>JALGBA010004099.1:1200000-1642500 GCA_023970755.1 Azemiops feae | reverse complement strand
TAAGTTAATGCTATGATCTTTAGAAGTAAAACACAAATGAAGGTGAATATACATGTCCCAGGATAATGTTGCATGATCCAATCTGGGTTAGCCACACTCTGCTTGTGAGACTAAACCTCTGGTCCCAGTAACTGACCCAGATTGGATCCTGCAGAAATGAGACTTCACAAAAACTCAATCAGACCTTTTTGCTATAACAAAGTTAAAACTTTTTCCCATGGAGGGATTAGTTTTTCAATTTGTTTAGCGTATTTTCATCAATTACATTTTCATTTAATTGAACTTGCATAGAAAATCCTAAGAATGAGAGAATACTGTGGTATTGGCTGAATTCAAATGGGATGGAAAGTGGAATTAAACTACAGTAGAACATAAAAGCATTGCATCATCTAAAACAGGCATGTCAAACTCGCGACATCACGCGACATATCGCGTCTTTTTCCCCATTGCCAGTAATGGGGTGGACGTGATTTCGGCGTGACGCATCTGGCCCACGGGCCGGCAGTTTGACATGCCTGATCTAAAAGAAGAAGGAAATCACATGGCTTTGATCATTTGACATTATTTCATTATGAATGCTGTTTGGTTATAAAACAGGTCAGTATAATATATAATGCAGAACATCAGTTCAAAAACAAAATATTGACCAGGATGTTGATTTAATATAAACATGCACTGTTTCATCTCTGCTTGTGCAGTCATCTATACAATATGGACTTATAGTATTATTCTATTTATCACATTTTTCTCTCCTCATTCTTCATGTAAAACTTTAAAAGTTGTGATCCACACATGCACACATGAGCACAACTTTTGAATTTTTTTTACAACAACTAAACCAAAGAAAAAAACCCAACTCTGAAACGAACCATAAATGTATCTTGTTACTAAGCTCCTGCTGAGTGCTAATAGGTCTTGAAACAAAATTGTTTTATTAATTTGATTAAATTGAAGTAATATCTAGGGTCTTACATGAATAATTCATTTTCTTATCATATCTTCAGAAGCCATATGTAAAACATTGCTATACCTCAATTGTCCCTTATAGTCTAACCACATCTAACCACTAACTACATTTAATTTTCAATATTGTTGATTTATAGTTTTATAAAGCCCAATAATAAATATAATAAATTGTTCCAGGCACTATAAAACAACCACCATAGTTTTGCATTTTCAGCGTGAAATATTAAATACATAAATCAAAACAAGATTATTTTTCACCGGGAGAGGAAGGCCAATTGCAAAGAAATGACAAATTCGGTTGTGCTCAAATGAATGTTTTAAGGCAAGATCTCGGCAGACTCTGCTAATTTACCCCCAAAAATCAGTTCCTAATTTTTGTTTGGTTGATACAGCAAACACTTGTTGAGTTCTAGATGAAATATATTTCTCTAGTAGGAAAGAAATTTAGTAGGAAAAAAATTACCTACTTTACTTTAAAAAACAAACATTATATTCAGGATCCAATCTGGGTCAGTCACTGTGACCAGAAGTTTATTCTTACAAGCTTTCAGACTGGAGCCTATCCTCAGTGAACTTCTCTCTCACTAGAATGTGTGCTTTGGGCTACTCTATGCATAGGATTTATGTGGTGCCTGGTTGTGTGTGGCTTTTTGGTTGTTGACTGGGATGTTGGTGGCCAGTTATTAAGTTGTTGGCTATTGTTTCCTTGTGCTGCCAAGTCCTCGGCTCCTAAGTACCTGATAAGCTGATGGTAAATCAGCACTTCTGTTGACTCACAAAGGATCCATTTCCCAGGCTTCAATCATTTCCCTGGATATTTTTGTACCTACTCAGCCAACAATTTTAGTAGCTGCAAAATTGAATGTATGTCGTTGTTCATTGCAATGTGAGGCTACCAATGAGTTTTGGTCATTGTGCCTGTGACTATGTAGGACTGATGGGGGAAAAGGTAATCACCAGATTGCAAGAACACAAGCGAGCAGTCAGACAAACAGACTCGAACTCATTGATTGAAGCCTGGGAAACAGGCCCCTTGTCAGTCAGGAATACTGATTTACCACCAGCTAAGTACCACCTTACTTAGGAGCCAAGACATGGCAGCACAAGGAAACAACAGTCAACAATTTAATAGCCAGCCATCAACATCCCAATCAACCAATAAAAAGCCACACCCAACCAGGCATCACATAAATACTATGCATAGAATAGCCCAAAGGACAAATTTCAGTAGAGAGAAGTTCCCAGAGGATGGGCTCTATATGAGTCTGAAAACTCATAAGACTAAACTTCTGGTCCAGGTGACCAACCCAGATTGGATCCTACAACATTATTTTGGGACAAGTATATTTGTCTTCACTCATAAAAAAATATATTTCTAATTCATTTTATAATCTTGTTATTATTATTATTATTATTCTGTGTTTTTGTCTTCTCTCTGCCAAGAACATTATCTCTATAGTGTACTGCCATATTCACAGCAAGCTACCATCCTAGTTCCTTGGATAATATAATTTAAGATTTTTATGTTTCCCTTAACGTTCATAAAAATAATGGGGAACTAAGAAGATCATTTTAGAATAATAAAGACAACTGAAGAGTGGATGAGCATGTAATTTCACAAAAAGATCAGTTCGTTGCTATATACCCATCATGTCAGTCAGAAGCTTCTTCAGGGACAAGAAGTACTATTTTGTATCTGTGATTAAAAGAGTTTAAACGTTTATGAACGTTTAAACTCTCAGAAATTTAAAATGTTAAGTCACAACACAAATAATGTTTCTAGAAGAGTAGTGATGACTGAATGCTAGCAGATGAATGAAAAAAAGATGTCAATAGTCTGAGCTGACTAATGGTTTAGAAGAACAGTAAATCCACCCGGATATAATACATTTTGTCCTAACCTATTGAAAATACCATTTTAATACATCAGTTTTATTTTAGTTATGGTTAACCCGTCTCACGTCTCCCAGTATAACTCCTGTAAGTACAAGTATATCTAGATCCAATCCTGTAAATATCTATTCTCTCAGCCTAGCTGAAATGTCAAATATGGGATATTCACAGTATTTTAGAGGTTTCTAGAGAGAGAATAGAAATAACATTTTTAAGAAAACAAAATCCTTTGTTTCTAAAGAGTTTCTTTGACTAGCAAAGAAAGGCACAGGGGATGCAAGAACTTCAATTGTACAAAAAAAAGAGATATTATTTCTGCCTTGAGCAAATTGGATACCAGTAACAGTATCCAGGAGACCGAATCATACTAATAGAGACAGCTGGGTCCATCATCAGTAACTGCAGAGAAAATCCATACTTGGAGACTTCTAAAACCAAGTGGGTTATTGTCTAAATATGACACTTTTGGAGTTTTAAGTAACTGTTCCTATATCTGGATAACATGGCAATATACCTTAAACATATGGTCATCTTTCCCCCAAACACACACACACACACACACACACACACACACACTTTTATTTATAGTTTTTGTTTTTGTTAGGTTATCTTTCCAGAAAAAAATCACCACTTTCCAAGCACAAATAAGTGGAAATAATATTTCAAAATGTTATGCTGATAAAGATGTAAGATAACAGAATCAAAATGTAAGCAGGAACAATTTTGGTGAAGAAGATAGTTTAATGTACAGTGGGGTCTCCAAATCTTGGCTAGGAAATTGGATGTTGTAGTTCCAGTACATCTGGAGGGACCAAGCTGAGGAACTGGCTTTCATAAATTCAGTGGGAAATTATCATTAAGTATCAGTCTTAATCAAATAATGATAAGCAAGAACTGGTAGAATGATAAAATAGAGAAAGTAATAGAAAATAAAGAAGCTAAAGTGTTCTGGGACTTTAGACTCCAAACAGACAGGCATTTGCTACATAACACTCCAGACTTAACAATTGTAAATAAGAAAGACTGCATAGTGGACATGACAGTATCTGGAGACAGCAGAATAGAAGAGAAAGAACTGGAGAAGATAACAAAATACAAAGGTCTGCAAATAGAAATAGAATGACGGTGGCAAAAACAAGCAAAGGTGATACCCATAGTAATAGGGGCCTTGAGTGCAATCCCAAAACAACTGGAGCACCACTTGAACAGCATCATTATTGACAAATTCATTATCAGTCAATTGCAAAAGGCAGCTTTACTCTGAACAGCTTACATTTTGTGATGATATCTCTAACACTACAAAATATCAACATCTGCCTGTCCCAGTTCCTTGGGAAGGACTTGATAGATGGACAAAAATGCCAAATCCAGTCTGAATATCTGGCTGACTGTGCGACGAACCACAGAAACAGAAGAATAAGTATGTTCTCGGCAAGGCCATTATAAACGTATCTTGAATATTATTCACAATCTCTTGAGAAAAAGGAATAGATACAAACCCAGTTTGTGCTTGAAAATACTTTGTGATTCTAAGCCGAAGAAGCATTTTATTGATGAGAAATAGTACACAAACAAAACTAACATGAGATACTAGAATTTTGTCAAAGGATATACAAAATTATATCAAGAAAAGAACTGGTGGAAGAGGAATATGGTTGTAATAGGTTTTCTTATCTAGAGTTATTAGAAAGGTTTAAAACAGATCAAAGAGTTTATGGTTTTGAACATTGTAAAACTGAATTTAAAATGAAATTGAGTATAAATGATGGATATGTAATTCCTAAAATTATAAACTTTTACTGAAATTTAAAACAGAAGAAGAACAAGTGAAAGAATGTAAAGCCAAGAAAACAAATAAATGGGTCATTAATCCAGAGGCACAAATGGCCAGGCTCAAATTATCTTACTTTGAATACATTATGCAAAGATTAATTCTCTAGGGAAGGCTCTAATGCTGGGAAGGCTAGAAGAAAAGAGAAGAGGATGACCAGTAATAAGGTGGATGCACTCAGTTATGGTGGTAAAGAATGCACTATTGGAAAATCTGAAAGATCAAGTTGGAACAGATAATAATAGAGTAGATCTATATATGAAGTTTCTAAAAGACAGCTATGACTCAATAGCACATCATCAACAAATGATGAGCTGGTTTCCTAGTAAAATTTCTGTAAAGATAATCCTATCATATAAGTTCATTTAGTTTCCTTCAAATTCATGATTACAGTGATTGAAGCATCATTCTAAGGAATTTTGAACTCACATATTGGTCTGACAAATTGGGGTGCTATACCATGTTTGCTATCATCTTCTGGTACCTTGAGCAAGTCTCGCTACACATGCTGATACTTTGCTTGAATACTTAAAATATGAAGTAAATCTTCTTGTATAGCACAGAGAGGTCACAAATTAAAGGGCAGAGTGGCAGAGGAACCGTTGGACTGTCACTCCATCTGATGGCATAGTACTGCATAGCAAGCAGCAAGGTGCCCTGTGCATGACCTCATTGTCCCATATCATTATAAAGTTCCACATAGATGCCAACCTCTCTGCTATGCTTCTGTTACTTTTCTAAAAAGCTATTACATAGAGAATTCATTTACTTAACGATTTACTTTACCTTAACTTACCTGAGTTACTTAAAATATTACTTCACATATTATTATACCTGGCTAGAAGACAACACAGTCCTTTCAACAGTTCCAAGAAGGTTCCAGACAAATTTGCACTACTCAGGTGACCCAGAAGACACAGATAAGCCTCCAGGTAACACTAATGACTCGCTAAAAGAATGCAAATGACTAGCTGTCTGCAAGAAGTATAAATCTTACCATTTCTCACCATCCAGTCAGAGTTGAAGAAGCTTCTTGGATGAAAAGAGAACATCTTCAAACAAAGAAAAACAAGAAAGTCCAGTTGCCTCGTGAAAAAGCATCTTTGGGATAACTATGACCTGGATGACTGAGAATCTCCATAGACATTTAGAAGACTACAGTCTTTTCAAAGAGAAAAAAAAAATACAGTCCCTTAATTTCAATGCCAATATAGTTTATTTTTAATATTAGATTTCATGTTTTTTCAATGTGTTAATTATGGGTAGGGGTGTTAATATGAAATGTTGACCTCAAATATGTCTCTGTTGAATATTTTACAAATGTAGTTAACAAATACAACAAAATGTTTTTATTATATGCATACTGTTCAACATCAGATTCCTCATCTAGCCTTTTCAGCAGCTTAAGTAATTTCCCATTTCTATGTTTTAAAAGCTTTCAACAGATATTTTAACTGATTTTAATGAAGAGAAAGACAAAAGGATGAGGCATGTTCTCTTTCATTTACTGGTTATCATGTTTAGGCACATCCCCCATCATTCAAAGCATTTAAATTTCTCACTTCTTCATTACAATATTCTACTAAAATTCGAAGTGGCTTTCTCTCTGCCTTTTCTACATTGTATCTAAACAGAGTAAAAGATGTTGGTTCTGTATCAACACATGTGGTTATCATTTGAAAGTTCTTTACTTAAGAGTTCATTGGAAAAAAAGCTTTTATAAACAGAGACACAAAAATATTTGTAAGAAGCCAATGCTAAATATAATTTAATAAGGGAAGTCTACTTATGTAACTGGCATTGAAGACAGATCTACAATGACATATTTGTATCTATCTGCCATGCATAATTCTGTTGATGAAACAGATCCAATAAAGAAAACAATTTTCAAAATGAACATTTAAGTAACAGGTGTTTGAGTTGTGCAAAACTACTAAAAGACACTTTAGGGGAAAGGGTGACAATAACAGACACAGATACACATATGCAGATTATATATTATTCAGTTAACAGTGCTGACTTATATGTTAACACAATTTTTAGTGACCACCCAAGCAGAGCCTGCTAATTATAAAATCTCCCTATTATTAGAGAGATCCAACTGAGTTTCCTTGATTGTGGTTTAGGAGGGATGAAAAGCAGTCAAAATGTTTCCATTCACTATTTCAATCCCATGCTACATACAGCTGGTTCCCAATTTGGTGGGCCACCACATTAAAAAAGATACGCAGAGAATTTAGGCTTTGTTAATCCAGCCTGAGTATTTATGGATAAGATCAAAATGCCACTACTTGAAACAATGAGGCATCTGTGCCTTCCAGAATGATCTGTGCATCTGCTTCAAGGTTTTTTCAGAACCCCTATGCACATAGTCATTTCCTAATGAAAGTGTTATCTATGCATATTCACGTTACTTGTATACAAAAATCACCTTATTGGAGAGATGGGCAGCATATAAATTTAATAATAAATAAATATTCAGAAAACCTATGCAGCATACAATATTTAAGTCATTATGTAATTCTTTCAATAGATTTAACAAACTTAGCAATAATTAGGGCAGTGCTGGAATCACTGGTAGGGATATCTCATGACAAGTTGCTGCTACAGAGATGTAGTAAGCATAATTGAAGACCTGTCAAGTTATTGTGGCACTGGAGGCAGAAATATTATAATATTTTAAATATTATAATAAATTAAATAATATTGGGCATATCATTCTGATCTGCGCCAGTGTTCAGTGCTCTACAAAAAGGTTCATCCTATGGGTGGATGAGCCATGGCAATAGGCATTTAAACATTACATTGACTATGATACATGGTTTTATTTGTTTGTTTGCTTGCTTATTTGATTAACTTTATTAGAGACACCAACTCCAGGAGACTCTGGGCTGCTGTTTTTTCAGGATTTCTCCTTTCCTGAATATTTTCTGCTTTTATGAAGACTGTCCTAATTAGCCAGGCTTTATCAGATTAAATAAATTATAGCATTTTTTAATTATTTTTTATTTTTGGTGGTTGTTCCATTTTTTATGCTAGCTTAAATGCCTTTAGATGGAACAGTAGAGATAACCACAACAAAAATCATCACCACCTCCCAGGGAAAAGTGACTCCACCACTGGAGTAAGAGAAGTATGTTAACAGCCAAATCACTCCATTGGAAACTATAAAGTGAACACTAATCATTTATCCAAACAAATGGAAATGAAAAACTAAACCGAATCCACCAATTATTTCTATCAACATATGTACGTGTGGCAGGGAAATAAGAATACCATATGAAATAACTCCAGTATACAAGCCTTTTATATGGGATGACTGCCAAAAGAGACTGATTTGCATAGACAATAAACACTTTGTGTTTTCATCTCTACTCTGATTATATTTTCTGAGTAAGCTTAGCCTTCTTCTATAGTGTCAGGGCTTGAATAAGACAGGATGGGTCGTTGGTGCTCTCTGAGCTTGGTTGTTTTCTTGCAGACATTTCATTACTCAAACTAGGTAACAGCATTAGTTGCTAGTATTGATGAAGTTACCTAGTTGGGATAATGAAACATATACAATGGAAACTAATCAAGGAGAGAAGCAGCCTAGAATTAAGGATAAAATTCCTGATTGTTAGAACAATTAATCAGTGGAACAACTTGCCTCCAGAAGTTCTGGATGCTCCAACACTGGAAATTTTAAAGAAGAAATTAGACAACCATTTGTCTGGTATTGTGTTTCCTGCTTTAGCAGATGGTTGGACTAGAAGACTTCCAAGGTCCCTTCCAACTCTGTTATTTTGTTACAAGAAAACAACCAAACTCAGAGAGCACCAAGGACCCAGTCTTTCAACCCTGAGCTACAAATATTGTCCTTGAATAAGACAATAGGAACACTTTCCCAGACACTGCTTCTATAACAAAAACACTTACATTCTTGTACTACTGGATAATGTCAACTAGCTTTTAATAATCACTGACAATCAATCTTCATATATCAATATGTATAGCACATGTACTTTGAAGGACTTGTTTAAACCCTTAATGACTTGGTTTTCGAAAAAACAGAGAAGCTGTTGCACTAAATAGTCTTTCAAGAATCGCAGGTTGAAGCAACCAAGTGGCTGTTTAGTGTCAACTTTGAATCTTATTATATAAAAATATTCTACATGAAAAATGTGAAACTGATTGTATAGAATCTTTAATCTTCATATAAATATGTCAAATCAAGAATATTGGTAATCTTGTGGACAGAACAAGGATTCTAAATTATGATTTACCATGTGCTACTCTCCATTAATGAAAAGCACTTGGATCTACACTTCTTCCTAGAATGAATGCCAAGACAAAAACCATACAGCAATTTCTCTATTCTCTCCTGCATTTAACTTAATATATTTATTACCCACTTTTCAAAGTAAAATTCTCACAAGTTGATTACTACTTAAAAAACAAAAATACATCATCAAATTGTAAAATAAACCCATTACTTTATATAGATAAAATATATCTATCCCATAATAGATCAAATAGCTACCAAATGAAAATTTAAAACAGTGTGCTAAAATTAATCATATACAGACAAGAAAAAAAGTTCTAAACATTTTCTGAAGTCCAGCAAAATAAAGCAGTATCTTGCCTTCCTTGCAGTTATTCAAAAATTCTGAACCATCAAGAAAAAAAGACCTGTATTCAGTGGTACCAATGTCACATCTCTTATAGATAGACCAGACAATAAAGTTTAATGCCATATAAAAACAATAATCAAGCCTATATATAATCACAAAACATACTGGTGAGATTTAAAACTTCCACTGTCAATCAACCAATGCACTGAATATCAACAAAGCTTGTCTGGCAATGGGCACCACCACCATCTCCATGTGTATCATCTCTGCTGTCTTCAAAATATCTTCTAAGCGTTACTGACTTTGGGAAAATATAACTCACATTCAGAGTCCATCATCTTGCTACCCAAAACATCTTCATGCTGTCTAGGTTAAGCTTTATCTTGCATCACTTAATGCATCCCAAAAGAACCTGTTCAGGTTTCCATTACCTCCTTAGCATTAGAAAACAGAAATGAGGGACAGCATTTCACAACTAACTTCTTCCCTCATAATATTGATGTTCTAGAAGCAAGGTAAGACAATCAGTGGCAACAGCAGAATGTCAGATAGAAGAGAGTATAATGAAGATAGTATAAATAAGCTAGATAGGCAAACTAAAGACTATCAGAAAAGAGTAAGGAGGTAGGCTGTCACTGGAAAGGAGTACAAACATTTTCTAGTAGTCTATTCACATTGACTTCAGTTTATTCCCCTTCAGAAAGAGGTTTTTTTGGCTTCTTTCCTTCTTTATTCCTAGGCTTGTTCTGATCTGCTCCTGCTGATCTATATCCTGGAAGTCTTTTCAATGCCTCTAATCCGCTCTTCCCAAAACTGCCCTCAGCCAATTGGGGACATAGCCTTATTCCAACCATTCCACTAGCTTGTAGCATGATTAAGAGATCAATGACCATAGATTCTTTAGTTAAAAATAACAAATTTCTAATGCCAGAGTTGTATTTTGCTCTGTATACTACACGACCGGTTCTTCCTAATTCAGTAAAATATCATATGACTGACATTAGAGCAAATATTGTATAAGATTCAGCTGACAGTGCTGTCAGAGAATATAGAGGAATGAAAATCTATAAATCTGCCAACATGAAACAAACATAAATTACCTATTTGTTCTTCAATTGTTTCATGTAGTTGTTTAAGAAGAATGGCAGACAAAGTAGGATTGGGATTTGCTACAAAAATACTGCCTGTGGATAAAATACCAATGAAATGACTTAACTATTTGTGATTTGGGGTCAAATTTTCATGGTTGGTTATTTTGAAAAATGTCCAAAATTTCTCTTGAGTGTCACTTCATGCTTCTTAATACATAATCTGAAATTCTCATAATTACATATTTTTAAGCATTTTTAAGCATTTGTACTGGCTTCCAGTTTGTCCCCAAGCCTGCTATGATTCTGAAGAGCTTGACATGTGATATATCTCAACATGTGTACTTTTAATAAGGTTCTGTATGAGGAATGGAGTCTTTTCTTTAACATTCTGATAATTACAGAATTCTTTTCATTTAGAAATCCAAAAAAATCTGTTCTTTCTATAGAAAAAATTAAAATATAATTTATTTCCATTGGCTTCTACAATTTAATCTTTTTTATTTACTGCTATTCTGTGGATAGAATGTTTTCTTACTTTAATAGTCCTAAGCTTCTATGAAAAATGTAAAGTAGACACATTTTGAATAAATAATAATAATATAAAAGGTTTATGTGGTTCACACACTTATCGAAAAGAAATACAAGAATGGATTCCAAAGCATTTTATTCAAAAAAGGTCATCATAAAAAATAATCATAAAAACAGCAACAAAAATGCTACCAGAAGATAGAAGTTATTGAAACATCAGCAAAAGAGATGGAAAGAAGTAAATTAGAATGAGTAAATTTATCTCCCAAGGTGAATTAGTGGGAAGCACACAGTATTAACTAGGGTGAGTCATGCTTTTAGTCAGATACAGATAACAGTGTCACTTCTCTATCTCTGTAGAACAGCATGGACCATTTAGTTCACCACAGGTAGCTCACACCCACAGTGACAGATGTTTAAACTTTGTATGAACAGATCTTATCAGGCTTTAAGATCCACAAACAAGGCCAAAAAGGATTTGAAATCTCAGAATTGGTATCCTGTCAGAGTAGGAAATATTCATCATCATGAATCATTCAGCAACATTGAGAGATTCATGTGGCTCCCACCCTTACAGTATGTTACTGAGGAAACTATTGAATGCTTAGTTGTTCACCCAGGCCTTGGGAACAGAGTAGTTGTGGAGAACCCTTTGTCCTTTTTGTTTTGTTTAACCTTGTTTTAAATACTTTTCTCTTTGAGTTTTTTATTTTTATATAAATCCTAATTTGGAAACTGGGTGGCCTATAACTTCAATAAGATAAAGAAAGAAAGAATCAAATGTTAAAATGAGTTGACCTTTCATGGAGGCCACGTTGAAAAAACTCACAACTGTCACATTGCATTAGGATGTTCATGTTTCCGCTGAGTAATAGTAAAATTCCTTTCCTGTCAGTTAGTTGTTCCAAAATGCCACTGCACTTTTTCACATGCTTAACTGAATGCTAAAATGATATGTATGTATGTATGTAGGTATGTATGTATGTATGTATGTAGGTATGTAGGTAGGTAGGTAGGTAGGTAGGTAGGTAGGTAGGTAGGTAGATAGATAGATAGATAGATAGATAGATAGATAGATAGATAGATAGATAGATAGATAGATAGATAGATAGATAGATAGATAGATAGATAGATAGATAGATAGATAGATAGATAGATAGATAGATAGATAGATAGATAGATAGATAGATAGATAGATAATCATTCCCATTAAGACTCCACTTTTCTCAATTTGAATAAGTCACCAAATAATATTTTTGGACAATATCCTGAAAACTAAATGATGGCAGAGAATAATATAGCAATGAAGATGACTCCTACATGCATTTAGTCATGCTTACAGTTGGCTTTTCACCACATACATCCTAACCACCTACCAGCCAACTCTAAATGAAGATAACATTTTAAAATAAATCTACATTGACATTACCTGATAGTTAACCTTGAATGCACTTTTCTTTCCAAGGGGGGCTAATTGTCAGCTTCCAGAATTCTGGGAGTTGAGTTCCACACATGTTAAAGTTGGCAAAACATTGATTTTTGGTGGGATCAATGAAATAAAGTATTATTATTCCATTGATGCAGATGAAATCACTGAGGCAAGAACATTTAGCTTGGCTATGGCACAATTACTTATTAAAAGAGATTTGATGTTGGACTTCTTGGCTCACACATTCGTCAAATCTCATCAAAAGGAATTCCCTGAGAAAGTTTGCCACTTCCTTCACCTACTAAATTAGAGGAGTATCATGAAGAGATTTCAAAAAAATATTAGTGTTATTCCAAAATTGTTGAATCCACCTAATTTTTCAATAGCACAGGAAGATTTGATCGATATCTCTGCTGTTAAGAGTGATTGATCTTGGCATCCTTTTGTCCAGAAAACAGCTGTTTATTTCCTTATTACAAGATAACAATAGTTATTTGCTTATGGTGGTAACTCTGGCTCCATAGGGTTCAAAGATCTCTAGAACATCAGAGATTGGGACCTTTCCCCTTCTAAGCTTCCACTAAAACATTTTAATAATTCCTATAAAGTCTAGTCATGCTTAAGAGACCAACTCACTGGCTGCTGTCCAATGGTACGGTAGCTACAAGCAACATCCTGGCACAATCAAAATGAGCATTTTTGGATGCTTCTGCAGGAACAGGCCTGGCACTTGTGTTTACAGGCCTGTACTAGACAGAATTGTAAATTTCTCCTGAGGGTTCAATAAGCTAAACTACCATGTTATACTAGAGTGACAAAAATGAGGGAAAAACAAGGCTGCAATTCATCTAATCTGGTCACAAATGCTTTGAGGAAACACATTGCCTTGGCTGAAAGTCATTAGCATGAAGTTAAGCCTGAGCCAGAAGATGAACTGCATTAACCTGCTTAAACAACACCCCTTAAAGCAGATAAATTGAAATTACTCAACAGCCCCATCTGCAGAGGCACGAAAACTCTCTACTCTGCTTGAGTGCCTTCACCAGCCTATCGCTGGCAGCCTTCCTCCCACTCCAGAAGTATAAAGGACACCTGTGAGAAATGTTCCCATTTGTAGCTGCCCACTCCAAGCAAGTTTTTTCTTGAATAACCTATTAATCACACACAGTTGTTTATGCCTGAGGAAAAGAAACACCAAAAAACAAAAAACAAAAAACCCACCACCCTCTTCATAGAGGATAAATACAGTTGAAATGCACACACACACACACACACACACACACACTTCTACTCCCACCTGAGCTTAAACTGAAAGAAAACTTCCTTGTTTTGCTTCCTGACAAAGCATTACTAGGCTTTGCACAAAGAACCATTAAGTCCATAATGGACTTAAGGACATAAATGACTTAAGGACATAAATGGGAAGTGTGTTGGGGACCTTTCTTTTACATGGTAGGTGGGAATAAACCAACGAAAGACTCTGTACTGCTTTTTAGTTTCCCATTAAGCCCCCCAAAATGTGATTACTAAAATAGCACAATCTATGCAAATTCTGGAAACATTTGGCCCTATCATAGAGGGAATTATTACCTATTTCAAACATCTTGATGTTGTAAAGATCAAATCAATAGAATAGTGGATTCAATTTCCTTGTATTTGTTTGTTTGCACTAACATGAGCAAGGATCATTTGATGCATGGCCTGGAAAAGAGCCTTGGGTGGTCATGAAAGCAAATTTCTAAAATTTGAATGATGAAATAGTCTTTATTGTACCTTATCAGGATTTTTTTTTTTTTTTAAGATTTTAAGATCTTGGATGCATTTGTAAAGGCACAATTAATTATACTTCTGGGGCTGATTTAAGAATTTTTTTTACAAGCCCTGGTTTTTGAAAAGGCCAACTTGAATATTAAATTATCAAGCTCCTATGTATTATAGTTTTGAAAGATACATGAGAATTCCTTTCCATATCATATCCAAAGCTTTTTGGAACTTAATCTATGCCCTGAGGATCTTATTTCATAATATAGAGATGTTAATATCAGAAAAGATATTTCAAAACTACTATATGCAAAACTATTTGAAGCATCCCGCTCCCCCCAAAAAATCCCAGTTCTGTTAAGAGTAGAAATAAGAACCTCACCTCTTTCCCTTAAAACACAGGATAATATCTTTGAAAGTTGGCTCAGAGCATGTGGTGGTTTAGATCTGTTTATCATTTGCTAGATCTACGCCATCGGATCAGAATGCAGACTTAATTAGAAGTAAAAGCACCATCCTGAATCTTTGCCTTCTTGACAGAGATGAACTAGAGAGAAGCAATGAAAGAGAGAGAGAGAGAGAGAGAGAGAGAGAGAGAGAGAGAGAGAGAGAGAGAGAGAGAGAGAGAGAAATGCAGCACTTCTGTGCCCTCTCAGAATTGCTGATCATCACTCATTCTTTCAGTGGCTCACTTGCTCCCTTTCTGAGGGAGGTACCACTGCCTAATGAAACAATTAAGGTCTGACAGTTTAAATATGCTGTTCCATTCTTTTCCAGCATAAGTGCCAGCCATCAAGACAAACTATCTCCTACTGTTTCACTATCATTGCTAACCCTAGATAGAGTGCCCTAAAAATAAAATAAAAACCATTCTCTGTGTGGAACTTCATCAAGCCAAGTCATGTCAGACACCCCCCCTCCCCAGGGCAACTATGCTGAACTCATTTTGTTATTCTATTTTTAAGCAACTGCTCTATGGATCCTTTCCTGCATCCAACACAACCCTCCCAAAGTTTGCTTAATAGATGAGGCTTACATAACAGGAAAAAGTTCTTCTCCTGATCAGGTCACGTCTTTTTCACTAGTTACGCTGAAAGAAGGGTTTGTGATCAAAGGGCAGGAAAGCCAGGTAATGGAAGTTTCAAAATTGCAAAATCTAACCAGACATTCAAAACCTCATGATTGTGTAACGTTTTTATTGTCCCATTTAAAATAGCTAAGTAAAAGGTCGGTCCATCATATAGATAGAAATAGCCCTTGTAGTGCTTTGCTTTGATCTCAGAAAGGGCTTTTGGTATCTGCAACAACTTTAAAGAATCTGTGGTTGTTGTTAGGAGCAAGATACGGGGCAGCTGCCTTGAGGCATTGTAGAAAGATACTATTTTTCATTGCTCCCACATCTTCCAAGAATCTCTTGGAGAACATCCACAGTTTTGCACAACTTTTATAGATAGTATTTCTTGCCTTTACAACTCTGTAAGTTAAGGAAGTAGTTCGTGTGTATGTGTTAACAAGACTGATGTGAACTCTTTCATCTTGAACTGTTTCAGACATGTTAATGGCTAGGACACAAGCTAGATGAAAAGGGCCTGCAAAATTGCTGTGATTTAAAGTCATTTTTCATTAAGGCTTAATGTCTCACTTCTGCTCACATCAACCAGGCTAGTACAAATGCAACTGATAGATGCTTCTTTCAATCTG
This sequence comes from Azemiops feae, assembly GCA_023970755.1. Lineage (NCBI taxonomy): Eukaryota > Metazoa > Chordata > Lepidosauria > Squamata > Viperidae > Azemiops > Azemiops feae. Next base: position 1,626,687 of record JALGBA010004099.1, on the reverse strand, counting down.
TGTTACATTTTACTCACTTCATTTCTGCAACTTCTGTATATAATTTGTCACATTGGTGGAACAGCTTTATGAACATTAATGAAATAAATACTGGTATAACAAATTTCCATTCAATATTTCAGCTTCACAATTTTCTTTCTTTCCTGAAATCAAATAATTCTACCTCATCAATATTCTTTCTGATTATACTGTGAAATATAATAGTTAAGACAGAGTAGTGTTTCCTCAAACTTGACAACTTTAAGATGTATGAACTTCTCCCCCAGCTGGGAAATTCTGGGAGTTGAAGTCCGCATATTTTAAAGTTGCTAAATTTGAGAAATACTGAGATAGAAGAAAATATTTTCTCTAGAACAAACATCCCTGCCTGGGACAAGAACTGTGACAAAAATAAATAAATATTTTCATAGAAACAATACCCATAATCATGTTTTATAATAACCTCTGTTTTCCACCACCCTCTCCTACTGAATGCAATATTATTAATTAGTTCCTGAAGAACTCATATTAAGGAGAGGGAAAAGCCACCTAAGGACTTCCATTCCACTTCTCAGCATTACATATATCAATGGGGAATGTCAGAACCAAATATAGATCCATGCCAATTCGCATGTATTCATCTTCACATTTCCATTCACACACTTGCATATGGGACATATGCAAACACAACTGAAGATGCTCTTTATATTTTTGTTAGTTTTAATGGGAGGGTTCTTTCAGACTAATTCTCTCACAAGGAACAATGTGTCACAGTGAATGATGTCAGAGGTCATTCTTTTCTTCTTAAAGGGCCTCTATATCCCCTGTCACACTACGCTTAGGCTCAAAGAACTTTTCTGTTGAGGTCTTGGCAAGGGGTCTAGGTGTCTATCTGTAGGTAGCCTAAAAACAATTCTTTAATTGCTTGATTTACAACAATTTCACCTTTATGTTGACTGTTAAAATTCACTGTTCAGTTAAATCTCAGGCTAGAGTTATGTTAAAGATCTGTAGTTTGCCTTAAGCAAAATACTATTAATGTTAAACATTGGAGCAAGCAGTTTATCTATGTATTTATTATGTGATTTGCATCTTACTTTTCCTCAAAGTGTGCATAAATGGCACACTCTCCTTTTCCCCCCATACATTGACAACCCTCTGAAGTAGGTTGGGCTATGGAAAAAAAATGACAAACTCCAAAGCACCTGGTGAGAGTGGCTGGAAATGGATTTGAATGCGGGACTCTTTAGATCTAATACCAAACTTAAAGTAGTAAGTAACTTAGGAAACAAAAGTAACATGTTGGGTTTCAGCACCTGTGCCAAGCAGTCTATCATAAACAGCTGATTTAATAGTAGTGCAACTGATTGATACCAAGTCATAACCATCACACAAGATCTAAAAGGATGTGTAAATGCTTTGTACCAGCTGTTAGCAGAACTTAGCAAACACTTCCCTTTATGTATAATAAAGTTGAAGCAATTTAATCCAAATTTCAGTCCAGAGAAGATGATGCTATGTGTGCTCATAAAATAAGTATTAAAGATATGAGACAGTCAGCATGGATCATCACAGATGTGTTAAATAATTACAGATATCTGGGAAAGAAGAATGCTACAGAATGCAGGAAGAAGAAAAGTAAAAATACAGTAGATCTGCCAGAAGGATGGCAGGGAGGGAATATTCATCTCTAATCACAAGAAAGTGATTAAACAATCTCAGTAGGCATGCTGTAATGGAAAACACAGATCAGAAGAAGCTTAAAAGGTAAGATTTTGGCTATTGTTCCTCCTCCACTATCCCCAAACAGAACTACTGTGTAGATGAAGATATAGGTGCCTGCTCCTAATTATAGTTCGAAAATTACAAAACCTGCATTCTGAAATCACAACTCAAGCTCTGTCTTTTTGTACTTGCGTGATGCTATTGCACTCAGGTATAGTAGCAAAAAAAAATGCTTTGCAATATTTATTTAGCTTTAGATAGCCAGCTCTCTTACAAAAGTGATATTGCAATCATGTCACTTGCCACCTCATGACATGTGTTGTAATATGGATGAAAAATCTACAGGAGGATAATTTGTTGGGTCAAGTTCCCAAACTTTGTACCTTTATATGGGTCCATCATTTAGGACTGGGTGTGCACAAAATAAAGACAAGTAACAGAGTGAGAAAGGAGTTGATTTAGCTATTAACAACTAGTTGAGTGCCATTCCAAATTGCAAATGGTGATGTACTTTACAGCAGTGGTCTCCAGCCTTACGGCTTGGTGGCCTGGTGCAAAGGAAGAGAAGGGATGGTTCTGTGTGACTGGCCAGGCACTCCTGCTGCTTGTGTGATTGACGCTGCATGCACATGCATACTCACCCACCACTTGCGTGGCCCAGTTAACAGAGCATAATGTTAACATTAAGTAACATTAAGATGGGAGGCAAACAAATTTAATAATAAATTTAAAAAATGTCCCCAGTCCCCCAGCTTTTTTTTAAAAAAAAAAAACCCACCTCAGCACTGGCACTACTATCTTTTCAGGAAAAAAACAAAATTTCTGAAATATATATCTTCTCTCCTTCTATGAATTTGTTTATACATCATGATGAGGATGGGAAGTCACTGTCTTGGAGGAAGGGCTCGTTTATGTATTTATTTGCTTTCTCGTGCTTTTTCCTCTTTTAAGTTTTAATTTGTATTAGCTTTAGTGTTCTAACCAAAATTTTTAACAAAATAGTATGTGTGTATATATATATATATATGTGTGTGTGTGTGTACACATGTGTAATATCTTATCATATATATATATAAAAGAGCAGAGCTTTTCATCACCAAGGATCCTGTAAAATATATTGTCCACATAATTTGATTTGATTATAGAAAATAGACCATAGGCTATCAAAATATCTATAGCTGCTTCAGTTTTTCCCAGAATGATGAAAATAGCAAAATGAGTAGATCATATGCTGGCTGGGAGAATTCTGGGAGCTGAAGTCTACACATCTTAAAGTTGCTGAGATTCAGAAACACTGATTTAGAGGCCTTGCAAAATGTCACCAAGATTAGCTTCAAGGGTTTCACTGCAATACATTTTCAAAAGATTTTTTAAAAATAAAAATAAAATTTATTATGTACAGAAGTGCCAATAAATCAATAAACTTCAGCAGTTAATTCACTGATTAAATATATTACAAAGTTTATTAAAATCAGTATAATAATAAAAAAATAGCAAGGATGGAAAGAAAGAATAACCTAATTTATACGTTGTATAAAAAGTAAAGTTTTAATAAAGATTGTAGACACCATCATTCCCTGAACATTTGATTTTCTGAGTTAGAAGATGTATTGGCATGCCTCCTTAGCAAATTAGCTTCTTCTGGGAATGAATATTTGTTGTTTGTGTAACAATTTAAAAATAACCTGGGAATTGTGTGTGATATCACTCTTGTGCAACTAATGATAAGCATTTTCATATAGTATTTCCAGTACTCTAATATTAAGCAACTACCCTATATTCATTATTCAATAAATAAATCAGAGGATATTCCTTGCCCATTCTTTTCCTTCACCCCAGTGACCTTGTCTAAACAAATTCTAACAAACAAGTGAGAGAAAGAGACATTAGAGCAGCATTCCCTCAAGTATTCTGAAAGGGAGAGCTGGTCATCAAAGTTAGTATCTGGTTCCTCATGTCATCAGTTGAGACCTTGGAAAGCAAGAGAAAAGCAACAAATATGATAAAGGGTCTGGAGGCTAAATCATATGACTAATGGGAAGTGAATAGGACATAAGTGACCATGAATAAGGACTCCCAGTCTAGGATTAGGTGCAATTGGCACGTAAGATGAATTTGTGCAATGCCCAGAAAGACCTGTGTCCACGAAGACTCTCAAATTGTATACCAACTCTGGCCCATGGAGTACTATCCTGTCAGGAATTAAAGCTGGCAACTCTCAAAATCCAGGGGACTGCAAATCCTAAAGCCACTCTGTCTTTCTAGGATTAAAATGCAGCTGGATCCTCTTCATCCAGACACTTACAGCCTAAGTAAGCACCTGATATCAGGTAAGGATCTAAATAGCATCACTTGTCCAGCCTGGGATTAGAAATGTGCAATTGAATATTATCAGTCTTACAGTCCATGCTACTGGATGACCTCATCGAGTGGGTTCATGAAAATATTTGGTGAGAAAAGCCAAGCTTTCTTCTCTCTTTCCCCAACACCAACTGAAGCTAGAAACAGAGATAGAAAGAAAACCACTGAAACACCATACCATCCATTCCCAATTCTCTAAACCAGTCCAAAAAGACATCATGGTACTGAAACTATTGAGAGATCCAGAAGGGCGAGGACCACCTCCACCCTCTTCCTATACCTTCCAGAGATCATGCATAAGTGTGACTAATGCTATCTCAGTACTATAATCTGGTCTGCATTCAGCTGCAAAAGATCTAGAAAATCCACTCCACCCAGGGCCTTTGGAACTGAGCACCAAGCAAAAGTTTTTTGACAGTCACTATGCTGTCTTTGCAAAGTTCTGACTGTGTAATGGATTGGGAAAATCATTTAAGCAAGTTGCTTTATTTGGGAATGAAGAGTTACCCTGTGGTAAGATGGGTGGCCAATATATTTTTACAAACAACCCCCCCCCCTAAATTGGTTCTTCAAAGCTGGGGTACAGATACTGCTTTGAAGCCCTTCCAAAGATGTCTGGGCATTCAGCTCTCCTGCTGGCAATCTGTTCAGAAGACCTTGAGAAGGAATGCTTTGAGGCAACTGTCCCTTTAGGTGGCTACAACTTTCCTGCTTTAAATAATGGATTCAAAAAGGCACTTCCTTTTCCAAATTATGTGCTCAGGCATTCTATTTGGCAGTGATTGTTACTAACGTAATAGCACCTACTCATTTGCTGCATTAGTGCAAGTCTTCTTATCAACGCATGATGTTACAACAGCTTTTGGTGTCTTATCCATGGGGGTGATTGGCCTAAAATTTGTCTTAGCTAGATCAGGAACAATTTTCAAAACCTTACTAAAGTAAACTTATTTTTCTATTTAAATTTCAACTTGAATTAGTATATTTTTTTTCCTGAAAATTATAATATCTAGCTTTTAAGATTTTTGTTTAAAAGTAATAATTCAGTTTCAAAGCCAAGGAAAAGTGTTATCAAATTCCAAGTTTTCCACCATCTTAGGTTTTAATCTAAATGAATTGTTGATTTTCTTCCCTGTCCATTTATCTCCAAACACAGTTCCCTTTTCTATCATCAGTTTTGTGTCTTCTGTTTAATCTTGGATCCTTTTACTCTCTCCCATGTGATCTAAGACTGCTGGGCATTTCCGCTAAGTTATAGGTTGGGTAGCAAGCTTGCCACTCCAAATGGTTCTCTCTGTAATTTCCAAATTTAATGCTTTAGCCTGATCCATCATTCTGTATAAAGCAAAGGCTTGCCATAAGGCAGGCATACACCAATTATGTTCTTATGTTTCCTTCCTCTTGAGTTTGATAATTGCAGAGTTAATGAAATGCAAACTTTTTAAAACTTCCAGCCTTTTAAGTATGAAAGTATGAAATGGGACTAAACATTCAGTTTACAGTAAGAAGGCAAGCAGAGTTCTTAAGCAACTTAACATCTGATCTGAATGATATTCCCAAAGGTGCTTTTTCCAAAAGGCAACTGGACTTTCTTGTTTTTTTTTCCTTTAAAAACATTTTAAAGAATTTGCAGTCTTCTTTCATTCATTCTTCATTCAGATCTGAATGATAGGTGCACTTCAGCCAATACATGTATTTTTGAACATGCATGTGTATGTGTGTGTGTGTATACACCAAACCCACTGAAGAGATTTTCAAAGATGCTACTTGACAGAATATCTTTGAAAGTGGTTTGTCTTGTGATGAGTGTTTCTGGAGTGCCATGAGTCACAAGTGGTTTTAGCCTTCCAGCTGTGCTCTACAACAGATGAGGTTGGTGGAAGATTCATGTATTATGACAGTACAGAATTAAGGTGAAACCACAATTATGGGACCGACTGCAGTAGAAAACAAGGTCAGCCATCAATCAGATGGAAATTGCAGAATATAAACATTTATAGCAGAGGATGATACACTTCTCTTTATTTTTTTACTTTATTTTTAGATCTGCAACCTCAACTCTTTGGCAGCTGTCCCTGGAAACTACTGGGGACAGCAATACTTTCCCGCCTTTGCTCTCAGAACATGATGAGAAGTGTCTGAAGGAATTTGAGCAAAAGCCTTAGTTTATTTCAAATATGTCTAATCCTGCTTTTTAATTTTAGCCACTCATCGTGGCTATGAATATAGTTAAGGCAGAATGAATCAAACCACCCAAATTTGAAAGCCATTAAAAGCTCTAAAATTGAAATCAACCAGAAAAGCATGAATTGGTTTTAAAGAAAATTAAATGAAGCCAACATAAAACCAGTGATAAAAGCCAAATGGTGGAAGCATGGACTTGGTGAGGTTTGGATGAAAGATTGGGTGACTCTTAGAAATAAGAGATTACATGAACTGGAAGATCATGAGATTAGAGTTTGATGGCATACCTACTATGGTATAAAAAGGTTAAAATGAGTACTGACTTTAAGAAACATTTTGTTAGGCATGCTATCCTAAGGATTTGGAATAAATATAAAATCAGGTTCTCCCTTAAGGTACCTCTTTGATTGTCTCTTCAGAAAAGAAATGATGGTGAAACCAAACTGGAGGAAGTATGATCAAATAATATTTTTTAATCAAGGTGAACCTAATCTAGTCAAAAGAAGGATTGGAATCAGAAGGACATGTATGTCACTGGCTGACATATTTACAACTGAAGGAAAAATTTAATTTTGGCAAAAAACTATGGATTTAAATCTGTAAAAATTGAATTGAAATTATATTGTGTGTTAATGATGAACGTGTTATTGCCAAGGGCTATAAAGTGTTGAAATTGAATCTGGAAAATGAATGTGTGAAACATTGTATGATTCAATAGGCAAGGAAGTTTGGGTGCAATATAATGTTAACCAATGGTATACAGTAAAGGGGAGGAGGGGGTATATAATTCTTACTGCACTAATGCACACCACTGCTGTTGGATGATTTCAACGCATTTTTTTATTGTTTGCCCCAAGTAAAATCAGATTGTTGGTGAGAGAAGATTGAAACAAGGTTAATTTCTGGGAATAATTAAAATGAATAAATATGGCATAATCTAGCACCCAAAAACAAGAAACAAAGTGGTTAGGCCACAAAAAGAAAAGGTTGATTGGGCTCTGTGGGGGATGATGACTTAACTAAGAGTGAGTGACTTTGAGCCAGTCACACTGTTTCGACCTAACCCACTTCACAGAGATAATCTGTGCTAAAGCATTACCATTAAGCAATAATTCACATCCTGGAAACCAAGTGAAAATATAATTTCATTTAGTTGAACTTTGTCTTGGTGATGTTTGATTTGCAGGACCATTCCTGCCAGTAATCTTCTGCCGAACACAACGTGAGGCAGAAAGCAAATGCTTACTGTTAAGTCTCATCAGCCCAGAGAATGCTTTCAAAAATAAACATACAAACACACATAATTTGCTTTCGGGAAAATTACTTTAATGGCAAATAATGAAGAGAAAATTGTTTAAGTAGTAAAAGTAATAGCTGTCACCAGTGATTCATCATCCTAAATTGTGTTTAACAGAAATCTAAGATGCAGTAAAATGCAATCATGTTTCACACTTTTTTGTTTATTACCCAAGACTTATTAGTTGCTTCTTCTACCTGCCATGGCCATGAAAACACTACATTATTTGAAGCAGTAGTACAATGACACCAGCAAATCCACTGGAGCTCAGTGGCCAAAAATAAATAATAAATAAATAATAAATTGCCAGCAAAAACATAATCCAAACATGGTATGTTGACAATGAAAATGTTTTTCTTATCTCGTTGTTCTTCTAAGGCAAACAATTAGCACGTGAGTTTCCATTCCACTCTCTGACTCATCCAACATAGAAATACACATATGTGCAGACAAGATTTCATGGGATCAAAAGGCCAGATCCTCAAGGTGCTGCATGATGTGCCTTTGGACATGTTTCGCAAAGCACGGTTAGGGCAGCTTCTTATGCATTCATGGTATATACAGATAGGATCCCTGATCAGTGAAAAGGTGATCACAATCAAGTTTAATAGGATAACAAGTGTGCTAGATCAGAAAGAGCTATAGATGTGGGTTATACTAGCAAAGGGCAATGTAAAGGAACATTGTAATGTTCCTTTACTAAGAAATTGTACAACTCCCATGTATACAACTTTTGCACAACATTTTCTCATACTATCATGACTAACTGTAGGAGGAGTCTCCTGGTTTCAAAATTTGCTGAGAAAATTGAAGTTTCTTTCACGTGTGATATTCTTGGCTTTAAACACCAAACATGTATTTTAAATAAGGGTGTTTTAAAACAGAACTTGTACATCCCTTCAGTATTATTCACCTGCCCATTTCTGGAATAAATACGGTTGACTTGGTTGTTCTGCTTTTCTTCCAAAGCAAACCAGACTGTTTTAAAGCTACACAATAAATGGATCTTAAATTTGATGCTGTTGTAAAGGCTTTCCCATCAATTGCTCCTGAAGAGAATGCAAAGCAGCTCCTTCAGCCTCTGCTTAATATGTAACGGCTACCCCAGGAATTTCACAAATAAGATCCTGTGTTCCAAACTGGAAGGTGACTTTATCATTGACACATACCCCATGGCCCAAGCTTTTGCAAATGAAGTGCACAGGAGGGGATGGTGACATACACAGTAGATAAAACCCCCATTTGCTATGAAGCTTTATTTTAAAAATTCTGTATGTTTTATCCTATTTTATATTTCAGTTCAAGCAGGAAAGGGTGGGAAGAATTGGGCTGCTCCTGCTGTTCTCAGTGGGGTTTCCACACTTTGCAACATCACCGTTTTGTCCCCATCTCGTTATCTCTACTTGAGGGGAAAAAAACCTTTATTATTCATGGATGCAAAATCTCCGTCTCACACTATCATAAATATTCATAACATTTGCAGCTGTATGCATTCCATTTAACCTTTTGGCAAAGGTTCTTTAGAGGAGAAAAGTTTGGCTAATGAGTGCAGCACATAAGAACTGTAGGCAGGTTTGCCTATTTATACCTAGAGACCAAGTCGCTTTAATATATATATGTAAATATGGAGGGGAAAAAAATTGAAATAGCAACAGCAAACTTCTTTGGCATGACAGCCATAAGACTCTCATTTGGTTTTCTTCAACATCGTCATCAAGTGAAAGAAATAAGACCTCTTTGCCATCAACTGTGGTTTCCATCAACTGTGGCACAGGGCCAAGCCGATGTAGGAGTCAGCTTACAATGGAAATTGCAATGTTTTGTAGGCTCACGCCCACATTTACAATTGACTTAGTCATAAAAAGGCTTGATTTGGAACTGCTTATTGCAAACTAAAAGAAAAATTGAGACTTTTTTTTAGAAGTATGCAATGAAAAGTGAACACTTGATTGTTTTTTCCCTATAATCAGGACTTTATTTTCTTATGTGAGCATCATTTTAAGATTAAAAATTATTTTAAAACGTTCTTATTACATAGTATTCCATAATATATAGTAGAACTTCAAAATGATGGACCATTTTGACGGAAGGCATTTTTTAAAATCCAAATTTATGTTATTTCTGCCAGCATATGTACCTGCTTCAATTATGCCATTGAAATAAATGACATAATAATACAAATAACTTGTATCAACCTCAGCTTAAGGGAGCAATCCTTGATTTAACAGGCAAATCCAGTAAATAGAAGTTATCTTAGACATACTGTAGTTCTATGCAAATCCATTAAACTGGGTTTGTTAAGTTGAAGTTTTAATAAAACATTTATATTGTGACACATGATTCAAATCACTGAATTCCTTTCTGTTTCTGTTAGGTAGAAGGTTCTATTCTATTTATGAATGCTTTGAGTACAATTGTGAGAGAGGGGCTGCCACACCAGAAGGCTTGTATCTTTCTGCTCACATTCCAGTGTTAGATGCCAGCATATTTAAAGGAATCAAAGAATAGCTGTCCCATTCTATTAGCAACTCATCCAACTCAGTACAGACCTGATGCTGCACTTAGCAAGTAAATGAAGATACGTCTTTGATGTTGGCACAAATGGAACAGTTCAGTGGTCCATTTAATCAACATGCCATTCAAACAACATGTGGCAAAAAGAATCAAAACTAGAAGTAGGGATTTTGGCCAACCACCAGTGAGTATTTTTCTATTACACTCTTGTTCGAATTTGGGAATGGATGGAAGTTAAACTTACTGAAGAGACATAAAAAAATTTCTTTGGAGATCAACTATGCCAAATTACAATATCTTTTTTGATTTAATCCTATTAACCTTTCCCTTTGCTCAGTTCAGATACAGCTCCCAATGCATGTTCTCCACAACACCTCTGCATTTCATGTTTAGATCATGGATGAGCAACCATGGATGGCCGGACATAGGGGTCTCTTTAGATGACCCCTGGAGCCACATACATCCCACCATGTCGTCTAAAAATGGAAAGCTGATAAACTCTGTTATTAAACAGTTGAAAACAATAACAAAACTAGACTTCCCACAACTCTTTCAACATCTCATTCCCACTTCATATGATGTGAATCTATCCATTTTTTGGCAGTGAGCACTCCCACCTCCAGTTTAGGCCACATAAAGAGCCAATAATAATACTGGGTGAGGATCAGGGAGATCTACGTTCAAGTCTTCAGTCCGTGCGATTCTGGTACTGTCATGATTTATCAGTCTAGGTTACATCACAAGATTGTATGTTGTTGTGGGGATAAAAGGAGGTGATAAAATGCAACATTTTAGTGATATATGGAGAACTTTTTCAGTATTGTGTACATAAAATGAAAATTCCCCTGAATTCCTAGGGAAAAGCTGTGATGCAAATATAATAATGTTATTAATGTTATATGAAGTTGATAGATATTTTTAGAAGAAAAAGTCATCTGTAATACCAATAATCAGTGTTCTTACCAGTAAAGTCATCTGTAATACCAGTAATCAGTGTTCTTACAGCCATATCCAAGGGATTCATCAAGTATTTAGCAGTTTAAATTTATTGGGATTTACCTTGCAACACAAGTCTTTGGTTAGAACTTCCTTCATAATAAACTACATCCATGATTCTTACGCTCTTTGTTAGATTCTAAATCAACATCATACAATATCCAGTCTAAAAATTAATAATTGTATGATGAAGTAACAATAGTCCAGTATATTTCAATGTTCCATACTTACACCAAATTCTTTTTGCTTACAGATACCATTGCAGTTATTGATCTTGATATCCAACATTCTGACTGATTTGTACATTCAGTTCTTTGAACCTGGGTTATATCAAAACTTTTGAATGGTTAATGGCTGCTTTTATCTTTAATCAAGCCAACACCATCTAGAAGGATAGCATACAGATTCCTAAATTCTCCATCATATTGGATGGAAATTTTGAGCTGAATCCACAAATCACCTGCCATTCTTGTAAGCAGATAAAGATCAAATGACACAACCATTACTCTTTTTTTTAAAAAAGGAAATTAAAATTGGCATCTTATATGATGAAAAAGCAAGTGTGGGCTCCTAATTTAGAACATGCTCCTAACCAACCTATCCTTATTTGTTTCTCCAAAGAAACAATTAGTATTGTGTTCATATTACATATAACAGGGATTTAAAATGTATCAGTGGAGAGTATAATTGGCATAATTTCATGACTGAGTACAGAATACAGAATAACAGAGTTGGAAGGAACATTGTAGGTCATCTAGTAGTCCAACCTCCTACTCAACTAGGAGACCCTATACAATTTCTGACAAGTGGCTGTCCAGCCTCTTTTTGAAAGCTTCCAGTGATGAAGCCCCCACAATTTCTGAAGGCAAGCTGTTCCATTGGTTGATTGTTCTGTCAGAAAATGTCTTATTTCTTGGTTGAATCTCTCCTTGATCAGTTTCCATCCATTGCTCCTTGTCTGGCCTTTGGGTGCTTTGGAAAATAGGTTGATCTTCTCCTCTTTGTGACAGCGCCTCAAATATTAGAACACTGCTATCATGTCACCCCTGGTCCTTCTCTTCACTAGACTAGCCATGCCCAGTTCTTGCAACTGTTCTTCATATGTTTTAGCGTCCAGTCCCCCTAATAATCTTTGTTGCTCTGTGTTCATTTAAACCAGCCATTTAAAATGACTGGTAAACCCTCATAAAGTTCTATCAATCTCTGAAAAAATTGCAAATCTCTTTACAATTTTATTTTTGTTTTCTGCAGATGTTTGAATTTAGAGGGATTCTTAATAATGACTCTCTCTGTGTGTGTATATGTGTGTGTGTAAAGTTATATGGGACATTAACTTGGATATCTGCATGAAATTGGATTGTATTTATGAGTAGAACTCTGCAGCTAGAATCTGATGCTCCCCAGGCATTTTCAGTATCTGCCTAGAGCTTGCATAGTTCAACACTGCATTTATCCCTATTTCTTTTTTTAATTGAAAAAGAACATATTTTGCTTGTTGTAAATCAACCAAGCAACATATCCTTTTTTAAACAGAATAAAAGCACATTCAATAGCACACACAGATACACACCCATCAAGCCATGTTTAGAACTGCAGAACATCTTAGACAATCAAAGTCTTAATTCCCCCTTCTCCCAACATTTTTATTAACTATAGGAAAGGCAGATAAATTTAGAATAATCTGCAGAGGGACAAATGCCAACAGTGGGATTATTTATTATTCATTTATTTAAACAATTTCGATAACTGCACGTGTGAGGGCAATGATTCTGATTTAGCTGTGGGTGGACTCACTTATGCCCTTTTGAATCATGATTTCCTTCTTACGGTCCTGAAGCCTCCTTTCTCCTTTAATAGCCTACGACAAGTTAATGTTGTCACAGGTTTGAGTAACTTGTAAAATATTCTTAAATCTGGTTAAAATTGTTACATTGTTTGCCGCACTGTGTGGAAACAGAAATATTAAGGACCTAACTAGAGAAGAGTAAAAGAGGAAAAAAACCAGTTAAATAAAAACACTAAAAATGTTGTTCATCACTGCAGAGGATCCCTCAGAATTATAACCAGTCATTGTTAAATCTGAAAAAATGTTTGAGGTTATTATGCTAAACTAAACCAAGCATATGTTAATCATAATCTTAAATTCATACTTCCAGAGACTAGGGTTCAGCACATCAGCTCTTGTATCTCTCTCTCTCTTTCTCTCCACAGTAGGCTGTCACTCATAATTTGTAAAGAGAAGTCAAAGCAAGTTATAATTAGTACTGGCTGCCCTGTTAACCAATTAAATTTAATAAAAAGCTTTCAAGGAGGTTAATGCTAACATGAATGTAATTAAAGTTTGGATTTGAAAATGTGTGGCACATTAGATACTTTGTGTGCTCCTTTATCCCTCACCTTAATTTTTACGTGATGTCCTATGCACCTATCACCTTTATTGATCAAAAACATTTGCTAATATATGGGCTACTGTATTTACTTAAATCAGAAATCCACCTTGCTACAGGAACGTAACAATTTCTGGAAGAAAGGTTAAATGATAACTGCATTTTAAGTAAACAACCAAATCTTTAGTCCTTGTACTTTTGACCAAACTTTGTCTAGTCCGCTTAAAGTCTTAACAATGCCTGTGAAGCCTCCCAGTCTAGTTAGTTGACCATAGCAAAGAGGAAATGTGAGGAGAGATTTCCTTAAGCGTACCTTGGTTCAGAGAGGGGGCTCTTTTTCACTTATAGCCCTTAGGAGTTTTAATATACACACAACAGTTGACATTTCAATGCTCCAGGAGTGAAGAAAGAAAACTGCCATTAATAGATAATGAAGCATACTGAACACCAGTTGGTAACTTATTGCAGAGCTGTGTACCATTTCCATTGCAGAGTGTTTAAGGAATGGGGTATCAGCATTTCAAACTGATTGAAAAGGGTTGGGGAGATCTGCAGCTATGATACGGACTTTTCTCCACTTTTTAAACTCATTTAGTCCATGCATTTTTAGCCAAGGGGACACTGGCAAAAGGGGTGCCATGCATTGTCTGCCCTGTTTGCAGTCCTTTACATCCCCCCCCCAGTCCACGCTTAGCAGAACATCTTACTTTATTTTGCATCAAATTGCCATTCATCAGAAAAATAGGAAAGCACAATTTAAAACATTGAATTATTTGTATAGTCACCGTGTTGAAGATGATGTGAATAACCACGCTAACAACTTATCCTTAAGCAGATGCTTGGGCTGGGGGAAAAAAAGAATATCACAGCATCCAAAATATAGATCAGACTGGATCCTGGTGGTGACACCTCCAAGTGTTTAATCTGTGCAGAAATTGCATTCCAAACATTACAGAACTGCTCAGTGTTGTATTCCTTGCAGGCTTCAATTCCCCCACAAATATTTAAGATGAAAAAAAAAGCCACTGATCCAAAGGCATTATTCAGTAAATAAAAATGTAGCCTAAAAGAAATTTATTAAAATGATGAAAATCTTTAATTTTTTATTCAGATATAATTGTACGGACACGTGTATATACAAATACAGATTTTATGGGGTTTTTTTAACACTTTTTGTTAAATTCATATAATGTAAGCATTTTGAAAAACAGCACTCAATAAATAAGTGCAAAGAAACTGCAAAGCAGGGCAGTACAAGGACAGGACCACACTGAGTTGGACTTTCATACCCAGAAGCACACAATCAGTGGCTTCAATAGGCCATCAAGGGTAACCATGGAAAGCAGATTCTATAGGCTCGTGGGCAACCTCCACTATGCCAGCATCTATTAAACTGGTCAGATAATGGCAGTAAGATTTTGGCAGCAAGATTAGTCTCAAGTCTGAAAAACATGGGTGAAGGTATGGCAAAAGTAGGGCACTGCAGGTCAGAAATAGATTCGTCCATTCGCTGCTCCATTTTTAATGAGAACTTAAGGGGACTTGGTAGCAGGGAAGAGAAAGGAATCTGATTTACAGTAGATGGAAACAAAATTATTAAACTTACATAACTGGACTATGGAAAAAGTTTGGTATTTTTCAAAATTTGCAAAAAATTGATTCAGCCACTGCTAAATATGTGAAAAAACCCCAAACACACATATTCCCTTGGTAGCTATTCTTTCTTTCCTTCAACAGTTATATAGGAAAGAAAATTATTTACATATAACCCCCTGCTACATTTGGTGTTCAATGGGGTGAGGAATCAAGTCACTGTACATTATCACATATGTCGCTGGGAAGGCCCCTTTTGAAAACAATCACCCATGAAAAGAAAAAGGAATAAACAACTGGAAGGAAAAAAATTGTTTTCACAAGAAGGAAGAATAACATCCCAAACTATTGTGAATCCACATGCTAATGAAAACCTAACACCCAAAGAAAAATACCATGGGCTTCCAACAATAGACCATTAATTCCACGGACAAAACATCGATAACCAGATGCCACAATGCTCCAAGTCCTGCCATTGTGAAATCTTGAGAGTGGCTGAATGGCTTTCATGAGTGAATCCTGTATGGGGAATGACCTGTGGTGGCTACATCATCAGTAACCATGATGGATTTTTGGGGGATATATCCAAGAAGGTGAATTGTTTATTTAAATTTTAATATCACGAAAATCTATTTTCTTCTCACTTACAAAAGACATAATCAAATTAATACTTTATTATCAAACACTATGTACAACAGAGGCTGCTAATAATACAGAATTTAAAGAACATAGCATTTTTTTTTGTCTTAACTTGTCTTTCCTTCGCCAGCTGAGAAAGTACAGTACAAAACAATATTTCTAAACTAACACAAAATGTTACCTTGTTGTCTATTAAAGGATACACAGTATCCATCACACAGATCAATCCTTATTTCCCTGCTACCCTTTTCAAAGCCCTTAGCAAACTCGGACTGGATGACACAGGGCAGACTGTCTGAATTGAGGGGACCAAATGTTGTATCTCATATTCCATGCTTGAGAACAGGAGCTATAATAAACGTACATACTGACATCTTTTTGAAGACGCCAGGACAACACGCACGCACACACACACACACACACACATACCCAAGTGGGAGAGATTAAAACATTTTCAGGCACTGGCCACATTTGCATGAATGCACCATAAGGCTTGGTTAGCATCAGTGCTCCTGCGCGAGCAGCAAACCTTGTTAAGTATCAGTTCCAAGGAGATATAATTCATGGCCTGCACATACCATAGAATATAACTATGGCTTGCTTATGGCTAATTTCTTTGATAAGGAGTCATGATTTGCTTTCAGATGGAACATACAAATGGATGGTTTAGTATCTTCAGTGTTCAGAAGTATTTATACTAATCAAGTCTTATGTCTCACTATGTCCTGTGAACATGGCCATTTCTTACTTAATAAGATTGCCTGATACCATCAAATATCCGAAGGTCCTGTGAACCTACTGCCGACAAGATCTGCATTTGAGGCAATGTAGCAATTAGCATCTGAACTGTAATTACAGTGTTGCTTTTATTCATTAGATTAGCAGTGGCGCCGTGGCAAAGCAAAAGTTTGAATTCACTGTGGTGACAATCTGTGGTTTAGAAAGCGTGCTATTGAGGCAAGTGAGTCCAGCCTTTTATTATTTGTAGATAAATGATGAAAGAACAGCTATAGCCATTGTTAGGACAACGAACAGTGCGACTCATATTTGCAATTGGTAGGTTACACTTGTAGGATCTTAATTCATGTGCAACATTGTCTTTGCCTTGATCACTATTTTCAAGGTCATCCCTTCCTACATATGCACCCAAAATACATATTGAAGAGAGGAGATTGATTGATTGTACTCTGAGGAAAACAGTGCCATTCCTCAGGGTTATGAAACTTTATATTTTTATTTGTGTGCTATATCAGACATCTCTGTGCTTTCAAATACAGCCCAGGGCTCCTTACATTTACCATTTTATTCATGCTATTTTTGAATCCTGAAATTCTGCAAATTGTTTTTAGAAAAAATGCTTTCTTTTCATAATACAAAGAGGCATTTACAAAATTCTGTCCATTTGAATTATGATTTAGTATTAAATTTTTTTTTGCTATCTTGTGAAAATTCAGTGAACCCTAACCTCATTTTTGTAAAGTTTTGTTCTCACTAATTTTGAGAGAAAACTAAGTTTCCTAAGTAATTTTCATGATGTCTCTTATTTAGTAAATCTAAATTTGCTCTGCCTAAGTTAATGGAATACTATAAAGAAGGCATTTCCTGGTAAATGTTTTATGAGGCTATATCACAGCTGCCTAAGGATTCACCCGATTTCAACCAATCAGCACCCCATAATCTTGTCACAAATTACCACATTTTATCATCTTTAAATAGGACAAGCATATATAATTATTTTCAGCATAAGGTATATCTAGATAATGTATTTTCTACTCTAGTGGATTTTTAAAAGCAACAAAATAGTTAAAAGTCTTTGGGAGTCTGTCTAATTTATCTCCTGTCAATGAGGACATTTACACTACTTTTCAACTGTGTTGGAAAGGAAGAGGGAGATGAGATCCATGCCTCAACTTTCACTCTACAGTTCAAAACAATCTTCTTGTACTCTGTTCTTCCCATGCAGAACTCCCCTCCACCCTCTATGACAAATGTCCTGGTTCCTCTCTGGCAGCATTTTACTCCAAGAGTTGCCAAACTTTCAAGGAGGCAGAATTATCATGACACTGGGGGTTCTGTATCACTCACCAGGTTTACTCCACCCTGAGCTATTATCAACGTAGTATATATCACCACCCAGAGCTGGATCCAAGGCTACTTGGCTACTAAGTCAGCCTTGGGAAAGGTCACTTTATTCACACAGAAAAAATATTTTAGAAGTACAGAAATGCCTTTTTGCATTTGAACAAAAATTGCTGTAGCACCACGGTATCTGAGTCAAAAGAAAAGTAATCTGGTGTGCACTATCCACCTAGAGCGATAACAGAGGCACTATCACTCCAACATAGTTTCCTAAATCTGACCTTGCATGTCGGTAGTCATTTTTTTTTCTCCCCTAATGACAGAGCTTATGTTATGGAGCATAACTTCTACAGTCAAGGACCTTTCAAGGCAGTTGCATACAAATAATATCTCTTTCCTTTGAGGAGCCTGATCACTGAGATATATCTATTCTTAATATCTTCCCTCCAGTCCTGACACGGTGACACAGTGCATTGCATGATCGTCTTACAGTGCTGAACAAGGAGAAATAAATATTTTATTGAAAAGAGTAAAAAAGCTTCTCTTGGTTTTTTCAAATAACTTCCTTATTCTTCGACTAACTGCATCTCCTATTATTCTTCCTTCTCCATATACAGATGGCCCAGTAAATTAACTAGGCAGTGTCTTAAGAGAGGCTGCAGAGGAAAGTAAGAATCACTAGTGTCAATATTGAAATTTGGCATTTTCATTTGGAGTCCATTTATTTTAGAAGGGATCAAGGAAAGCCAGGGAAAGTTTGGGAGTAGGAAGAGGTCTAGTTATTCCTCTTCAATTTTTGCTCAAAGTTCAGGTTGCAGAGGAGAGAAAGGGAGAAGACTGGGGAAGGAGAACAAACCAACATCTGCAAACCAATACAAAGTCCCGTTGCTGGGATGAGCAGTTAAGTGGATCTTTGATGTTCCAGGATCCTGAAGTTGACTGTGGCAGCTTGCTAGAATATGTGCTATAACGTCAAAAGCATTGCTAGAAGGAACAGTAGAGTTGTAAAAGGCTGACTGGATATCCTTAAGGTCTGAGCTGCATTCTCACCACGGGATGGTTCAGCCGATTCATGTACAGTATCATCTGTTCAAACAGAAAACACACATTTGTATTTTTTTCCTCCAAAGATAAAGACAAAATAAATATATTTTAACACATATTATTTTAAAACTTTTTAATAGTTCCTTGGTTAAATACCATGTGTTCCAATTAAAAAAATGAAATCAAAGGGAACACCCATTGAAATGTTGGACATTGTTCTCTGAATTAGTTTTAGATTTGTATTTGTCTTATGTAGTTAGCATGCAGAAAATCAATGAATGTCCAAATGATGATTTACCAGTTCCAATATAATTCCAAAGTTTCTGCTAGTAAAATCTGGCTACATAAAATTTTAAACAAAGATAAGAGGGACTGACTTGATCAGAGAGATCTTGTTGAAGAGAAAAAATATATCAATGCATATTGTTTCCTTAAAATATAGAATATTATGATTTTGTTAGAAAAATGGGAAATGAAAGCAATTAAGCACAAAGATGAAAAGCTGCTGTAGCTGCCTATCAGTAGACAACAACAGAAGCTCTGAAATGATACCATATTTAAACAGATGACACATCGTTTGAGAAAGCAGCAAAAATCACATCATAAAGATATTGAGAGATGGCGAAATGGCCACAAGCAGAAATTATGCAGAATGGCTTACTCTGCTTTTTGACATTTCTAAATAGTGCTAAAGAGTCTCTCTCTCTCTTTGAAAAGGAAGAATGACTGGAAGTAACACCAAAAAACCCAAATGGTCTTTTTCAGTATAAATTAGTTTTCCATGGCATCTAAGTTGTAAAGTAGGAAAATACTTACCTAGAAAATTTAAATGTTAACTATGAGAGACTGTGATTAAGATTTAAAATTATCCAGAGACAGTGAATTTAATTGTAAAGTTGCTGGGTTCCCTATCCTAAACGAAATTAATTTCTATGTTTATGAGCAAATGCATCTAAATTGTCATAATTATTTCTAAAAGTTTCATTGCGGTTATTAAACAATATCTAACCTTAAAAACATACGCAATTTATAATACATTTAATTTGATGTTGGAAACATTCAGTTTAGGCACCAGGAATGTCTCTTTTAGGAATATGAGCATTACAATTCCCTGAACGTACATCTTTCAATATGTAAAATGAAGGTAAGGCTATGGCTCTTTCATTAGGAGAAGCACATTTATTTTGCATTAAGCGCCCTAACAACCAAAGGACGTAAACTTGTTTTACTCAGTAATTTCTATATCCACATCTCTGTAGAAGTTTGATTCTGCTAAATTTAGAGGATAGGGATGCAGTACAAAGTAGTAGAGTGGGACAATGACAGCGACTATAACAAGCTTTAGGGTATTCCTTTGAAAACTTCCTCCTGCTCCTTTTGGGAATTATCTTAGGTTCTGAGTTTCTGACGTCTCTCTTTGCCAGAGGGTCTGTGCCTTGGATTCACTCCTTGTCAGCTTTTCTCTTCATCAGAGGGACTTTGTTTGCCCTGCTGTCCCTTCAGCTTCCTTCATCTGAGAACCTCTGCCTTAACCTTGTTTGACTTCCTCTGTAGGCCTCAGGTAGCTCTAGAACAGGACACTCAAAAATCAAGAAATTGAATATTTCTTGAGTTTTCTTCCCAGTGTGGAGAAATGGGGAACATGACCTTGATATAAGGAGAATGTCTAAAGCAATGCAATGTCTAGAGAAATATGCAGACAATTTAGTATTTAACATTCTTACAATATTTTTTATTTTTAAAACAGAACCAGCAGGTACACAAATACCTTCATTGAGATCAGCTTCACCTGCTCTTATTTAGTAATATATACATTAAAGTATCTACAGTACATTATTAACATAAATGTACCAATAATATTATCATATCCAGTTGTCCATCTTTTAAACCTGAAATCAATTTTATTTTACTCATTTACTGCAAAATACAGTGCATATATTTTTCTCTAGGACATTGTAAAATTCTGTCCAAAATTCAACTATAGATTGGGGCAGGGTAGCAACTAGATAAAATACATTTAAATTCTCATGGACAACATATATATATCTGTCTATAGGTATACATCACATTTTTTTACTTAAATATTCATCTCTTGAATGAAAACACCAAAAAATGGGGTGGGAATGGGATTAGAACTATTAAATGAGGTGCTATGTTTGAATAAGCAGGTTGTCATGGAAAAAGCATACTTTTTCTCAACATCTTACAAGAGAATTCTAGCATTAGCAAATTAGACACACCATAAGCAATATTAGCGCTGCAAGAAATGAGTAAAAGCAGAATCATTTTACCATGCAAACCATGCAAAGAGAAAGAAAGAAAGAAAGAAAGAGACGCGAAAGCTGCAGAAAGACAGAGGCATTTGTTAAAAGAGAGTCTCTAAGCATACTAACCTGCTGGTTCTAATGAATTTTCTACTTTGTCGTTAACATCGAAAACACGATCATGAACACCTATAGTTTTCATACAGTTGTCTATAACAAAAATAGAGATAACAGCCAAATAAGTTAGTGAGACACCCTTAAAATCCCCATTTTCCTTTTTTTTTTTTTTTTTGCTGCTGTCTTCATGTCTGATTTCTATTTCTATTATAGGCATATATCTTAACTGTGGCCTGCTTTGAAACACCACAGTAGTTTTCTTTTTGTACCACCATTTAAGAAACAACAAGTTAGCAACTGATGCATATGAAAAACAAATAAGAAAACTGCTTTGTGAAAAATGATTAAAAGATATGGCAAAAACAAAAAGAAATGATGCTGAAAAGAAGAGATACCACATAGGAGTTTAAAAGTTAAAAGAAGTTTATACTGCTGTTTACTACACCGAAGCATGCACTATAAAGTCACCCTCTAAAGCAAGGCATAAGGCACTTACTTGCAGGCCGTACATAGACTTTCAGCTTTAAACAGGCTCTCCTTCCATTATCAGGGATTGCAGATGCTGAAAAAGAAACAGGAGATTGGAGAGCATAGTTATTCTCCATCTTAAGGGACAACATCCAACATTCTTCTTTTACTTCAGTAAGTAATCACAACACCATCTACATATTATTGGGGATGTTCAAACATCAAACAATTTTTTTAAACTATCCAGTGTTCTGTATTTTTATATATAATTACTTTATTTTATTCATTTTATTTTGCTTTCCTCCCAAAACGTGGGGTTAAAACAGCACTGATATGCCAAATTTTCTATCCCTTAACATCAATGTCTATAAATAACAAAGAAGGCTAAATTGATGGTCTTTCCTTGGGAGCCCAAACTTCACAAATTGTTTACTTTAACCAGAAGATGATAGCGATATGGTCTCCATTATGTTGCTGAACTGTATCTCTAATGATCCTTTACTTTTGGTTATGTTGGCTAATAGTCCTGGGAAAATTTGATTGGATTTATTCCTGCTTCAGTTAAAACACAAAACCTAGATAGAAATAGGTTCCTCACATCTACTTTACAGGTATTATGTGACATAATATGCTTCATTAAAGAACTCGTATCATGAACGGGTCTAGAGAAAATGGCAATTTGAATACAATAGTTGAATTGCAGAATAGATCTCTACATGGCCTGAATCAAAATACATTCATGATGCATATATGTATATAATATGTTGCATTTTGTTTCAGAAAATAAAACAAGGTTTTATTTGGAGCTTCCATTGCAGCTTTAAAAAGAAATTAGCCTAATAGGACCCAAAGATGCTTTTTCAAAAGGCAACTGGACTTTGTTTTTCCTTGAAGACTTTTCGCTTCTCATCCAAGAAGCTTCTTCAGTTCAGTTCTGAAAAAGCTTCTTTGGGACAATCATGACTGAATGTCTGAGAATCTCCATAGACATTTTGTCTATTAGGAGTTTAGGTGACTTACATGCATGTGAGAAATGATTTTTTTTTTACATATGTTTCAAATTTTCTGCAACTATGAAAAATATTTCAAAGGTTTGTTTTGAAAATTGGGTTAGGATGAACAAAGTACATCTGCTTGAAGCAACTTCCTTTGGAAGGCTTGTATGGCTGCTTCAAAGGCTGTCTTTGATTTTTTTTTCATGCATAACTACTTTTCTTCACTATTGGATCAGACAAAACAATTATCTATGTATGTATATATTTATAAAAATCACTAGGTTTAAAGCAGCCATATGAGCCTTCCAAAGGACATGGCTGTTTTAATGCTTCAAATAGGGGTATTTCTCTTGCACTCTACGCTTTCGGCTCTAATCTTGTCCACTTTGGCCTTTAATGTATCAATACAGCATTGAAAACTGAATACAGGTAGTCCTTGACTTACAACAGTTCATTCAGTGACTGTTCAAAGTTACAACGGCAGTGAAAAATGTGACTTATGAGCATTTTTCACACTTATGACCGTTGCAGCATCCCCATGGTCACATGATCAAAATTCAGATGCTTGGCAACTGAGTCATATTCATAATGGTTGCAGTGTCCGCTTTTGTAATCTTCTGAGAAGCAAAGTCAATGGGTAAAACCAGATTCACTTAATAACTGTGTTACTAACTTAACAACTGCAGTGATTCACTTAACAACTGTGGCAAGAGAAGTCATAAAATGGGGTTAAACTCACTTAACAAATGTTTCAGCAAGAGAAATTTTGGGCTCAATTGTGGTCGTAAGTCAAGGACTACCTCTAGCTGCTGATTCTATAAACCAAGCAGTCATAGATCTACTCTTGTACAAGGCTGAGTTTATATTATTTATCTACCTACATTAACAAATAACTGAAAATTATAAATCTGTACTACCTAGAATTAAATGTGGTGTGTTTGCTAAATTTTCTCTTATAAACTCCCTGGACTTAAGCTCTATACATAACTTAGCTAGTCTGGAATAAAGATTCTAAGTAAGCTGTCTGTCTGACTTGGACATTCCAAGAGATTGTGATTTATTCACATAAGCAAAGTTAACTTTCCTTCTATTTTTCAGCAAAAGCATTTGATGGTTTGGGCCATTATTGTAAGAGCTTGTGTCCAAGTAATATATTAACATAAACAAATGTATCTATCTATGTGATTGCTAAGATTCAATACTGACTTGACGGCACATAATCAATCATTAACAATGTAAAATGTGTATATATTATATACATACACATGGAGGAAAACCATGAGAAATAAATTATTCCTGACAATATTGAGGTTGAACAGGACTTTTCTTTTCAATCAGCAGACACATTCTTCAACCCTTTATTATGATATGGGGAATTCCTTCCCTTAGAGTAGAGAAAATATGATTAAATTATCATATAGTCCCCAGAGTAAAAATAGTGGACGGATTTTATCACTAAATGTCCTGGTAGAGAGACATTGCTATAATAGTTGAGAAGTTTGAACATTTTATCAGGGACTATTCATAGGTTATTTAACTTGGAAGCCTTTATTTAACCTGATGTGCAATTATCATTGATTTAAAAAAAAAATGCTTTTGAATACTACAAATAATTATGTCTGTTAATATCTGATTTTGTTTGCTCATAAATTAATGTATGTGATATATTAATAATGATTTCTTGATATTTATAGTTTTATTTATTTCACTGAACATATGCAGCATAGCAAAATGAATTATGATTCTATGGCATTCAGATAATAGATTACCAAAGATTGGAGATTTAAGAGAAATACAGAGATAACACAATGCTAAATTAAGATCATTTTTGCTGATTATGATATAAATTCAAGAAGGTAACAGAGGATTCTTCAAAAATAATAAATGTTATGATGAGGCCACAAAGAAGGCAACAGTATATATGATCTACTTGACTTGGTGAAAATTGGAGAGACAGTCCCATGAAGACTGAGCAAATACATTGATAAATAGTTCTGAAAGTTCTTAATAGATGAACATGAACTTAAGGTTGATAATCAGTGGTTTGGGTATACAGCCAGTCAATACTCCACATACTAAATTTCAAGGTAGGTAGAGCTTACAGGGATTTAAAGGGTAACTTGCTTAAAAAACAACGATATGCTGCTTTATAAAACAATTGTTCATGATGCAACGCTGCATTTCAGATTTTTCCCAAAATGATCCTAATTTGAAAAGCATATAGATATAGATAGAATCAGGAACTCTTCTGAGCATTGATGTAAAGATATTTGCTTTCAAAATGACAAAAATATTAGGTTAAGAGGGAAAAAAGCCTCTTTTAATCATAAACAAAATTGCACAATGATGTTACTCAGCTCTAACTCATATTCAAAGACAAATACTTAAGAAGTGCTAACAGCTGGCTTCCCTGTGTGCTCTCAATAAATCAAATATGGGGGAAGCCTTTACTGACATTTATTGTAAAGAATGTGTTACAGGGCAAAGTATTGCACTCTGTGGAGGCATGCAGGAAACTGGCCACCTTCCAGAGGCCTCTGATGAATATACAAATCTTATTCAAGACAGATTAGGTAGCTTAATAAAATAGAAACATCATGTTATCTACCTAACAACAGGGATACAGGTACAGAAGAAACTTCCTAGTTACCTTAAATGACAAAAATGTGTGATTGTTTCTATGCCACCCTGTCTTTTAATTGCCTTTACAAATGACACAGAAAAGCATAAAAGCATATTCAAAGGCAGGATGTCCATTTTTATATTTATACATTGTAAGTTGTGCTTTTGCAAAGCAATATACAATGTTCTATTATACACCAAGGCAATACTTTCCATAAACTTGTTTTCAGACTACAAAATATTTTTCTTACAATGAAAAACTCCAAATACAATTGTAACTTTAACAACCATAGAAAAAGCTTTAAAAACTGTGATTATTACATATAGTCACCCCAAATAGTGAAACTATCTTGTGACTAAATACTACTCAAATAGCTCAAAAGAATAAAACTAGCTCAAAAGAATCTTAATATAACATCCCTTTAACATTGCTTAGATTCCAAATGGTTGATAGATTCCCAACTTATAAAGGAGAATATTTGTAGCTGAGGATTGAAATGAAGGGTCCTTGATCCTCTCTGACGTTGGTTGCTTTTTTGCAGATGTTTCACTACCCAAACTAGGGTAACATAGTAAGTGCTAGTTGATGATGTTACCTAGTTTGGGTAATGAAATGTCTGCAAGAAAATAACCAAGCTCAGAGAGCACCAAGGACTCTTCAGATTCCAACTGAATATCCTTACAAATTAACTTGAACACCAAATCAAAAATGATTGTCTTATTTCATCTCTTCCAATCACTGTATATTTTACTATTACATTCTTAATATATTCATTGACTGATTGTGTACCGTCAATGTTGATTCTTAGTAAGCACATTTTCTCCAGGATCATTTCTCCTCAACTTGGTCCTTCAAGTAATCTAACAGTGCAGCCATCGTCACTGTAACCAAATCCAATGGTTGATTTGTTTGTTGAACTATTCGATGGTTTCTTTGTTTTTTTGGCTATCCATAGAATTCTTAGGAGCTTTCTTCAACCAAAGTTAAAAAGCATCAATCCTGCTTCTTTATGTCCAACATTCATTTCGATAGAGTATCATAGAGAAGGGGCGTTGTCTTACCTGAACGCCTTTTCTCAGCATGACGATGGAGAATCCACCAATGGGTTTAGACTATCTTCCTGCCCAATAAGACTAAGTCTGTCAGAGTTAATACGCCTCCTGCTGGGCTGATGCTCCCCAGACACGACGAAGGCGAAGCTGCTGACGACAGTATGATGTGTTGACTCTCTTGTGCCCCTGACACAGGGCCTGGTAGGCCTAGATGGGGACGGGCGTGGATTCTCCATCGTCATGCTGAGAAAAGGCGTTCAGGTAAGACAACGCCCCTTCTCCAGCATGAGATGGAGAATCCACCAATGGGACATACCAAAGCAGTCCTGTCCCTATGGGAGGGAATCGGCCAGGACCTGTGTCCCACTGGATGACGCCACCTGCTGGAGCACCCTCCGGCCAAAGGATGCGTCTGCCGAGGCGAATTTGTCCAGCCTGTAATGCCTCACAAACGGGGTAGGCGAGGACCAGGTCGCCGCCCTGCAAATGTCCCCAATGGGTGCTTGCGTTGCCCACGCCGCCGATGTAGAGGCACTGCGGGTAGAATGAGCGGTGATGCGCCCTGGCAATGACAGAGACTGGGACTGATACGCTCTGGTAATGCAAGCCCTGATCCACCTGCCTATTGTAGAGGATGAGACCTTCCCTCCCATGGAAGAAGGCTGGAACGAGACAAAGAGCGCTTCTGATTTGCGGAAGGCTGAAGTCCTTTTGATATAGTGGCCCAACGCCCTTCTAACGTCCAACGTGTGCCACTGACGTTCTAGGCCGTGAGACGGCCGGGGACAAAAGTCTGGTAGGACCACCTCCTGTGACCTATGGAACAAGGAGTTCACCTTTGGAACAAAGGTCGGATCCAGTCGAAGGACCACCCTATCACTGTGAAAGACGCATAGGTCCTCTCTGACCGAGAGGGCCGCTAGTTCAGAGATGCGTCTGGCCGATGTGACCGCAACGAGAAAGGCCACCTTCATTGACAAGAACTGTAGAGAGCTGTTTTTAATGGGCTCGAACGGTGACGAAGTGAGGGATTGCAAGACCCGTGGGAGGTCCCAAGAGGGATACCGATGAACCACGGGCGGCCTGGTGTTAATTGCGCCCTTGATAAATGACCTCACCAGGGGGTGCTGAGCCAAGGGCGTCAGCGTGTCACACGTGAGCATTGTGGATAACGCCGCCAGTTGCCGGCGGATGGTATTGGGCGATAGGCCCTTGTTGAGTCCCTCGAGCAAATACTCCAGGATACTCGATATCGTGACAGCCGATAGGTCAAGGTGATTCCTTGAACACCAAGCACAGAAGTTTTTCCACGAGGAGTCGTAAATTCTGTTAGTGGAGGGGCGTCTGGAGGCCTGAATCATGGCAATTACGCCCGCAGAACACGACTCTCGGGCTAGGTACTGCCTTTCAAATGCCAGACGGCTAATTGGAGGCGCTGTGGGTCCGGGTGCCGTAGAGCCCCCTGGCTGAGAGCTACCTGTCCTGGAGGGATCTGCCACTGTGGGGAGATGGAAAGATCCACTAGGTCGGCAAACCACGGTCGCCGTGGCCAATGTGGCGCCACCACTATTACCTCCGCCCGCTCCAGTAGTACCTTCCTGATTAGGGCCGGGAGCAGGGGGAGAGGGGGAAAGGCATACAATAGCCCCTGGGGCCATGGGCTGCGGAGCGCGTCTGTCCGCTCCGCCCCTGGAGACTGGAACCTGGAGAAGAACCTCGGGAGCTGCGTATTCGCCGGTGAGGCGAACAAGTCCAACACCGGGAGTCCGAACCTCTCCGAGATTTCTCCAAACAGGTCGGGATGCAGGCGCCACTCTGAGTGGTCCACTGTCGACCGGCTCAGTGAGTCCGCCTGTTGGTTTGCTGCCCCCGATATGTGCTCCGCCCTGAGGGAGGAGAGATTGGTCTCTGCCCAAGTACCGAGTGACTGAGCCTCGGCCATAAGGCTCTTGGATCGGGTGCCCCCCTGTCTGTTGACATGGGCCTTTGCTGCCACATTGTCTGTGAGCACTAAGACATGTTGTCCCGCCACCTTGTCGCTGAAGCGTAACAGCGCCAGATGTATGGCCCTGAGCTCCAGCCAATTGATGTTGTGGCTGAGATCTGCCTGTGCCCATCGTCCCTGTGCTAGGTGAGAACCTAGGTGCGCTCCCCAACCGAACAGACTGGCATCGGTAGTTAGGATGAGCCTGTCCGGTTCCTTGAATAAGGATCCCCTGGTTATAGCTGGGGATATCCACCACCGGAAGGAGTCCAAAATTTGGGAAGTAACCCTGACCCTCAGATTGGATGCACTGGTGCCCTGCCTCTGGTAGGGTAGCAAGAACCATTGGAGGGTTCTGAAGTGTAGCCTGGACCAAGGTACTATCCCCATGCAAGAGACCATCTTGCCCAGTAGTTGGGAAAGTAAGGCCAATGTGACTGTCCGCCCCCTTCGTACCCGTCTGATCAGGGAACAAATACTGTCCCGGCGTTCCGGGGACAGGTAGACCATGCAGAGCTCGGTGTCTATAGTCGCTCCCAGGTGAAGGATGCGATGCGAGGGCTCTGTTAGGCTCTTCTGGAAGTTGACTGAAAAGCCGTGGGTCTGAAGGGTTCGGACAGTTAAGGTTATGTCTGATCGGGCCTGCTGAAGGGAGGAGGACAGTATGAGAATATCGTCCAGGTAACATTGAACCCGGATTGGGATCAATCTCAAGTGGGCGACCAGTGCAGCCAGGATCTTTGTGAAGACCCTCGGGGCGGACGATAGTCCGAATGGTAGGGCCCTGAACTGGTAGTGGTGGGACCCGGAACAGAACCTGAGGAATCTCCGATGGTCGGGAAAGATGGGGACATGGAGATACGCCTCTGTGAGGTCGATGGAAGCGAGGTAATCGTGCCTTCTGATGCTGGCCAGAATGGACCTTAGAGTCTGCATCTTGAACCTTTTGTAGACAAGATGCGAGTTTAGTCCTTTCAGATCGAGGATTGCTCTCCATCCCCCCGAAGGCTTTGGGACCACGAAGAGGATGGAATAGAATCCCCGATGTGTCTGGTCAGCCGGCACCGGCTCGATGGCCCTGATTACCAGCAAATGGTGGATGGCCTCGGTCAGAAGCTCCAACTTGGCTGGCTTTCTTGGCATGGGACAAGAGATGAAGCGGTCCCGTGGCCGGGACTGGAACTCTAGGACAAGGCCCTGCCTGATGGTGTTGAGCACCCAGGTGTCCGTGATGGTGGCTTCCCATTCCTGCGCAAATGCGGAAAGTCTGCCCCCAATGGGGAGGTCCGCCCTCAAGTCATTTGTTTCTTCGAAAGGGACGGCCTCCCGCGCCTCGAAAGGGCCGCTTGTTGTGGAACTGCTGTCTAGGTCTGGGAGCTGGACGGTCCGGCTGTCGTCCAGGTCTGGGGAAAAAGGGGCGAGACGAAGGAGACCACTCTGTCCCCGAGCCCTGGCGGAAAGATGGCCTCCGCGGGTATGGAGCGGATCGTCTGTCCGGCTTTCTGCCGAGGTGGGACAACACCTTGCGCTTGTCCCTACCTTCGACGAGGTAAGGATCTAGTGCCTCTCCAAAGAGGTGTCCGTCCCTGTAGGGAGCGGATGCCAGGCGCCACTTGGATTTTAGATCCGCTCGCCATTGTCTCAGCCACAGAAGTCTGCGTGCCGCAATGTTAGCGGCTATGGATCTCGATGAGAACCTGGCGGCATGAAGTGAAGTGTCCGCCATGTACTCGGCCGCGGCTATCAACTTACCCAGATTCTGGTGTGCACGAACCTGGTCCGGGGGGGTCATGGCCTGGAGCTCCCTAAGCCAGAGGATGGATGTCCTGGCGAAAAAGGAGGTGGATGTGGACGCCTTCACTGACCATGCCGATGCTAGGTGAGACCTACGCAAGGAGAATTCAGATTTCTTATCCTCCGCCCTCAAGGCCTCAGCCATATCACCTGGCACGGTGGAGGAGGAAAGAATGGGAGTTAGAGATGCGTCCACCTTTGGGACCTCTAGGAGGTCCGACAGGACCGGGGCAACAGTACACAGTTTCCGCTCTGCTCCCCCTGGTGCTGGGAGAGTGCCTGGATTCCCCCATTGTTTGCGGATGGTCTCTAGAAAAAATGGGGGGCAAGGGATGTGCCTCTCCGTAACCGTAGGTTCGGAGAAGAGCGGCTTTGGGTCTTGGCTCGTGGAGGGAGACGGCTGTGCATCCTGCTCTGGGCTAATGTTAGCCGATGTGGTGGCCTTGAGCAGGAGCGATTTAAACAGACTCAGGTCAAAAAGGCCAACGAAAGGAGAGGGGTCTGGTGCCGACTCCTCGTCGTCCGACAATTGGAAGCCCACCGACCCATATTCCTCGGGGCCTGAGTCCCGATCTTGGGGGGAGTAGTCGGAATAAACCGATTCCGGATACTCCGGCCTTGCCTCCTGTGATTGCAGTGGAACTGTGGCCCCCGGTCTAGGGTTCTGCAAGGAGGAGGCGGCCATGCCCTGGGCATATGCCTGGGCGAGTAACGCCTGGAGCTGTTCGGGCCCCACCCCTTGTGTCTCAGGGGGACGGAGGCCCGCCGCTGTGGGCGTGAATGTGGCCTCAGGAGCCGAGTGAACCCTTGCAGGGGGGGGCAATACCTGTGGGCTTAACCCACGGTCTGTAAACAGAGCCGTGCTCTGTATTGGTAGGCCCTGCGGAGACCAGGCCTGCTGAGCTGCTGGAGCAGGTGGGCCAAATAGCGGGATAGCAAGTGAGCTCTCCTGAGGGGCCAGGGGTACCTGTTCCCCCTCATTTAGCTGCTGAGCTCTGGAGAACTGCTTCTCAAGTGCAGTATGTCTCCTGCTAGCCTCCTTTTCAGCAGCCTTAGAGGTCCGCTTAGCAGAGATGGCCTTGGCCTTGGCCTTGGCCCTGATCTTTCCCGCTGCCTCCTGCTTGGAGGACCTGCGTTTGCTTGAAGCGGGAGTGCCGGGTGCGCCCTGCGCAGACTGAGGAACTGCGCTGTCAGCCATTATAGCCTGTGGCCAGTGGCCTTGGTGTATCAGGAGCAGGAGCCGAGCACCAGGCTAATGGTGCAACAGAGGTTGACGTGCCGTCAAGGCTCCGGGGCTGTGATCGCCTAAGCGCCCTTACGCCCCCGTTCAAGGCTCCAAACGGCTGACAATGCCCCCCAAGGTGCTGTGGCGCGCGGCTGGGCGTCTTGCAAGATATCTCTCAGTAGCGGTTGAACCGCAATCGGCGAGTGCCGGCACGCACTTTGGCCGATCAGTGGCGGCTATCACCTCAGTGATCTGTGCCTGCACACTCCTCTCCTTATGGTGGCGGCTGTCACCAGAGTGAACTGTGCCTGCACACGAAGCCTAGGTGGTGGCGGCGGTGCCAAGAGGCGTGCCAGCTCACGCTAATAGTGTCTGCCTGACTGAGGCTTGGGCTTGGATGCCCTAGGAAGGCGGATGCCGACCAGAATCTGGGTTAGCTGTGCCAGTGGAGGCCCTAAATAACTGGGCTGTAATGGCCGCCCTGTCCAGACACAAACTGGCTGCAGATTGACTGAGGCTGAGACAGTGTAATGGTTTGCCTGGCGTGAGGGCCTAATCAGATTTTTGGGCCCAAGTCCCAATAGCAGTCCTTTTATTCTTGCACGCTTTTGGCCTGTCTGTGGCCTTGAATCAAAGGCTGACAGTTACTGGGCCTTCCCTGTGAGGCCGATGCGTCTCAAAATGGCGGCCGCTATTTGCGCGCCAAACTCCAGTCCGTTAGAGCCCGTCAGATCTTGGCTCCGACTGTGTGCAGGAGAGGTCAAAAACAGCTGTCCTGGCCCGGCTGAGGCTCCCAGGGCCTGGTGCCTCTCCAAGGCTCGGGCTGAAGGATTTAATAGAGCGTGGCTCCAAGCCGACGCTCAGCTGTTTGGCGGCCGCGGCGAGTTCGCCCGCCGCCGGCTGCTCCCAGGCAGCGAGAAATTGCCTCCGAAGCTTCTTTGCTGTGCTAGCTGCTTCGCGGCAGCGCTGGGAACAGGGCAAAAACGAGCGGGCTGCGCGAGCCTAGGCTGTCCCTTCCTGCTCCCCCCTGCAGCCTCCGCTCAAGTTTAAATCTTCTCTCTTCGGCGGGCACGCCGATCGGCCCGCGAGCAGGCCCGGAGGCCGCCGCTCAGCTGTTCAGCGGGAGAGAGAAGGAAAGCCCGACGCTCAGCTGATTTATCGGCGATTTACGGGCTGTAAGTCTTTTTTCCCTGTTTTTGATCTGGGGGATGCTAGGAGGAGAATTCACCAATGGATAGATACAACCTGCCTTCAGAGTCAACACGCGTCCTGTTTGGGCTGAAGACTAAGTCGTGTCTGGGGAGCATCAGCCCAGCAGGAGGCGTATTAACTCTGACAGACTTAGTCTTATTGGGCAGGAAGATAGTCTAAACCCATTGGTGGATTCTCCATCTCATGCTGGAGAAAAACAATTCTTGCATGATTCTGATTTTTGTAGGTACAAATAGTCCTTGACTTATGACCGGTTACTTAATGACCATGCGAAGTTACAACAGCTGCCTCCCCCCCTCCCCCACAGTAGCATTTTGGACACTTGGCAACAGGCTCATCTTTGCAGCATTCCATGGTCACCTGACCACAATTTGCAATATATTTATTTTTGCCAATTTTTGGTGTTTACTTTTGGTTTTTGGCAAATAACGCTCATTGGGGAAAATGGATTAACTTAATAACTGTGGCATATGTTTAATGACTACTGCAAAAAAATGTAAAAAAAAAAAAAATCAGGTCCAAACATGTGATGGGTTCAGTTATGATCGTAAATTGACGGCTACCTGCATAGACAAATTCAACATCTGTATATATTCTTCAAGGGTTTTATTACTATTCTGCTAAGTGCTTGCTGTGTATTTCTTGACAGCTAGTACGTTTACTGTTAATAAAAGGCAGAAGCTATTCAGCACTTGAACATCTTATCAATTCTAAGGCTGGTTGCAGTACAGGCACTCCTTGTTTAGTGATTGTTCGGTTATGACAGTGATGAGAAACTAACTTTGCAACCAGATTTTGCATTTACAACCTTCTCAGATCTGAAAAGCAAAGGAAACTGAAGATCAGTTGTGGTTTCACTTAGCAACCACCTACTTAATGACTGAATTGCCAATCCCAATTGCAGTCACTAAACAAGGATTGCCAGTATTTTGTCATATTTGGTCTTACCTTTAATCTTCTACTGGGTTCCTACAAGTAAAATCCATGGGAAAGCTGGTAGGAAGTCAGAAGTTGCTCCTGCCACATTTTTGCCCATTTGACCATGTTCCATAGTACCTGACTGAAGCACACCATCACCCCACCTGCACTACAGAGCATTTGACCACTGCACTCTCCCCCCCCCCCCAACCTGTCTGCATCTTTCACTTGCAGTCTGCTTGCCTGGAACTCTCACCTTTTCTCATTTAACAACCTATGCAGTCCTGGGTTCATGACAGCAACCAGACCTGCTGAGATTGCTGTTATTAAGCATCGTGTTTTATGACCACATTGCTTAGTAAAGAAAAATCCTATCTCAATCTCCATAATAATCCAAGGACTACCTGTGGACAAGAAGGAAGCTGAAGCAGCCCCATATAGACAAATTTGAAATTTCAAGTATAGATAGTGTTTCTAACAAAGTTATATGGACAAGCCCTTTGAAGTGTGTGAAAAATTATTAATAGCAGAGATTTGCCTTTAACCATTTTCAGCACAATATGATATTTATTAGTTAAATCCAAGATCCACATAACCTTATATAATTCTCAGTTCTAAATTCTAATTGCCAGAAGCACCAAAATTCTAATATTGTGTGTCAGCTGTAGAGATTGGGAAGTTTCATTTTTAAGAACAGCCATCTGCTTCATTCTTAGTGAAAAAATGAGCTTGTGTGGAAGCATTAAAAATGCAGTTTCCCATTATGTTTGCCAAAGGCAATATTTCTCAATTTGTAGGAGTCAAAGAAAAAAGAGAGAGGAAAAGTTAGCCTATTAGCAGAGTCGAGCCTTTCTCCTATAGGACTTGATGTGATTTATTCTACAACACAAACATATGTAGATTAGACAGGTAAGTGCAGTTTAAACATTAATATTCTTCTCACAATGGAAACTAAAAGAATTTACCATTGACATAAATGCTACTAAGAGACTGCTGAAGTTTAATGAACTGAAAGGAAGTTTTCATGTATATGATACGCCTAAAAACAAATAAAAACCTGCGGACAAAACATATTTTTAAATTATATAGTCATATATTATAAAATCTGTAATTTGGACCAGGCTTTTTACATACAAAGTAATGCCATCCTTCAGAAATCTGTGGCTCCATTTTCAATGCAAGGATTCAATGTCAATTGTGTTTAAATCTAATTGCTCATAAGAAACTTAGTCTTGCATATTTATTATGTGCTTATTTTTGGTATGTGGTTTATCCCTACAAATTCTATGATAAATTCCTTTGCTAAACTACTGTAGCAAATTACTCAACTTGCTGGCAACATTTGATTTCACTCTCTCCATTTAATTTATAAATAGGTTAAGTTCCCAACAAAGCAGGAGATTTTAACATCTTAAAGCAAGGAACACAACGACACCAATTACAGAAGATGCAATTACATTATTGCTGGAGAAATTTTATGAGTTTTGCCACAATGTCTTGCTTATATATTTTAATTAATGGATCCAAACTCTAACTTTTATAGGAAATTTTATTTTATTTATTCATCACATTTCTAATCTAACATATTCTATAATGCTCTCATAGAAATGAAAATAAATTTTAAATGCCTGCCATCAAATTCAAAAACACTGTGTATGGCATATTTCAAATTGTCCTACGTTATCAGGAGGACAACTGAAATGTAAAGTGACAAGGACCCTACATCTTACAAAAACAAATAGGATTGCTTGGGCCCTCCAGACTCTTGTCTTTTTTACTCTTGCCTCAGGCCGATGCAAGCGGGTAAGGACTCCTAGAGTCCAACATTTCAGCCCAAGTATGAAGAACTTTTTCTATGCAAATGTTACACTGAATACAGGAAAGTAAACCCATCGAACAATCTATCTGAAGTCTATGATGAGTTAATTTCTGTATAGTTGTAAGCATATTAGATATTGTTAAGTTAGAACTGTGCAAACGAGCACTTCACAGAGCATCTTGGTTTGAATGAAGTATCCCTCTTCAAAGACAGTTAGTTAGGTAGTTTAGAGGGCTTGATGCGTCTGCTTTGATGACTTTCCATATATGCAGGTAACAACTGCTTCATTCCACTGGGAATCTCAGTGGATTGTGGCTGTTTGTGCATGAAGGTGGCTGACTCTTCTGAGGCACATGGCTGTCTCAATGCCTTGACGGTAGTGTTCATCCCAATACATAGTTTAGAGTTCCCCTTTAAATGTTTTGTATTGCCATGGTTACTCCAGTATATGTCTCTATACACAGTCCACCTTGAATATGAATGGAAATTGACAACTTAGTTCAAGTCTGCATTGAGACCTCTGACTCTATTTTGCTAAAAACAGGATGCTATCTTTCTAGCCAAATAGAATTTTAAAATACCACAGAGGACACAAACATTCAGACTGTTTATTAGAATGATCAGAATGTATTTGGGAGATAAGAACTGAGATTTTCAGAAATGGAGTTTTATTGAAAAGTATTTAAAAATGATAATCTAAGCTTTAGATTAGAAAGGATAGTTTGATGAGTAATTATATTGTCAGAGAGATATCCTTTGATGGATATGGAGTGAAAGTAAAGTCACAGTAGAAATTGGAAAACCAACAAGATAGAAAAACTTGTATTTTATTTTTTGCCCCAAGCAGTAGGCCAATTGTTCTTGGACATTAAGATTCAGTCCTAAAAAAAGAAAAAAATTAAGCAACTTTTTCTTTTAGACTTGAGAAGGTGTTACTGAGTAGCATTCAAGAACCATACAAATATGGAAATTTAATATTCATCCTAGCGAAACTTGAGAGTTATTTGGAGAATTTAGAGATGCATAATTTGGACACTCAGCCAAAACTTACTAGGGCAAGATGTTAACAGGGAATATTCACAAATCAGTCAAAGAAATAAGAAACTCTGAACCTCAAGGAGATTGAGTGAGCTATAGAATTTGAACTGTTATAACTTTTCATTGTTTGTTTTTAACAAAATTTATATAGCATAAAATTCTGAATTAATAACCTCTAGGTATTACTTCCATATAATCTTGGCATTAGATGGATATAACTACTTTTTATACAGAATAGAAATTCCAGGGTCAATTGATAGATGATACAAAATTTACTTGATTACTTGGGGTTGGGAAGAATAATTTCAGGCACGCCTATGCCAATGAATACTACTATATAAAAAAGGCGAAGACATTGTCTTAACTATTTTCTAATCTAAATAGTCAAGGCACCCTCTCCTAAATTTGATAGATCTTACTACCTGTGATGACCTTGGAAAAACATCATGAGCTTAACCCAGGAATCAGGAAGGCAAGAGAAAGAAACTCAAGGTTGTCCTGCCTTGATTTCTTTGGAAAGAAGGGAAAATGCTGTCAGGCATTTGAGATGTTGCTATGATAGTTTATGTCAATAGATAGTTTCTGTATATACATGTGTATATGCATATATATATTGATGTCATGCAAGTGTTCATCAGTATTTTCATGAACTGATTAATAAGATATTTTCCAAGAGCAACATCGTAAATGATCTGTTTGGGAATTTTGAATTATATATGGACATCAACTGTTATTTCACCATATTATTTCTTAACACTCCAACCCAGTTGTTTTTTTCCCATTTTTCCCCCCAGGCCTTCCCATCTTTAGATCATACTTGGCCAATAAAGAATTCTATCCTATCCTATCCTATCCTATCCTATCCTATCCTATCCTATCCTATCCTGTCCTATCCCGTCCTGTCCTATTCTTCTCCAGCTGATACCAAGATAAACAGAGTCCTGAACGTCTTTAATTTACTTCCAATGTTTCACTGAATTGAAAAAAAAAACCTTATCCTCCTATACTTCTAATAATCCTTTTAGTCATTATTCTCTTTGTACAGGGAAATACTAACTGCTGTCTTCCAAATGATACATCTAGCCACCCAGCCAATCTATAAGTAAACCACACCCCTTATTTTAACATTTCTTCAGACATACCATGTATACCTAAAATGTATCCTTTTTCAATAATTTCACAGCATTTATGGCTCCTTTTTCAAAGATTTTCTCCAACAGACATGAACACCTATAAAATTTCTTTCAATTCCACTCTTCAACTTACCACCATTATTTCCATACAAATCTTGAAAATGCTCTTTCTAGAATTCATTACTTTATAATTTATAGTTTCATCCCAAATCACTGTTATTTTTAATTCCATTTCCTTTGCCAGTAGCTCGTTTAGCTTTCTTGCACCTATTTTTATTTATTTTTATATGCTGCCTTTATTTTTTTAAATAACTCAAGGCAGAGAACATACATATTACTCCTTCCACCTCCTATTTTCCCCACAACATCCCTGTCCTCTGTGAGGTGGGTTGGGCTGAGAGAGAGTGATTGGCCCAAGTCACCCAACTAATCTTTTATGCCTAAGGTGAGACTAGAACTCACTGTTTCCCAGTTTCTAGCCTGGTGCCTTACTCATTAGTTCAAACTGGTTCTCTTTATTTCTAAAATTTGTTTTTATTTCTAACAAACTAATCATTCTTCACTTCCTATACTTCTATATATAATCTCTAATACTAGTGGCTGAATTGCAATGGGTAAAATAAATAAAATATTTTCAATTCCTTGCTCTCTTTCAGTGTTTTTGCCACAACTTTTTTCTGTAAACATATTATATAATATTTTCCTTACTTTTATATAGTACTAATTATTTTATTATATGCATTTTTTCACTTTATCATTCCACAAAGCACTGTCTCATATTCCATAATGATATATATTTTTGTTGCACTATGCAATGTAATTCTTTTCACTCTGTTCCAAGCATCTTGTACCTTCTTTTTCTTGATGTCCACTTCCATTAATTCAACTGTGAGACTAATCCATCTTCTAATACTTTTTCCTGCACAATTCATACCTTCTCTTCTGGCTCTACTTTCAGTCTAGTTACTTTCATATCTGTTCTTCTATGTTTTCCCCCCAACAAAATCCATTATTCACATATTAAAAAATGTCTTGTCCCATATTTAGCACCTGTAATCCTTCTGACCTTCACTAATTCTCTCACAATTTATCCTCATAAATATTCAGATCAATCATGCTTTTTGAGCCATTCCTTTTTTATAGGCACACATTAATAGACAATTGTTTAATTCATGTACATGTATCCATGAAAATAGGTCTTTTTCTACTCAGAAACTTACAAGTCACAATATTATTTATTCTTGACACTGTGTACTGTATGTTATATAGTTCCTACCCATATATTCATGTAGATTTTTTTCTTTTGACTTGGGTTTGCATTAATTAAGAATGTTATACAACTTGTACCATAACTAATCTCTGGTTCATCCATTTGGAACAGTTACTGGGAGATAATATAGGACTATTATAAACTTATGGATTCTTATTTTCAGAAAGAGCCGTAACCATCTAGATGACGTTTCTTCACACTCTCTGATACACATTTTAGTCCTTCATTCCTAACTAAATGTACAATTTCATTTCCTACATATAATCTTCAACTACATTCCACAAAATCACATCACTTTCACTATTTCACAGTTCCAACATATCTCTCTCTCTCTCTCTCTCTCTCTCTCTCTCATCTTTCAAATTTTATTCTTCTTATATTCTTTCAAATGTCCTGGTTATCACCAAACTGATTCACAGATATTAACATGTACTGCTCAATATAGTTTGGGTTAATAAAGTGTTTAACATAACAATTCTTAGTGATATGGTGAATCTTTAGAGTATGTTATCAGCCTTTGTCATATTCATGCCACCTGCAGCATTCTCTAACACTGGCATTTTTTAATTAGTATTCTAGCAGAACCAAAATCCAGTTTTATATTAAGCATGGTCGCACTGCTCTATGTAAGCTAGGATCTATGATCCAAAGACAATTTTGCCTGAGTCCCACAAGTTAGGAGACACATACAAATTAGTAACACCATTCAAGAAGTGTCTGTTCCTATTATATAACCAAATATACCTACCCATTCTTCCTTTTCAGAGTGGAAGAAAAAATATGTTTAATGAAGTGGTGTAAGTTATTCTGTTAGCAAATACTGAAAAAAAGTGTCTTAAAAAATGAAAACAATTCATACAGTGCTTAAATTACAAGACAGAACCACCATCACGTAGCTTGAATCAAGCTACATCCAAATGTTTTATCATATAGAACCATTGTTCTTATTAAATGTTGTGTTGGGAGTTTGGGTTTCTTTCAAAACTCAACTCTTTGGATATCATAAGAATAAAGTGACATTCCAAGAGATATATGAACTGGAGTTCTACTTTCTTATTATTGGTATATACTTTTTTCTATTTTTCTATTAAAATACAAAATTAAAAAAACAATTTCTCCAT
Organism: Azemiops feae; assembly: GCA_023970755.1. NCBI lineage: Eukaryota > Metazoa > Chordata > Lepidosauria > Squamata > Viperidae > Azemiops > Azemiops feae. The sequence continues at coordinate 1,586,856 of JALGBA010004099.1, read as the reverse complement.
GATTAAAATATTATTTTTTCTACTTAAAAAAATTAAGATTGTTTAATTAAACCTAAAAATATATGCAGATAACCTAATTCAGTCCTAATTATCCTTTTTCAAGGCACGGCATACTAAATCTTCAGTATTTATTTATTAGATTTATTAGTCCTTGTTAGTAACTATTTTTAGAAACCTTTATGGTTTCATGTGAACCATCAATGAGTTTCTGGCCTTGAATTACATTTATCTGCCTGATAAACCAGCATATTTTTTTTAATTCTATCTGCAAATATCAGTATTATTTTCAACTTTTATTTTTGTAACTATTTGCTTAACTGTAGTTTACTGAATAAATCACAGCTGGCAGGGTTCACCCAACACACTTAATCATAAACCATAGATTACATACCATGATGACTGAATTTGCACATAATGAATCCATTATGACTGATTGTGCTTTTGTGAAACAATTTCCCCAAAGCATAAATGTTTAGTCCATATGGAAATTGTTTAGTCTTTTACATTTAAAGACATAAAGGTATACAATTAGTCAAAATGCAGCACACTTTAGATAAGAGTTGTAAAGCACTTGTAAATTTTGACTGGAATGTTTTGTTAGCAGAAACTATTGCATAGTTTCAATGTTGTTAATATCATTGAAAGTATGTTTTCAAGTCGAGACTCTAGAAAGAATACAGAGAAGAGCAACAAAGATGATTAGGGGACTGGAGGCTAAAGCATATAAGGAACAGCTGCTGGAATTGGGTATGTCTAGTTTAATGAAGAGAAGGACAAGGGGGGATATGATAGCAGTGTTCCAATATCTCAGGGGCTGCCACAAAGAAGAAGAGGGAGTGAAGCTATTCTCCAAAGCGCCTGAAGGCAGGACAAGAAGCAACGGATGGAAATTAATCAAGGAGAGAAGCAACCTAGAACTAAGGAGAAACTTCCTGACAGTTAGAACAATTAACCAGTGGAACAACCTGCCTCCAGAAGCGGTGAATGCTCCAACACTGGAAGTTTTTAAGAAGAGACTGGACAGCCATTTGTCCGAAATGGTATAGGGTTTCCTGCCTGAGCAAGGCCTCCAAGGTCCCTTCCAACTTTATTATTATTATTATTATTATTATTATTATTATTATTATTATTATTATTATTATTATTATTATTATGTAGAACACTATTTATATTCTTGATATGATGCAAGAGTATTAGAGGAACACCAACTTGATCGTATTTAAAATTTACAAACTATTCTTATGAATCTGACAAATTTCCTTTTAAGGCAGCTGAACTACTGGTATCATCATTTCCTAGGAGAGCAAATCTACAGATTATTTTTTGACTGTAATAATAACTATTATTATTAATAATAATAATTATTAATAATAATTATAATGTGTGCAATGTATTTTAGAATTTCCTTCTTTAAAAAGATAACTCATTGTAGCCTACAGAATTTATGAGCTAGTACAACATGAATGGCAAAATGATTTGAAAGTGAATTGTTCAATAAATTCCGTCTTTCCATGTCAATTTTTCTGTTTTTTTAATGTATACTTCTCCATCATTGAGAATTAAGTGACAACAGCATGAATCTGTTTTTACCTGTACTGTACATTGTCTTTTAAATAAGCTTCTCTATTTTTTTCTTAACAAATAAAATGAAAAGCAATTCTGAAGATGAACTGCTATGAGAAAAATATAAAGATTTTATTTAGAATTTGTGAAGAAAATGTGCAAAATTGAGTGACAGAAAAATGTATGTCTGAATAAATGACCATATTCTTTGATTTTGGGAAAGAAGTAAGTAAGTAAAGAAGAATGGAAGGAAGACTATTCCAAATAAACTGGCCCTCCTATAAGTGAGCTCTTTTGTTGTGTATGTGGAACAGATGATCCAGAATACATCTGCTCTGTGGGAACAAAAACACTTACAACCTAGCTCTCTCTATTAAAGACTCTGCCACATACTATTAAACTATTAGTTTTCTGTGCACTGCTGTGAGGGGTTTTGACTTTATAGAAATAAGCAATACTCTTACTTTTAAATGAAAATGGTCTAAGAACTACAAATGACAAATACAGAATTTAATTCACATGGGTCCTTGGAGATATGCAAATATTTAGTTAGGGGTTTTTTTAGCTGCAGAAAATTCTGAAGCAAAAAAAATATTTTTACAAATAGACTTTGTACCAATAATAGCAAATCCTATGATATTCTATCATCAATATTAATGCAGGATCAAGAATAACTCTACCTTATTGAAAATTAGGAAACAAATATTTGGGTGAAATAAAATAATAATCATTGAAACAAATCTTTATGAAATTCTCAAAATATGTTTTTATAGTAATGTAAAATTAGCAATTAAACTTTCATCTTACATATTTTTAAAAATATAACTATACTGGATTACTTCAGGAGATCGTTTACTTCTTTAGCTTTGGAGTATGTATGTTAATTAATATCAGAATACAAACTTCCATTTATAAAATTCAGCTGAAAGTCAATATAAGCACATTTATGTATCAATATGAAAGGTTTAAAAATATCACGTTATTTCAAATATTGAAATACATTTAAATCAAGGGCTGTGTGTGTGTCCAAAAGCAAAAGCTGAATTCTTCTTTTATTAACAACTATGCAAATCTTTGCAAAAAGTGCACACATTAAATGAAACACTTATTTTCCCTATTGATAACCTTTCCTGTATCAGTCTGTCAGTCTTGAAAATAAATGAAAGTAAGATTCCAGAGGCAGGGTGCTTTGCTTCTGACTAGATCAAGACTTCAGGCAAATTTCCCCTGCCAGTGAAAGCACAGCTTGCCTTAAGTCATAACCTTTGTTGGTGGAAGGGAAGTAGCCTTGAAACAGATCACGAAGCAGATGTTTAATGTCAAATCAGAGTCTAGGGATACATAGGCTACTGAAAATAAAACTCTATGCCTGTCTGCCTAGTTTCCCAATTCCCTACCATGTGAAATCTGAACTTGCCAACAAATGGCCAGTGCGTTAGGCAGCACAGCAGGCAGAGCGACTGACACAGCTGCGTCAAAGAAAGAAAATTTCATATATTTGTAACATTTTCATTATCTTCCTTTACAGCTCTTAATTAAGAATGAGACAATGTACTAGTTTACTTCCTAAAAGGCAGGAAAGCTTAGTGTTGGTCTCTGATATGAGATAAATTTTAGGAAATAGTTCTCTAAAACAATGATCATTATTAAGCCAATCCAAGCGCATCTACTGACAGATACAAAGTCCATACAAAACAAAATATGGCAAACATAGATCAACCTTTGCATATATCTTGTCAACAATTCAGCATCTCGATCAAGTTTAGAATCATTAATGAAGCTCTGAGAGAAATATAACTGTACACTTTGGAGAAGCCTCACTTCCAATACATTTATTGACTCTAGTTGTCATTAATTAGAACCAAATGCAAACCTAATGCTTAAGCTGAAATTATGACATGATGAAATCTGAGTTTCAAAAAAAGGCTTGCAGCAATTTGTCCTTGTAATACTGAACCATACATATGTCAGCCAGTATGTGGAGCAGCATCAATTTACTCACACATGGTATTTAATTTCTCTCTACCAGATAATGTGTCATCATTTCATTCATTCAGGAAAAAATGAGGTGATTTGAGGAATATTATTTGGTGGCAGATAAAACTTCTCTCAGTCTACTGCCTCAATACCTAGGATAAACTGATTCTTCTCAACTCTGTTCCTTTTCATTTATTGCTTTTTTAAATATACTACTATATTATACTTGTAATTGTTGTAAGCTAGCCAGAGTCACATTTTGTGAGATGGGCAGTCAAGTAAATTGGATTAATAAAATAAATACAACTTTTTGTCATATTAGAAAATAACAGAAATTTCATATTATGTATAAAATGATATTTGAGAAATAGCCAGATATAGAATTAAGGAAGTTCAGATCACTTGTTTTTATTTTTGCTTTTTATATGAAAAATGTACCAAATAATCCAGTTTTTCCCTTTTTTCCTACCATACCACCAGAAATTGTGATCTATACATAAATAGCTAAAATTATGATAATTGCTGGAAAACAATTTAAGCTGGGATATTGTCGTAGATTTTCCTAGGCAATACATTGTCAATTCATGTCTGCTTCAATAAACAAGAGATCCACAAGTTATTTAAAAGAGACTGAAAAGTTTTAGATATAGTTCCTTGTATTTATTTGCATTTATAGCTCCTTAAAAGAACATTGTTGCATTTAAACCTCAAGTCTTCTTTTCAATATTTTCACCTGGAACAATGTTTAAAATAAGAAGAGAAAAGAGATTTCATTTCTATTTACAAAAGAGGGACTTTACTTTTACTATCACTGAATTCATCCACTACCTGATAGTAATCAAGAAGTTAAAACCTGTCACTGTATTCTGAAGTGCTTGGTAGAAGTGAATCTTCTCAAGGCTTCTACATTTTATGCTGAATAGGAATCTTTTATTGTAAAATCCCGATAACGGACTTAGTAGGTTTCTCTAGGGAATTATACTGCCATGACAGATTTTTATCATGCCCTTTTCCTGTGAAATATTTCACTGAAAATAATTGGAACTTAATGATCCTTCAGAGAAGTCGCTAGTCAAGGAAAAAAAAAAAAGAAATAATCCAGAAGAATGTCATGTTTAAGACTGCAATTTCATTTTGTAGAATCCTCAGATGTCCAGTGGGAACTGTCAAAGCCATGGATCAATTAATTTTCTAATCTCTTCATAATGAGCTTCTCCCTACCTCCCACTTCTTGTTTGTATCTTCTGTAGCAAGCAGTTTGAACCTTATGGGTTTGTTTTGATCATCTTTTCTCCTTTCTAAAGTTTTCAATGTCTTAAAAAAGACAATCAATTCTTTTCAAGGAGGAAAGAAATGTCAAATTAAATTAATAAATTAAGAATGTTAGTAATGCCTACACTTAAAGCAATGAAAGGGGCGTTGTCTTATCTGAACGCCTTTTCTCAGCATGACAATGGAGAATACAGATGGGTTGATCTTGTCTTCCTGCCCTAGAGACTAAGTCAATCAACCTTTGCCATGCCTCTCTCCTTGGGCTAGGAATCCCCAGTCACGACGAAGGCGCAGCTGTTGATGACAGTTCAATGTGGTGGCTCAAATACCCCTGACACAGGACCTGACGGACCTTAAAAGGGGGGGGTGGATTCTCCATCCTCATGCTGAGAAAAGGCATTCAGGTAAGACAACGCCCCTTCTCCAGCATGATGAGTGGAGAATCCACAGATGGGACATACCAAAGCCTCACTGTCCCTGCGGGAGGGAAGAAGTCTGGGCCTGTGTCCCACTATCTGATACTACTCTTTGGAGAACTCTCCTACCAAATGAGGCGTCTGCCGAGGTGAACTTATCTAGTTTATAATGCCTCACGAATGGGGAAGGCGACGACCACGTCGCTGCCTTACATATTTCTGCAATCGACGCCTGTGTCACCCACGCCGCTGAGTTTGCAGGACTGCGAGTGAAGTGCACGGTGATCCAACTTGGAACTGGCAAGGAGTGCATCTGGTACGCCCCTGCTATGCAAGCCCTAATCCATCTGCCGATAGTAGAGGCAGTCACCTTCTGGCCCATTGAAGAGGGCTGGAATGAAACGAAGAGGGATTCAGATTTGTGAAAGGACGCAGTTCGCTTAATATAGTGACGTAAGACTCTGCAAACGTCCAAGGTGTGCCATTTATGTTCCAAGTCGTGAGATGGCTGAGGGCAAAAATCTGGCAGCACAACCTCCTGCGCCCCGTGAAACAATGAATCGATCTTGGGAACGAAAGAGGGATCCAATCGTAGGACCACTCTGTCGGCATGAAAGATGCACAAGTCATTTCTGATAGAGAGAGCTGCCAGTTCAGAAATATGCCTAGCCAATGTAACGGCTACTAAGAAGGCGACCTTAAGTGTCAAGAACCGTAGAGTACAGGTTCTGATGGGCTCAAATGGAGGCGAAGTGAGGGCCTGTAAGACCCTAGACAGATCCCAGGAAGGATATCTGTGAGCGTAACATGGGATGCTGAGTCAAGGGCTCTGAATTGCAATATGTAAGCACCGTGGACAAAGCAGCCACTTGTCTGCGGATTGTGTTAGGCACCAAGCCCTTCTTGAGTCCCTCGAACAAATAGTCCAAAATTCTGGGAATAGTAATTGTTGATGGATCTAATCGTTGCTTCCCACACCAGTTACAGAAATTTCTCCATGTGGAGTCATAAATTCTGTTAGTTACAGGCCTTCTTGAGGCCTGAATCATAGTAATTATGTCTGACAAGTAGGACTCTTGTGTCAGGAGCCGCCGTTCAAATGCCAGGCGGTTAACTGGAGCCACTGGGGCTCTGGGTGTTGTAGGACCCCTTGGCTGACGGAGATTCGATCTGGTGGTATCCTCAATGGAGGAGAGATCAAAAGACTCACGAGGTCGGCAAACCACGGCCGTCTTGGCCAGTGTGGAGCAACTAGTATCACCTCTGCCTGTTCCTGCAGTAGCTTCCGGATAACTGCCTAGACCAGAGGAAGAGGAGGGAACGCATAGAGAAGTCCCCTGGGCCATGAGCTGCGGAGGGCATCTACCCTCTCCGCTCGAGACGGGAACCGAGAGAAGAATCTTGGGAGCTGAGAATTCGCTGGAGTAGCGAACAGGTCTAGCACTGGCTGACGAAACCTCTCCGATAGCTCTTTGAAGAGATCTGGATGCAGGCACCACTTGGAGTGATCCACTGTTGCCCTGCTCAAGAAATCCGCTTGCCGATTCGTCTCTCCCGAGATGTGCTCGACCTTGAGGGAGGAGAGGTTAGTCTCTGTCCAGGTTCCCAACAACTGAGCCTCGGCCATAAGGACCTGGAATGGGTACCCCCTTGCCGGTTTACATGGGCTTTCGCCGCCACGTTGTCCGGGAGGACTAGAACGTGTTGTCTTGCCACTTTGCTGCGGAAGTGGCATAGAGCCAGATGTATAGCTCTGAGCTCCAACCAGTTTATGTTGTGCTTCAGGTCTGACCGGGACCACCGGCCCTGAGCCAACTGTGATTGTAGGTGCGCTCCCCAGCCGAACAAGCTGGCATCCGAAGTCAGGATGAGCCAGATGGGTTCCTTGAACAAGGTCTCCTTGGCCACCGCTGGGGAGACCCACCACTGGAGGGATTTTAGGGTCTGAGACTGAACCCTTACCCTTTGGTTGGAGGAACTGATGCCCAGCCTCTGGAACGGAAGCAAGAACCATTGCAGGTTCCTGGAGTGTAGTCTGGCCCAAGGCACTATTGCTATGCAGGAGATCATCTTTCCTAATAATTGGGAAAGCGTAGCCAGGGTTACTACACGCTCCCTTTGAACCTGGTTGACCAGGGATCAAATGTTGTCCTGAAATTCCCGAGATAGGTAGACCTCACATTTCCTTGTATCTATCACCGTGCCCAGGTGAAGGAGGCGGGTGGAGGGAACTGTCTGGCTTTTCTGGAAATTTACTGAAAACCCATGTTCTTGGAGGGTCTTGACGGACAATGCCAGGTCTGACTGAGCGGACTGAACCGAAGAGGATTGAATGAGGATGTCGTCCAGGTAACACTGGATACGCACCGGAACGGTCCTTAAATGCGCAGCAAGTGCCGCCAGGACCTTTGTGAACACCCTGGGGGCCGATGAGAGGCCGAAGGGTAGAGCCCTGTATTGAAAGTGTTGGCCTGCGTAGCAGAACCTGAGGAATTTCCGGTGCCCGGGGAGGATGGGAATATGTAGGTAGGCCTCCGTCAGGTCAATGAACGTCAGGAGGTGCCCCTTTCTGATGCCGGCCAGTATGGGTTGGAGCGTTTGCATCTTGAATCTCTTGTATGCCAAGTGAGTATTTAATCCTTTTAAATCGAGGATTGCCTTCGATCCTCCCGAGGTCTTGGGAACAATGAACAGAATGGAATAGAACCCCTGTCCCTTCTGCCCTGCCGGTACCGGCTCTATGGCCCAGATCTCTAGGAGATGTCGAATGGCCTCCTTCATGAGACCTTTTTTGACCGGATTTTTGGGCGATGGGCAAGAGACGAAATGCCTCGGGGGGGGGGGGTTGGAGATGAATTCCAGAGATAGGCCGAATCTGATGGTGTTGAGGACCCAGAGGTCCATGGTGGTGGCCTCCCATTTGTGTGCGAAGAGAGCCAATCTGCCACCTATGGGAGAGGCCTCCCTGCAGTCACTTGGATTGTCGAAACGGACGGCCTCCCGCGCCTCGAAAGGGCCGCTTGGCCTGAAATTGCTACCTGGGTCTGTCACTATTACCAGATCTGTCGAATTGACGGTCTGGTCTGGGGGGAAGAGGGCGGGAGAACTGAGCAAAGTTCGATCCAGTCCCTGAACAAAAGGACTGCCTGCGGGCGTAGGGGGTAGCCCTCCTATCTACCCTCCTGAAAAGATGGGACATGATCTTGTGTTTATCCTTATTTTCAATCAGATAAGGATTTAGGGCCTCTCCAAATAACTGTCTGCCTCTGTACGGGGCAGCGGCCAAACGCCACTTGGACCTAACATCTGCTCGCCACTGTTTGAGCCACAAGAGTCTGCGAGCGGTAACATTGGACGCTATTGCTCGAGAGGAAAATCTGGCAGCGTGTAGTGATGCATCCGCCATATATTCTGATGCCGCCACTGATTTGTTCATGTCGTGGTGCATCCGTACCTCATCTGGAGGGACTCTAGCCTGCAGCTGGCGAAACCAGAGGAGAGAGGTTCTGGCAAAAAAGGAGGTGGATGTAACCGCCCATGCCGAGGCTTGGTGTGTTCTGTGGAACGTAAGTTCCGCTTTCTTGTCCTCCGACTTCAAGGCCTCCGCCATATCTCCTGACACCGTGGAAGAAGAGAACAATGGTGCTAAGGGTTCATCTACAACAGGGACAGCTAGCACCTCTGATAGTGCTGGATTCACATTAAACGGCTTCTTATCTGTCCCCCCCCAGGGAGAGGAAGGTGCCAGGCGTTCCCCATTGTCTTTGGATTGTATTAAAGAAAGGGGGGGCAGGGAATGTGCTGTTGGGTAAAGGTGGGTTCTGAAAACACCATACTAGTGAAAGAGAGCCAGATTAAAGAGGCCTACGAAAGGAGGAGGATCAGGGGACAGATCCTCATCTTCTGACAGCTCTTGTTCCATCTGTTTGTAATCCCCTGTGAGCGACATTCTGCTCCTGGAAGAATGAGAAGGGGAAATGGACCCCTGGAATGCGGTTGCTTCCACCTGGGAAAGATAGGATGGAACCTCTGATATTACAGACACAGGTCTGGATCTCTGGTGTAGTGTCGAAGCTATGCCTTGGGCAACAGCTTGAGAAATCAGGACCTGCAATTGCTCCGGTGATAACGTCCCCTGAGCTTCTGAGGGGCGAAGTCCTGCCGCTGTGGGTGTAAATGTAGCCTCTGGGCTCAGAGGTGCAGGAATCTGAAGGCCAGGCCCCTCGCTGGAAGGGACCATCTCCACCTGCTCTGCCCTGGGAAAACAAAACTGACCTGTTTCCCCTTCCGGAGACCAGGCACTTGGGGCAGTTGAGGTTGAAGGAGCGTGTTGTGGACCAAAAACCGATGCCTCCATGGGAACAGGAGAGGCCTGTCCGGTTCCAGCCTTGCCTTGTCGCTCTTGTGCTTTGGAGAATTGTTTCTCTAAGGCCTGGTGCCTCCTGCTGGCCTCTTTCTCAGCAGCTTTAGAGGATTTTTTGCCAGAGATAGCTTTGGCCTTGAGTTTCCCAGCAGCCTCCTGTTTGGAGGACTTGGACTTCTTGTGCCTGGAAGAGCTGCTGGAGGCACTAGTCTGAGGTGCAATGTTGTCTGCCACTGCAATCAGAGATATCTCAGTGGTGTGCTGAGAGGGATCTCAACAGTAAGGAGCCAAATACTGGCTAGTGGTGGTGGCTGCAATAGCCAATATTCTCACAGCACTGATAGCGGCTGTGGACCAACTTAATTGAATAGCCAGTGTACTCAAGGTTAATAGTGGCTGCAAGACCAACTTAATGGTATGGCCAGCACACATGCAATGCTCCTGATGGCAGCTGGACCAGTAATGGCACGGACAGTGCTCTGGTCAACCTTACATTTAACTAAAAGCTAGTTAAAAGGGGGGCATGTATACATCTGCAATGCAGGGTTATTTAATGCAAAGTGTAAAATGCAAAACAGGAGCATAGACTTAAAATTAAATATATTAGATGAGTTCTCTTTCTTGTCAGACAGAAAATTAAACAACTATTGTTAACATTCATGTTAAGAAAATACTTAACGTTTAGCTTGTTTCAAAGAAATATATACTTGCATAATGAATAGAGACACGGAGCTTTTCAAAGTCCACTGCGTTGCTGGCATAAGCGAGGTAGGTACTACATGAATTAGATTAAAGTGTTTCATAGTCATCTCCACTTTTCAGATTTATTTCATATTTCTTTTTTCATATGCATGCTTGTTCTTTCTTTTCCTTTTTAGCCTAGTTTCTGTCTTGACTTTTTAATAAATAAATAAATAAATAAATAAATAAATAAATAAATAAATAAATAAATAAATAAATAAATAAATAAATAAATAAATAAATAAATAAATAAATAAAATTTGATGATGTATAGGTCAGTGTTTCTTCTGAACAAACCCAATGCAGTAATGACAAGACGCATCCAGTATTATAATTAAAAATATATTAGTACTATTAAATCTGTCAATAATTTAACCACTAGGAAACTACCCATTTTGTTACTATGAGACCATTAACCAGAAATTTCTAATATTCTCTCTCCAAGTTCTTATTGCATTAACTTGATGTTCATGATTTGAGTATATCATTCATTAAACTTAAATCCACTAGTATCTTTTGTGAAATGCTTGCATGCCTATCTATTCTTCCCAAAACAGTAATTCCAATATAAAATGACTTGTTTCACTTTATTCAGGTAAACAGATAATCATCATTTACACTGAAGAGAATAGGAAGTTTAGGATCAGATTTGGAAAGATAGCAGCACACGTAACATTTATTGTTTTGGTACATAAGTAAGGTAGTTACATACTTTGCCAGTGACAGAGGAAATCTTTTAAAGCCATTGATCGGGTAACATTGGATATACTGAATTGCATCAGATGCCAATTTAGAATTGCTATCCCTTCAACTAGGTATATCTTATGGATTACACACAATCTTTGGCCCAGAAAGTGAGGGATGCCCTCAAAGACATAAATGCATAATTCAATATTCCTTCTGTAGCCCTTGACAGAAGAAATAACAATAATTGTTACTGATCTTTTTTTGAAAATGTATTATTCAAACATAACATGGCCCAGATTTATATTTTTATATTAAAAATGGACTTTGCGTAGAGTATGAATAGAGAGATGAGTATGCTAATTTGACTCATAATATTTTTGTAGAAACTTACTATATTTTCTTATTTGAAAATTTCAAAAAAAATCTATATTTTCAATTTTAAAAGTTAAACATTGTTGCTTGCTCCTGATTAAAATATAAATACCAAATATCATCACAATGGGAAAAAGTGATCAGCTGGGTCTTGGTAGCTGCTTAGCCTACTTCATTTATGCTACCCATACTTAGATTTTTTGACAGTCCTGTACATCCCTTGTTACAATTCTTTTCTTAAAACCTGACCTAGCTTCAAGATAGCTTCAAATATAGAATTATCCTATATGAAATACGACTTATTTATTTTTATTCTATCATTCTTCTCTGTGATATTCATAAAAGCCTAATTTCTATAGTACATATAATGCTGAATTGCTATATACATTTCCTATATTTGAATTAATATATGCAGCAGAAAGATGAACACTTATTACATACCAAGTAATCAGCTATAATATAGTTTCTTTAAGTATTTCTTAAAGAAATACTTTGTATTTCTTCACCCTTTGTTAAGCCATTACTGGTTATACTGTAGGATGCTATTAATTTTTCTTGTAAGATGGACTTTTAAAATATAAGATAAAATGTACAACAAAACATTCCCCAAAATCAATTACCAATAGAACACATTAACAGTGGAAATCATTTGTTTATCCAGGTGCGAAGGCCAAGAGTTTCTTTTCTGTAATATACTTATGAGATGCAGATTATAAGCAGAGTCCTTTAAATACTTCTGTTTCTAGCGTGTTAATGATACTTGAATTTTTGAACAGCAGGAATCCAAATAATCTCTTTTTAAATTGTAATATGATAGGCATTTAGGGGAAAGGACACTTAAACAATAGAGGCCAGTGCTACTTGGTCTCTATCTTCATTTTCTTACAGAGCTATTTCTTCAGCTGCAAATTATGCAATAGCTTTTAACACTCCCTTTGAGGGTTTTAAGAACACTACTGATATCAAAAACTATTAAACAGTGATGATTGTTCCAGCTTTTCTTTTTCCAAGACTAGCACTTAATTCTTCTAATAACAACTAGCCCTTTAATCAGCATACTAAATTAAGAAAAAAATCCCCTTTAAAAGTCACCTTGAATGTCCATTTAATGTTTCATTATCAATGCTACCAAAAAAGTCGAACAATAAAATAAACATGCAAATGTACCAAATTCTTCCAATTATTCCGATTTCACTTAGAATATCTAAAGCAACTGTGCTGAGTTCAATATTGAGGTCAAGGTTCCTTGCTTTATTTTAGTGGCTCACAGCCATCAACATCATGTTCATGTAAATCAGATCTCATAAAATACTTAAAAGGATGCCTAATAATAAAAGTAAAAGTTGCAAGTAGTCCTTGACTTTGTTTAGTGACCATTCAAAGTTACAACAACACTGAAAAAAGTAACTTATGACTGTTTTCACACAACTGTTGTAGCATCCCCATGGTCACATGATCAAAATTTGGACACTTGGCAACTGGCATGTATTTATGATGGTTGTAGTGTCTGGGGACATGAGATCTCCTTTTGCGATTTTCTGACAAGCAAAGTTAATAGGAAGCCAAATTCACTTAACACCTGTGTTTTTAACTTAACAAATGCAGTACTTCACTTAACAATGGTGGCAAGAAAGATTGTAAAATGGGCAAAAATCACTTAACAACTGTCTTCCTTATTAATGGAAAAGTTGGGCTCAATTGAAGTCGTAAATCGAGAATTACCCGTATTTGTAAAAGAAAAAGTTCCAAAGCTGCTAAGTAGATCTTGTCAAATTCTTTGATTTACTTTTCATTCCTAAAAGTTCATTCCAGTATTCATTTCTCCCAACAGACTGATATGTGAACAGTATGATAAACATTTTTTGTCAGAACAAGATGATAAAACATGGTGAGCAATCATTTGATGGCTCAGGGCTATAATTAACAGATTTTGTGTGTTGTTGAATGCATTGCTGGAACAAGATATTGGATAGGACTAGTATTTGTGGAGAGGGAGTTACTAAATTGGGGATAGGTTTTGTGACATCTCTCTGTTTTTTAAATACATTAAGCCTTGGTTAACTTCTTCTATAATTTCCTGCCTGAAAATGGCAAGGCACTATACCTCTCTTGTTCTTTAACAGTGATTGGGCTCTCAAGGGGGAGCATTAAAAAGTTAATTTATTCATCCTTGTTCTATAAAATATCCCAAAGAGGCCACCTATCAGGAATGATGAAGCATTGTGAAATGTTTCAACATTTAAATAATTGTACAAATGGGAAGATATCTGAAGAAAATCACACTTTTTACAGCACTAAGATGTAAGAGAAGAACATACATACTATGTATAAGATAGTGGAATTAACAAGATTGTCAGAAAATTCTGAATAGAGCATTTTTGTGATGTGGTTTCTGGAAGGTCTGACTAACCACTATTTTCTATGGGTCTATAGGACTACTCATCTACCACTTTCCAGAACTGATGAAGATGGACTGTAATAGTACATAAAATACAAATAAGCTTTGGTTCCTCTTCAAATATTCAAATATAATTTAAATATTTAGATCATCAAATATTTAACTTCACTAAATTCAGATTTACAATTGAAAGTAATGAACAATTACTCTTAATTTTGCATTTAAAAAGAACTTGTGAACTTAGTTAAAAAGCATAAAAATGTTATACTTTCAAATAATCATCTTGCTGGAATTCTTGACATGAATACAAATTCCAGAAAACTACTTGAGGAGCACCCAATTTTTTGAAGTAACATATAGCTTTTAATAACTGTTAAGCAAAACCTAATTGTAAGCATTGCAGAATATTTTTAATATCAATGCTAATAATAACAACTTATTGTTTATAAATATGGTGGATTTTGCATTTCATGAAAGCCAGCTATTAAAGGATAAGATCATACTGAAATTCCTCACTATTTTTCAGTGTAATAATTTCAATATAAAGGTTTGGATATTTATTGAACTTTTCCTGTTTCTAAAAGCTAGTTAAAAGGGGGGCATGTATACATCTGCAATGCAGGGTTATTTAATGCAAAGTGTAAAATGCAAAACAGGAGCATAGACTTAAAATTAAATATATTAGATGAGTTCTCTTTCTTGTCAGACAGAAAATTAAACAACTATTGTTAACATTCATGTTAAGAAAATACTTAACGTTTAGCTTGTTTCAAAGAAATATATACTTGCATAATGAATAGAGACACGGAGCTTTTCAAAGTCCACTGAGTTGCTGGCATAAGCGAGGTAGGTACTACATGAATTAGATTAAAGTGTTTCATAGTCATCTCCACTTTTCAGATTTATTTCATATTTATTCACAGGATATGAGCCAAAGTTTAATTTTGACATGTCTTCATGTGAAACTCAGGAACTTAGCACTTAAACAATTCAACTGTTACTGTTTCAATTTATTTTCATTACTAGTTGGCATGCAGTATGAGTGTATAAATGAGAATGAATGCACACATGCTCATAGTGCTTCTCCTCTGAGACCTGGCTGACATACTATCACTTTGAGTAGATATCAGGTTTTGACATTCCATAAAGATTAATTTTCCTATTATTCATTTCTAAAATATCTAAATTTGAACAAATGATAATCACCCAATAGGTAAACATGGACTCCATGCAGCTACAGTTTTTACATAAGCCACTTAAGCTCCGGTGAATGAATGAATGAATGAATGAATAGATAGATAGATAGATAGATAGATAGATAGATAGATAGATAGATAGATAGATAGATAGATAGATAGATAGATAGATAGATAGATAGATAGATAGATAGATAGATAGATAGATAGATAGATAGATAGATAGATAGATAGATAAAGAAACAAACAAACAAACAAACAAACAAACAAACTGTATATGTAAATCTGCCAATCACACTTGCTGAAATTTACTGAAAAAATATTATACTTCATATTGGTAAGTTAGATGAAGTGGAGTCTTTGTTAACACATGGGAAAATAATTGAACATTTGGTCTAAGTCACAATCATTTCTGTGTGCAAATACAAGACTGTTACTCTTGGATATGTTTTTTCCATATGCTCAGGATGTGGGAGAAAGAAGGGATATTGACACACAAAACAATGGCTTCAAGTCTTAGGGGAACATGCTGTGATAGGGAAACTTTTATTGATTCATTTGATTACAATTTAGATTTATAGAGCAACTCACCACTACCTTTGACTGGTGTACAGATTTAAAAAGATATAAAACTTGAAAACAAAAAAATAAGTAATATAAAAGTAAACGTAATGCAAGGAATTCTAACCAAAAAAACCCCTGTACACCAGAAAGGTATATCCTGATCCATCCAGAGCTTGAGGAATAAAATAGATTTTCAGGCTTGTATGGTCAGTAAAGTCTGAACCTTGAACTATAGTCTTGAACATACAAACATATCAGTCTGAACTATATGCTATTTCAAGAGGCAGATGCACATCTTATTTCCCATCAGATGATATTGTTTAATGGATGGGACAAAAACTTTTTCAGCTCTTATGCAGAAGGCAGAAACAACCTGTACTACTTTCCACCTGTCAACTCTGACTAAAACAAGTCAGTTTCCTTTTTTCCTCTAGGATCAACTCTAGGTATTTGCTATGGAGGAAGAAAGGTGCAGCCCTAGAGCCTTGCTTTGCAGAATGCCTATTTCCTCCCCGGTTTTGTTTAACATGATCATGAAACTACTGGATGAAGTATTTTTGTTAGTATGGGATGAAGTATCAACATAATGCTGATGAAACTCACTTGTATATTTATAGTCAACCAGATGATATTGTCAAGGCCTTCCCAGTATCTGGAAGCTGTGGGGGCTTGGATGGGGAAGAAAACACATGTACTCAATCCTAGGAAAAGCCAGTAGCTCAGGGCTTAATATTTTCTACTGTTGGTTCTGGAAGGACACTGTACTGTGCCACTCAGCACTGGTGTGCAATTTGGGGGCCCTCTTGGAGCCTTTGCTCAATGAATGGTGACAGCTGTAGCCCTGGAAGGCCTTTGTATAATTCCATCTTGTGTGCCAACAATGTCTATTCCTGGATCAAAAGGCCCTGCCTTAATAATTCCCTGGTTGGACTACTGCAGACTTTTAACATCATATGGAAGTGTATTTGATACAAAATGCAGTGGTGCAAATATTTATGGCTTTACCACAGTGTCTCACATAACTATTTTATGAATGAGGCAATTCAAGGTATTGCTTGTCATCTATGAAGTCCTATATGGCACAAAACTTATTTTACTTAACATGTCTGGGTGACATACAACAACAATTTCACAATCAAAACCACAACACCCAAAATTAAAACAATAGTCCCCATTTATTTATTTTTTAAAAAACCTTTAACAGAGCACACCTAACTTTTGACCCAATGCCTTGGGGGGGGGGGGAAACCAGGTTCTTGTCCACATGCCCTCATAACATAGGCATGATCCAGGTTGTCTCTTTGAGAACACCTTTTTTGTTGCAACATCTGCTCTTAGACTAATCCCACTCCCTCATATTGCATGGGCCCAACTGAATTAGCCTTCAAAAAAGTTTTAAAAACTGGGCTTTTCCTGCAGATACTAGATCAGGATGATAGGTGAGCCTGTTTTCTGAGGAGTATAAAACTGGTGAGCTGTATGATTTTTGATGGGATGGCTGATTAACTTCTTTTTTACTAACATTGTACGGCTTTAATTTGCAATGTTGTTTTTGCGTGTTTTATACAATACCTGAAATCACAATGGCATAATCTGGGCAAACGTATAAATATTCTACAGAATTAAATACAAACCACTCTACTATTTGTTCCAAAAAAGGTCATCCACAAGTGCAATCAATTGTCTCCATATTATATTCCACCTGACTCAAATGAGTTTAAATAATTTGTTTCTTCCAGAGCTCTCTGGAATTGTAGTCCTTGTCAACAACTGCATCCCAAAAGAGAAGACTGTAGACTTGATGAAAATTTTCCAAAATCACTGGACATCCTCTTTTAAGGATGATTTTACCACTGCATGATTCCAACTACACATCAACTTCTACACATCTTAACTAATGGATTTAATTAAACAAGTGGCCTGACTAACAGTCAGGAGAATCCTGTCTGCTTCCTCAAAAGTCACAAGATCAACCACCTTCTAGGAAATAGAAATTTTGCCCAGACAAAATTTAACTTACAGTAAGAGTGGATCCAAACACCTATATGTGCCAGATACCTTGCATATTCCTCAAATAGACCTATAATATTCTTGTGACTAATCAGCAGGGAATGGGTCATTTTGAATGAGGCCTCTGGCAGGCTATCTGATGATGCAGTAAGACAGAAAAATAACATTATTTTCTAGCGTGCATTATTTATTTTTTATTTCATTTTTAAAATTTATTAGCTGCCTATTTTACCACATGGTGATTTACTAATGCATGTGTATGGATTCTTTCTTGGCAATTTACTTGGAAATTTGCTCCAACTGTATTTTGTATCTCCTTTAAGCTCAAGAATAGCTCAAAGCTCAATGAGTTAAAAGACACTTCAGCCTTAAGAAGACTGCTATTGTATTCAATAATGCAGGCTTGCAGTATTGGTGCCAATAAGATAAAAAAATTTCACTGATATTATTTAGTGGCACCAAGGGTATTTCAGCATAAAATCTGAAAAACAAAAGAATCTTATAAATCTGAAATGATTCTTTCATTGTTTTTGGCCAGTGTGGTTTCTGTCATCTTAAATGAGTTATGAGGTATTTCCATACTGTCTATTTCTATACCATTTGTCTGTGTCCATAGTGTATTTCCATACTGTCACAATATTTCCATACTAAGAACTAATTTAAATGAAAATGAATTTAATAACTATTAAATTAAACAATATTGATATTGCTCATATAAATTTTTCTTTAAGTAATGGACTGTACTGTTTTATCCGGTTCTATTCTGAAAGTACACAATAGAACAAAAAAATCTTTGAAGGAGAATAATATCAAAAGTTCTTCTCTTGTGGGTTTTGTGTATTTTCAGGTCACTTCTTCTGTTTTCACAGTGTTTAAGTGTCTATTTTTACTAAAACAAAAAATAGTCCACTGCATGTGATTCCCACACATGAAAAACAATGCTATAATAATTCTGTTCTAGCAGCATGGGGACAGAGTGGGGAGGAAAACCCTTGTTAATAACTCAAGTGCTCATTTATTTCCTATGGATACAACTAGATATGTACATTCCCCAAACCCATGGTGATTTACAGAATCTAATTAGGCACCTCTTCGGAACATAAAAATGTATCCACTGCAAAGGGGCAAAATCACCCCGGTCTTCTGATTTATAAGTGATAAATCTCCATATACTCACAGATGTAGAAATATTCCCGGCCTGGCCTGAATTCAAATCCTAATGAGAAGGGAGTGAAGAGTTGGAATTTTTCTGAGAACTTCAATGGTCCATTGGGAGAATGAGGCCGGTTGCACTCCCATCTCTTGAATCCTTTGGAGGTATGATCACAGGAGCTGTAGCCATCAAAGTTCACCATGTAAAGTATATACCGTTCAGTCTTATCTTCTGGCACCGAATCCTCATAATGAGGACAGAATACATCCAAATAGTCATTGATGCAGACATCAATATGATAATCTCCTCGCTGGAATCTAAAAATAAAATCAAGACAAAACCAACTCAGATAATTTTTCTAAAATATATATTACACCTTAACCATATGAAACTTTTTTTTCCTGCAGAGACAACTTAAGTCTAATTTGATCAGTTGTTTTGAATTAACTGTCCTTTAAAAAAAGGGCTTCCCCCGATCAGATCCTTCACCCTTATACGGTTGCTTCTAAATCCGTACAATAGTTTATTTTCCCAATCTGTTTACTTCAGAAGTGAATCTTTGGTTCTATAAGGTTTTGTTTTAATTAGACATGGATTAGGGTTGGAATATATATTTCGAGTAAACTATATGCCAACAAATGGGGATGTATTTTTTTGTATCACAACCAAAGCTAATTGCAAGAAGATGCATTTGCTACAACAAAGTCACTCATCTTGACTTTTTCCTTACAGCTGGCAAGAGTTAAGATCCAAGAAAACTCTAGTATGCCTTTGAAATATTTTTGAAAAAGCAATATAATTCCATTGCCAAGTACAGAGGAGAGATACTGCTGTTCAGATAAAAGAGTTCCAGGCTATGAATTATCAGCACTCACCTGACAGTTTGGAATGAGAGCCAGATGAGAAAGGTAGTGCAAGGCACTTTTACCAGTGCACTTTTGTTATCAGCAGCAGTATTAGTTGCAACAATTGTAAGGCTGGTTTTGCTGTCATTATAATTGTGCTGGGTAAAGCTAAAACAATTCATTTCAAACTCTTAGTGGTATGGTATACTGCAGGTTGAATTTGTAAATGGATCAAGAAATTCTTTTAACATACAAATTGCACTTGAATCTAACTTGGTAATATGGTAATTACTTGCATATAAACATGGGGAGTCATTCAAAATTAAGGTGACATATTCTTGGAATATTTATCAAATACATCTAAAAACTAGACGAGACGCACTGGAATACACTAATCAAATGTAAACACAATTAGCTAAGAGATTATGATTGTGCCACACAATCCATATTTTACCTAGAATACAGAAGCTATTTTGTTTTCTATAATAATGACTATATAAGAGGCATACTATGGTATTCTATTTTTCTGAAATGCAGATTATTTGAAAGTCATATATTGCACATACCATGGACGGCATATAAATAGAGAAAATATAGATATAATTTATTTATTTTTTGCAGACACAATCCTTCTCGCTCTCTATATACTGGTCACCACTGCCATATCATTATCTGTGGCTTCTATTCCTTGACAGCAGGCTATCTGTCAAGTGCACAGAGAGTAATAAAGACAATGTGACATATTTAACTATAATGATCCTTGTCACCTGAGGCACATATTTTAAGTACCTAATGGATCTGAAATCTGCCAACTGGATCCTTCTATTTAATTTGAGAAGAAAAGCAATAATAATACAGCCTTCTCCAAGGATATATGCAGAGAAACCTATTCAACCTTTATCATTATTTTGCTTTTGAAAAAACAGCTTTTTAACAAAAATTGCTTGAGGTACAGAAAAAAGTCAAGATAAACTCTATGTCAATGCTGTTGAGGTATACTAATATATGGATTTATTTTGTCTTAAATATTAATGCAAATTAGACATAAGAGTTTTTCATCACTGTAACTCCCAGTATCACTTCTCTCTCTCTCTTTCCAAAAAAAAAGTAGCTGAGATAATCTTTCTGCCCTAACTTTATGGTTGTGTATAAACTAAACTAAACTATTTGGAAAAGATTTTTCTAAAAGATTGTGTTTAAACAAAAAGGGAAGGTTTAACCATTTCTTATTAATTCCCCTTCTCAAATATTGCCATTTTTTTTGTGAGTCCTCAACTTACGACCACAATTGGGGTGACAGCTTCCATTGCTAAGTGATGCAGTAGTTAAATGAGCCATCACGTGACTGCATCTAATTTTAGAAAACTTTTTGCCATGGACATTACATGAATCCAGCTTCCTGCATTGACTTTGCTTGTTGGAAGCCAGCTGAGAAGGTCACAAATTGCAATTACACGACTCCAGGGCATGGCAACCGTCATAAATACACACTAGTTGGTATGCAACCAAATTGCAGGAGATGTTCCAACAGTTGTACAGTGGGGCAAAAAAGTATTTAGTCAGCCACCAATTGTGCAAGTTCTCCCACTTAAAAAGATGAGAGAGGCCTGTAATTGTCATCATAGGTAGACCTCAACTATGAGAGACAAAATGAGAAAACAAATCCAGACAATCACATTGTCTGATTTGGAAAGAAGTTATTTGCAAATTATGGTGGAAAATAAGTATTTGGTCAATATCAAACGTTCATCTCAATACTTTGTTATATATCCTTTGTTGGCAATGACAGAGGTCAAACGTTTTCTGTAAGTCTTCACAAGGTTGGCACACACTGTTGCTGGTATGTTGGCCCATTCCTCCATGCACATCTCCTCTAGAGCAGTGATGTTTTGGGGCTGTCGCTGGGCAACACGGACTTTCAACTCCCTCCAAAGGTTTTCTATGGGGTTGAGATCTGGAGACTGGCTAGGCCACTCCAGGACCTTGAAATGCTTCTTACGAAGCCACTCCTTCGTTGCCCGGGCGGTGTGTTTGGGATCATTGTCATGCTGAAAGACCCAGCCACGTTTCATCTTCAATGCCCTTGCTGATGGAAGGAGGTTTGCACTCAAAATCTCACGATACATGGCCCCATTCATTCTTTCCTGTACACGGATCAGTCGTCCTGGTCCCTTTGCAGAGAAACAGCCCCAAAGCATGATGTTGCCACCCCCATGCTTCACAGTAGGTATGGTGTTCTTTGGATGCAACTCAGCATTCTCTCGCCTCCAAACACGACGAGTTGTGTTTCTACCAAACAGTTCTACTTTGGTTTCATCTGACCATATGACATTCTCCCAATCCTCTTCTGGATCATCCAAATGCTCTCTAGCAAACTTCAGACGGGCCCGGACATGTACTGGCTTAAGCAGGGGGACACGTCTGGCACTGCAGGATCTGAGTCCCTGGCAGCGTAGTGTGTTACTGATGGTAGCCTTTGTTACATTGGTCCCAGCTCTCTGCAGGTCATTCACTAGGTCCCCCCGTGTGGTTCTGGGATTTTTGCTCACCGTTCGTGTGATCATTTTGACCCCAGGGGGGGAGATCCTGTGTGGAGCCCCAGATCGAGGGAGATTATCAGTGGCCTTGTATGTCTTCCATTTTCTAATTATTGCTCCCACAGTTGATTTCTTCACACCAAGCTGCTTGCTTATTGCAGATTCAGTCTTCCCAGCCTGGTGCAGGTCTACAATTTTGTTTCTGGTGTCCTTCGACAGCTCTTTGGTCTTCACCATAGTGGAGTTTGGAGTGTGACTGTTTGAGGTTGTGGACAAGTGTCTTTTATACTGATAACAAGTTCAAACAGGTGCCATTAATACAGGTAATGAGTGGAGGACAGAGGAGCCTCTTAAAGAAGTTACAGGTCTGTGAGAGCCAGAAATCTTGCTTGTTTGTAGGTGACCAAATACTTATTTTCCACCATAATTTGCAAATAACTTCTTTCCAAATCAGACAATGTGATTGTCTGGATTTGTTTTCTCATTTTGTCTCTCATAGTTGAGGTCTACCTATGATGACAATTACAGGCCTCTCTCATCTTTTTAAGTGGGAGAACTTGCACAATTGGTGGCTGACTAAATACTTTTTTGCCCCACTGTATGTGCGAAGACCAGTTGTAAGTCACTTTTTACAGGTCTGTTGCAACTCTGAATGGTCACTAAATGAATGGTTGTAAGTCAAGGACTATGGGTAATTCTCTACTTACAACCATTCATTTAATGGCACTGAAAAAAGTGACCTATGACTATTTTTCACACTTACAACCGTAGCAGCATCTCCATGGTCACATGATCAAAATTTGGATGCTTGGCAGCCGGTTCATATTTATGTCAGTTGCAGTGTCCCGGAGTCATGTGCTCCCCTTTTGCAACCTTCTGACAAGCAAAGGCAATGGGGAAGCCAGATTCACTTAACAACCATGTTACTAACTGCAGTGATTCACTTAACAACTGTAGCAAGGAAGGTCATAAAATGGAGCAAAACTCACTTAACAACTGTTTTGCTTAACAGCAGAAATTTTGGGCTCAATTGTGGTCATAGGTACTGTATACTGTTCTGTTCCCAGTGGTTCTATTTTACAAATTAGACAAAATAGCCTCTCTTTTTTTGAAGGATATAGTAAATGCTTAACTCTTGTTCTCTGCCCTCATCTCATCTGGGGACACTCACACAAAGACAGGCAGGTGCTTTTTTATAAAATTCCCATCTTGACAGTAAGGTCTCAAACCATAACCTGTTTTGATCTTTAAGCAATAGACCTCAACACAGCTCTCCAATAACTCTCTATAAAAGCGTTACATGAAATAAATTGCTTTGATGAACATTCTATTATTCTCTACTTCATATGGCAAAGCATCTCAGACTACTTTACAATAAAAACAGCTAAAAATATAACACCATAATAAATAATAGTCAACAAAAAATAAACCATATTCATTAAAAGGTAATGATTGAAAAAATATTTAACATTCATACTAGGGATGCCTGGATAAAAAAGTATATTTTCAGTGAACTTCTTAAAGCTATTATAGCAGGTCCTCCTGCATTTATGAGCACAAGCACCACCATGCCACAAGCATCTGCCAGATGGAAGAAGGCAACTCTTGGCACATGTGGTAGTATCTCTCCTCATTCCCCTTCCCCTTTCACCACCGACTTATCTCTGTCACTGACCACATTTATAACAGTGAAGGTCTAACCGTTCTTCTGATTCTCCACTTGCTTAGCATCTTGTACATCATACCCAAAAACCAGGACCTTGCTTAGTAACTAAACGGAAGCCAGCATAGTTCAGCAATCCAGTTGCTGCATTCTGCACCAGCTGAACTTGGACTAAGTGCTAATGTGGTCCTACACAGAATGTATTAGTAGCTAGGTTGTCCCTTTATTCCAAGGATATAACTGGAATACAAAGTGAAGGTTGATGCTCCTAGGTATGACAATGCCTTGGTAAGGCCACACTTGGAATACTGCATCTAGTTTTGGTCACCACGATGTAAAAAAGATGTTGAGACTCTAGAAAGAGTACAGAGAAGGGCAACAAAGATGATTAGAGGTCTGGAGGCTAAAACATATAAGGAACGGTTGCTGGAATTTGGTATGTCTAGTTTAATGAAGAGAAGGACGAGGGGGGACATGATAGCAGTGTTCCAATATCTCAGGGGCTGCCACAAAGAAGAGGGAGTGAAGCTATTTTCCAAGGCGCCTGAAGGCAGGACAAGAAGCAACGGATGGAAACTAATCAAGGAGAGAAGCAACCTAGAACTAAAGAGAAACTTGCTGACAGTTAAAACAATTAACCAGTGGAATAACCTGCCTCCAGAAGCGGTGAATGCTCCAACACTGGAAGTTTTTAAAAAGAGACTGGACAGCCATTTGTCTGAAATGGTATAGGGTTTCCTGCCTGAGCAGGGGGTTGAACTAGATGACCTCCAAGGTCCCTTCCAACTTTATTATTATGATGATGATGATGATGATGATGATGAAAGTCATGGTGCAGTGACAGTGATGACATTATTCCCCCTCTCCCAAATCAGGTACCTGTTATTTCTTAGAGCAACATCATGTAAAAATCTCAATGACTGAATGCATGAACTCTCACCTCCACTACTCCAGATTACCCTATCAGGATTCAGTATCACTTTATTAATTCTCAAAACCCCATCGCTGCATCCAGATACTGGTTCAGGATACTCACATGCTAGTGACACCAATTTTTAAACTGTAACACTGGGTACAAGAGTACTGTATGGCAGGCATAGGTTTATACCATAAAAATGTGAACTGCTATATAGACATGTGTACACTAAATTACTAATATATTTGAAAACATTCCTAAAGAATTGTGCAAGTAAATTAAAAACAAAACAATCTGCATTACCTCTTCCAAACTAGTATGTATGCAAAATCAGTATTGTGTGCCTTCTGATGTAAAGGCAATCAGGACTTGACTCTAATTATATTTGCTGTATATCGAAGAGGGGATTTATTTAATTATTCAGAATGTTGCAACATTTTGTGTGTATTAATCCCTTTCATATTATTCTCTTTAAAAAAAGAAATGCCATAAAATTGTGGTATTCAAAAAAGTGTAACAAGACAGTAAGTGTCCATTATCACATAGCTGGGGGAAAAATACTATAGCTCCTGCTTGGAGCTTTTCCATACAAATCAAATATATCTGAATCACATTTTCAACGCTTAGAATTTCTAATTGAATGGAGCATCCCCTATGATGCAGATTTTCTCCTTCTGCAGATAATCTGCATTATAAACAAGAACCCAATTTAACTCATTGGTACATATTCAAACCACCGCAATGAGCTGATGTTCACTATCTGTGAGAACAAAATAGGGGGGAAATAACAGTCAAAGGTAGATTTGAAAGTTCCCTAGATAGATAACAAACAGTGTTTTAGACCCACATAGACTAACTTATTTAGGATGACAGAAGATTTAATAACTAAAATGCTACAACTGTATTTTTATTTATTAGACATATACACACAGGTCTGTGCATTGGATAAAATTGTAAAATTACAAGATGATGAAAAACAGTGGTGTCCAGAGTACGGAAGAAGTTAATTGCAATAGCAGCTTTGCATGATATCCTGGTATCATTTCTAATGTGACCAAATTGTTAAAAAAGTGAAATATTATTATTCCTAAATTATAATTTTCTTAGAGCCACTAGTACTATAATGCAAAAATCTGGATAATCACTAGAGAGCAGAAAAGATTCATTACTATATATTTTGTTGCCCTCTAGTGGTTGTCTGTATTTTTTCCAGGCTACAACTAAATAGCCCTTACTTTAATGTATAAATCAACATTTAACCACTTACTATATTTCTCATAAATAATTTCTAGTGATATAGTATAAGTACTTGCAGAGTTCATGAATTCAAAGTCACAACCAACCAATATGAACAGTAAAATATTATCCATACTGAACTCTGGACTTAAATTCATCGTTCTTCTGAATCATTAATTAATTTGCATTAATTAGATTCCCCCCCCAATATTCTTTCTTATATAATTACTCACCAGATACTATTGAAATATAAAATTATTTAGTCATTGCAAAAATAGTGCTTGGTTCCATTTTGGAAAGTTAAATTATGCTAAATCATTATTCAGAAATAGCTATTAATTGTTTTATGCTTTTTTCAAATTTGTATGCTCCTTTCCTCAGATTTATGTTTGAAAAGTTTAATTGTTCAGATTTATAGAACACTATAATACATAACTAGGCAAACTATTAACTTCAACTTTTCACAACCACACACTTCTAGGTGAACCTATTCATATAGAAGAGGGATGTTAAACTGCTGGCCCGCGGGCCAGTTTCATCATACCGAAGCCGCGCCCACCCCATTGCTGGCAATGCAAAAAGAGTCACGATATGTCACGACACATCACGTGACGTAGCGAGTTTGACACCCATGATATAGAAGAAGAAAAATGTATTGTATAAGAGCTTAGCTTTACTTTAAGGATCTTGGAAATCAAGCAGGCTAAAGCAATTAATTTAAGATAGGAAGAGCCTGGATCTTTAGGTTTTCTTGTTTAAGTTTAACAATATGCAGAAAAGTACTTCTGCAAGTAAAGTAAAATGGCACATTGTGAAAATAATAATGATATAACAATCATGCTCAAACCTGGAAAGCAATGTCTAAGACAGGGGAAAACGTCTTCCTTTTGTCATTAAACCCTCGGTATTCAATTACTATTTATCTGGGTAATTAAAGTTAGGGAAAGAATGTCAGGCTAATTGCCAGATTATGATAATTACCTCTCTCTGTTATGCTGCAGCTTATGAAAATAAAATACAGTCCAGGCACAGAGATGTACCTGTTCTGTAATCGTTAGGCTTCTATAAGAAGCCAAGATATATTTTTGTTGATCATTACAAATCAGGCAATGAAGCTTATTATTGTAACTTCTCTGACTTTTTTCTGTCACTCACTCTGTTGGAACAAAACTCCCAAAGGTTATTCCTAATCTGTTGCTCTGATTGGCCAACTGCCATCACTATTATACAGCTGAGTAGAATCAGGTCCCTGCAAGAGTTGATAGAACTTGGCATTGCTGTCTCTTAATAGACTAAAATAAGTGGATTACGCTTGCATAGAATCTTCCTTCTTATTTTTCATTTATACCAAAAAGCCATGGATTTAACATCAAGCTCTGCTACAGAATGCTTCATAGATCTGAATGGAAAAGCCACAGCTATGGAAGAAAAATGTAGCAATAACTTATTTCACAAATCTTCATCTTTAGATACACTTGAAACAAAGATATATTTTCATATTACTAAAACTTTAAAATAAAGGAAAAAAATCAAAAACACAAAACAAACAGACACATTAAAACATACGGCACAGTTTAGCTTAATCTTTCCCAAATTTGACATCCTATATTATAGATAGATTAGCAGTGTGATTGGATATTATAGTGTTTTAAGATAACTACTAACAGGCTGATATGAGAATATGCTGCCTGAGCAATGGCTCCGTCCTTTCGAGACCAGTGAGATAATGAAAGCATTTTGGAGTTCTTGGTGGTCTCTGAGCTTGGTTGTTTGGTTTCATTACACGACTAGGTAGCATCACCAGTGCTAGAGAATATGGGGTTTGTTCCCTCTTTATACGCAGTAGCCGCACTGCCAATGTTGGTGGAGTCTGGTGTTTCTCCTTGGTAGTTCCTCGATTAGGGTATTGTTTTATGCCTTATTGTATTAGTTAAGATAACTACTAACAGGCTGATATGAGAATATGCTGCCTGAGCAATGGCTCCATCCTTTCGACACCAGTGAGATAATGAAAGCATTTTGGAGTTCTTGGTGGTCTCTGAGCTTGGTTGTTTGGTTTCATTATTTTAATAAAAATTTGTTTCATAAAGGTTATTTGTGGGACATCTAGTATACAATTCAGCAAGCAGGTAGTATGAATTCGACCTCCGATTAAACCATGTGTTAACAAAATATACCACTTCCTGCCTCACATATGGTCCTGCTGGTTGACACCATTCATCACACCCTACTTTGACAAAACCTTTCAGCTATTTAAGGAATTGGTTGGAAGAAAAAAAGCTAAGAAATAG
This sequence comes from Azemiops feae, assembly GCA_023970755.1. Taxonomy (NCBI): domain Eukaryota; kingdom Metazoa; phylum Chordata; class Lepidosauria; order Squamata; family Viperidae; genus Azemiops; species Azemiops feae. The sequence continues at coordinate 1,558,656 of JALGBA010004099.1, read as the reverse complement.
GAACAATTTATACATCTCAACCCAAAAAGCAGCTTAGTTTGAACAGAAAAACAAATCAGTACTTAACTGCCAAATTCTAAAACACCGAGATATATCTCCATCAAAATCTTGTAACTTAATGGACAATTTGCAGTCTGAGATGGCATGCAAAACATAAACCAAAGCTTAAAGCTCAATATAATGGTTTTAAGACCATATCTGCATGCTGTCACTTTTCAAAAATGTAGATCTATTTCTCAAATTATAAAGGCTGTGATTTTTATACAGTGGTCTCTTGCATTATAGCTTACACTAAGAAAAAGAAGCAAACGTACAAAGATAGAACAGTCATAAAACTACTTAGCATTTTCATAAAATACACAAACATCAACATCATTTGCCATTTATAAATCCAGCCTTTTTAGTGTCACTTAATTTAATATTGCAACTTCTTTATTCTTTTAATGTTTCCTCTTATTACTTTCTTTTCATTTTAATAAAACTAAACTTTGGAATAGAATGCATACGCTAGACAGCCATCCTTTAGAGGAAGTATACATAAATTTCTTCCTGTGGAAATTCTTGCTCCAATGTTAAGAATAGCACGCTTGTCTAGGATGTGGAATTTCAAGAGTCTTCAAGATAATATAGAAAGAGGGCAATATTCATGCTGTGCAACATGTCACAGCACCAAATCCAGAGATGAGACTCTTATCCTCAAATTCTCAAAATGACTCCACAGTTTTAATCCCTGAAGTAGGATCTTCCATCTAGCAATATTGATTTTCCATTGCTGTAGGCATTTAACTTTGCAAGTAGTATGGAAAGAAAAGGTGTGGGCAATTGTACAAGAAAAGTTCTTACTCTGTCAAAGGCATCAATTAAACTTATCAACTGAACTTTATACTGAGTCTCATAAACTGCAGGGTATCTCTTCCCAGCAGCTATTAAAGTCAGCCAGGGATCTTCAGTCTGTCACCAGTTTATAAAAAGGTAACAGTCCAAATTGTACCAGCTTCATTGACCACATAATTTACAGATATTGAAATACTTCCTTAATCATTAGCCCTAATTGTTACATTTGGTGTCCAATTCACAAAGTTGACTCAATTTGAAGGACAATGGCAAAACTCTGGATAATATTAATCTGTTTCATGGTGATGTCACTGTTTCATATTCTTTTTTCTGACCACTTTCTTCCAGTTTAGGCCATACAGAAAATATTACACAAATTTAATCTGTCTCTTCTCTAATTTACTGTAAATTTTTGTTAATTTTTAAAGCCAGAGATTCCCAAATTAGTGTCTAACTAACACATTCGAGAACATGCAGTTTTAAGGTACAATAAATGTATAAATTAATGCATCAGCTTTGAAAAGATTGATTTTCAGATTTGTAAAGCTGATATTCTAGCAAGGAATTAAAGGCAGAAGAGGCTATTTGATTTGGTAATGTTCTGGGAAATAGTATTTAAAGCATTATACTAAAGTATTATATCTTTTAAGTACATGGAACTTCTATACATGACTAACATTTCCAAAAGTTAATAAAATATATCTATTGTGATAAAAAAAAATAATTAGATCGTATAATGCTTATGTAATTTTTTTAGGTTTGCTATTTAGAGGCTAGACCAGAAAACGTAACTTGTCATTAATTATTTCTAACAGACTTAAAATGTATTCATTACATATTTTTAGTAAAAGAAAAAAATGATTTTTAAAGGCATTTATATATATATATATTGTTAAATAAAGCAGATCTGAATCATGTAAGATGTGTTAACCATGTTATCTGACTCAAAAACTACAGATCAGAAGGTTTGATGGAATGCAGCTAGAACTGATATTTGCTAACCATGACCTGAGGCATTCACTGACATCCATTAATAGATATGGTGAACAAGGGCACATCTGAAGAAAGGTCTTACTTTTCATTCTCAGAAAACTGATATTCACGGTGATTGATAGAGACAGACTGAAAATCACTTTGTTTTTCTGAAAGTAGCTTCTATCAATACAAATGCTATCACCCTTTTGTAATTTTTACTTTCATTTTCTTTTAAACATTATTGATGAATGACAATCAGTTGAATTTAATGGGAAATGTTTTATGAACATTTCTATGACCTTACATTTAGTTTTTCACTGCCTTATTTTTGCCGTATAATGCAACAATAGCAAGTGTGCTGCTGCAACCTGCTCAACCTTTCTGCCTGTAGAAAACTAAAGAGAACATTATTTGTTAATTGTATGTGGTAACCAGCAATTCTGGTTTCTTCCTTGCTCAGACCAGAGCTATGTTCTATTCTTTATTTATATGTTTTTCAAACAATCAAGCTCATAATTTTGCCCGACTGCACATGCTAAATATTGCACATAATCGCACATAATCACACACGCTAAACACAAATCAACTAAAGAGAATAAGAGGACAATCCTGTTGTATGTGTATTTCTCACCAATAAAAGATTAGGCAAAATCCCAATACAGTAGTTCTCAAATACATATTTGGAGAAAAATACAATCATTTTAAGAATGCCAAAGGAAAATAAAGCTTTGAAAGAGAGAATAAAAAGTTTACCTACATGGTAAACGAGGGGGGCAAAGCATTAGGGTTATGATGAAATTTGCATTGGAGACATGATGACAAAAGCTCCACCCCTTTTGTACTTTGGATTCCACAGATGTTTCTTATTATCAATAAACCCTTCTGAAAGACTTTTCTTTAAAGCATTATACTGAAGTATTATATCTTTTAATTACATGGAACTTCTGTATATGACTAACATTTCCAAAAGTTAATAAAATATATCTACTGTAATAAAAAAACAATTTAATTAGATCGTATAATGCTTATGTAATTTTTTTAGGTTTGCTATTTAGAGCCTAGACTAGAAAATTTAGCTTGTCATCAATTATTTCTAACAGACTTAAAATACAACGAAAGCAATTTTAGTATTAAAACTACATATTCTAATAATAGTCTCAAATTGTCAGCCTTTTTATGTGATGAATAAATCCAGCTTGAACAGTTTTTTGGGAGAAGGAGGGGAGTTCAATGTTTACAACAAAAGTTCACCCCAATTATTTCCAAAGTATATACAGTACAATAGCCATTATATTTCTTTTTTAAAGTTATGGCAACAACCATATAACTTGAAGATGACAGGATGTTTTAAGAGCCACTTCTACATATATTAGACATAGATTCACCCTGGAAATATTGCCATCTTCTAATTTCTAAGTAGTTCGCAATAAAAGGTAAAAATATACTTCAATCTGTTGGTTAAGAACCATTGAACAGTGTAACATGATTTAAGGTTCAGAAGGTGGCTATATGAAAGAAATATGTAGCATATTTCTGAAGAGAAAATGGAGTGGACTTTCATCCATCTAACCTTTTTTAAACCTAATTTAAAAAACAAACAGAACGGAACATTTCCTAAACTAAAAATTGCTCTTAAGAATGATTCTAATGCTTAATTTTGCAAAATGCCAAGATCCTGAGAAGTTGGGGTTTTGTTGCCTAACATAAGCTGGGAGAATTATCCTGCATGAAAAGAAAATCTGTTTATACTTCTTTAATTCAGCTAGAACCAACCAACTAAAGAAAAAAAAAGCAAAGTGTTATTTGAAAGTTAAATCTCCTTTAATTTGAAATTTATATGGAAATAGTTTTTTTCCTCAAAAAAAAAAAAAACCTAAGTGTTTTCTTCTTAAACAAACTTAGAGGTTGGAAGGAAGGACATAAAGGCAATTTTTATTTTGCAAACTGTTTTTGTTATTTTTGTATGTAGAAAAGGAAAAGCCAGATTTACTTTCCTTGTTCAGCTATGCTGACTTATCCAGTACAACGTGTTTCATTTCCTACACAGATGTTAGTCCAATCAAACTGTGAAGGAGTACAGATCTTTGCTCAAACATTTGTATACACAATTTTACTGTTAGATGGATAAGAAGGTATTAGTAATCTGATTATCAAATTCTGCCAACATGTATGGGATCCCATACTTTAACACAAATAGAAAGCACAAGCTGGAGAGGAACAGATACAAAAGTCCCTGATATGTACATGAATATGCATGCAATTTATCCACTACCTCAGGACCAATTAACTTCACATGTTGAACCTATATCATTTGGTCTCACCCAGAGTCAGGATCCCTATGTACCATGTACCCTCACAAATGAAAGCTGTTGAAATAGTCATGCATCCAAAAACATGTTCATTCTTGACATCAACTAAACAGCACAACAATGTGCAAAGTGACACAACTGACATATAACAGAATGTGAAATTAACTGTTGGATATCCAGCCACATATTCAATTTCAAGGCATTTCAAGAAGGGTTTGAAGTTAGATTACTTTGGAACAATGAAAGTAAAAAAATAATAATTGGAAGTCAAAATATTTTCAGACTAAACTGCCAAAGTATGATATTATCTGTACATATTCCTTCTATTTGGCATCAAGGGAAAAAAAGGCAATATATCATAAACAGCCTGTGAGAAGATGCTAGTGCTGAAGAGCTTGACTAGAAGCTAGTGCTGAATAGTAGGAGTGAAATGTAGATATTCTTATTTGTGGGTTTTGGCAACATTCTGAAGAGGACCAATGTGAGGGACAACCGGATAAAATAATGCAGCTCTACAGCTTGATTTATCATTGCCATGTTGCTATTTCATAACAGATAATGAAAAAAAATGTTTCAGTAAATAGGAAGAAGCAAAAATGTTTTTTCTCTCAGACATATCCATACATTTCTTTTGGTTTCAATAAGTTCAGATGATCCCATGCACCCACCTCTATAACTCCATGGTTGCAACTACTATGTAGAATAATATCTCTCTTGTCCCAAAGTGGTAGTATGTGCAGGACCTCACAGGAGTGCATCTTTTATCTCTGCAAATCTCTTGGGCTGCAACTGTTGATCCCTGTTTTCTACAGTATATTTTAAACTACAGTATATACACTAAGTACATGCTATTTATATCACAAAGAAAAAAGAAAAAAGAAAAAGACAGCTCAGATATATATCACACATTTCAGATTATGAAATGTACAGCACAAGTCAGATGCTTAAACTAATCTGTTACTGTCAAGTCTAGAATACTCTTTCTATTGAAGGTGGCAAATTCTTGTAAGCTGAATTTTATATAAATAAGAATACACAAAATCAACTCCCTTACAGATAAAAAGAATATTAATGATAGCAGGTGGAGCTGAATACAGACTACAGGGACACTTGTTGGCATGATTCAAGAGTGCTCAAGGCCATCTGATGCTAAGGGCCATATGAGAAATCAGTAGAGACCTAACGTAGCTAATTGTCTCCCCTGATTGTAGCGGCTCTGATTAGAAGAATAATCAGCTCTTAGCAGCCTGTAGGCAAAAATAGCATCCAAGGGTTTCCCCTCCCTTTATGAGGATACAGAACAGAATGAATTCCAGATCTCATCATTATAGTTCTTCTTTCAAATGTTAAAGGAATTTCTATATGAACAAAGCCAGTAACTATTTTGTAATTAACCAAAGCATTTCTTCTTTTTTCTTTACTTATTTTTAAAGAAATGGTGAGGGGATACTGTGTCACAATTACTGTTCATAAAATGTGTTTACAGGAGCAGGTAGTTTATTTGGAAACCTTAACCACAAGAGGTACAATATTTTGGTATTATATTTGGGATTTTGAGAAAATGTTACAATAGTTGCCACGGGAATAAAAGCAGTTACAAAGCATTTATCAGCATGCCATTTCCCTCTCTTCCCATAAGTTCTACCTACCATCCCTGTGTCCTTTTCCTGGCAAATAGACATACAGTACTTCCAAACAAAGCACTGGAATGCTGCCACTCAATCATTAATTTTTTTTAAAGAAAGTTTATTGTGCCAATTTTCAATCTAGATGTTTTTTAGGAAATAAAGATGGCAACTCTAGGCTATTGCTTGCCCTGGCAATGTATCAGCTTTGTGTGTTTTTAAAATAAGTTTTAAGTATGGAAAAAAGTCAGGTAGAACAGGGAATAAAAAGAGTATTAATGAATAAATTGTCACTGTTAGACAGTTCGTCTTGCTTTTTAAACAATGATTTAATAAGCTTTTTTAAAATAAAAGCTGCAGATGAGAAATAAATCTTGGCAAAAAAATTTAAAGACAACTCAAATAAAAGTATTAGTCTAAATAAAATCAACAAACATAAAAAGTAAAGAAAATAGCTCTAGTTTTTTACCATGCAGATATAAAAAATATTGTAGCTCAATTTTTAAACACAAATTGAGCCTTGACTATAAGAAATCATTTTGTTGTGGACACAACATTATAATGACAAAAGTTGTATATTTCTACAAGTACAGGTATGCATTCCTTATCTAAAGTTCTGACAATTCAACAGTGAGTCAAGTTTCTTGTAATTACAACAGAGGTTCCCAACCTTTTGGGCACTAGGGACTGGTTCCGTGGAGAGAGGTTTTTCCACGGACCAGAGTGTGTGTGGTTTTGTGTGTTGCCTGCATCCCACAAATGGGGTGTTGCTTGTTTGTGCAGACTGGTTGCTGGCATGCTGCGGCCCATACCGGTCTACAGACCGGGGGTTGGGGACCCCTGAATTACAAGATAACCAAGAATACAAATTCTAAAAATAATTAAAGAAACAGAGGAAATAGCTTTCTATCAAGGTCATATCAATATGGTGTTTTATATTTTCTGTATTGGCTGTACTAGTGAACATGATGCAATGATATTCCTGTGCTAATATTAACAGTCATTCTCTATATCAAAGCCACGGTTAGAAACTGATTGAAGTTTGAAAACTCTAACTCACAACCTAATCAGCTCTGAAAATGAAGGGTAAGAAAATTCACAGGATAAAAGAGAACAAAGCACATGACATCCGTAGAATACTCCTAAACTCCAAAGAATATATGCACCTTTTATAATATATCAATTTTCATAATAAACATAACCAAATAGAGTTATAATTCATATAATCAAGCAGTCAATAAAAATTAATAAAATATTTTCATAAAGATTTCCTATATAGTTGTTATTTCATGCTATTTAACTCATCGTAGCCAATTTCAGCTGCTCCTTGCAAGCAAAACTTCAAACAGAGGAAATCTATTTTCAGTCTTGCCTCCTTGTTATTTTTCTGTTATACTTTACTCTTTCTACTTTCTGGCTATAGTGTAATGACTTCATCTTTCTATTAAAGCTTTTTTCCCCTACAGAAGAAAAGCGCATGTATTCTTTTGAATGCAAAATAATATTCAACAAAAATTATGGTGTCAATTTCATAAAAACACATCTTGTCGCTTTATCCTTCAATATGAGAAACTTCATTATCATTTACATATTATTCAAAAATATGGATCTTATCAGGCAGCAACATAAATAACTGACATCTTTGTACTGAGAATGCTGTTTACAGTACATGCATCTTGGGATGCTAAATAATCTTGTATACTTTGCAGAGAAGCAATGTATATATTCTATTAATTAAAAAAACAAATAACATTTAACATAATTTAGTAGCATGTTGTCCACACTGATGATCATGAATCGGAGGGCTTTAAACCCTGATCTAGCATTACAAGTGAACTTGTATTCAAATAAACACAGTTGACATTTGTTTTGTAACCTATGATAAGGACAGTAGTAGATTATAGAAAGCAGAAATCACTCAAGGACCAATTTTAAGCTTATCCTACGCAGACTTCTCATGGGACAAGCAAATTTGTATGCTGCATGCTTGTGGTAGCAGCAGTGTATGTATTAAGTGCACCTATATTTATTGGCTTATCCCAGTGTTGGGATTCAAATATGTGAACAACCGGTTCTCTGTATGGATGCCACTTCCGGAAGTCCATTCTGGGCCTGGGCAACAAAAAATTAGCTACCGGTTCTGTCGAAGTGGTGTGAACTGGCTGAATCCCACCACTGGCTTATCCTATACATTGTATACTATATATGGTAATTCCAATTTAATGATGGTTTAGGTTAGACTATCTGTAGACTAAAAAAATTGTAAGTACATCCATGACTGTTAGATGAAACCTTAATAAAAGTGTTACTTCCGGAGATAGCCTGATTTCCCCATAGAAAACATGACATAGTTATATTTGCATATTTGTTAGCATAAAGAGTTTAGGTTAAGGGTCCGTCATTCAGCCTGTTTGCTAGAAGGCCCCACATTGGATCAAATGTTTATTGATTTAGAATTGCAAAATAAATATTGGGTATTTTCTTATCACTGTATGGTTAACTGGGACAGCTGCAGGGCATCAAACGATTGGAAATTATTATTTCCATGACATCAGGAACATTAAATTCTACATATGTTCATTCCCAACTAAACTTCTGAACTCAAAGGAACTTACTCCTCAGAAATGAGTACAGGACTGCAGCCTTAATAAGACACTTTTAAAAATTATAGGGGAAAAAAAGGCAAAATGGCTTTCTGGCTATTTGGTGGGATACAAACAAACAGCTTTATCCTGATATCTTCTATGCTAATTTATTGTCAGAAATCAAATTAAATTGAGCATATAAAACAAAGAGAAATTATCCTGGCACTTTTACATAGAATGTTAGAAGCCTTGCTTATTTTAAAGAGAAATCCTTTAGAAATAACACTCTCTGCCCTAGCTCATAGATGGCATGCAGGCAAAGGCCTCTCTTCCTCCCTCCCTCCCTCACCAAACCCTTCACAAAGACAGAGATTTAAGAAAATCAGTAGTGTCTCCTTGCAGTTAGAGCTCAGAGCAATTTGGTAATGGAAATTTTCTTCACTTCTTTCGGGGCAAATTGCTTTCTTTCTTTTTTCTTCCCCCCCCCCCCACGTGATCCCCAATGAACTCTAAAAAGCCATCACTTTGGTCCAGTTAGCATCTGCATCCATTCAAAACCATCATAACAGAGACCACAGTGATTTATCAAACCAGGCTATCCAGCCTTGCACATTTTCAAAATACAAAGTCATTCATTTATTGGAAAATAATGTTTCAGATTCTCCTCATGCATATTACATTTGATTACCTTAGCAAAGATAAGTGAAATTCTATGTTCAGTCACACTTCAGATTATTTTTCTAGAATGGAATGTACTAAGTAAGCGCACAGATTATTTTAATCTAGGCCTAAGGTATTTTCGTATTATGTTGGCTCATATTATTGATTATTTTGTTAGTATCTATTTGAATAATTACTCTGTGATGAACACTGGAAGGGATTGATAAGCGTATTTCAAAGCAAAACAAAAAATTATTTTATCGCCGATGACTCAAATAATAAATATTCAGACACTAGTGATGTTTCAGTTCTAGTTAATTTTATTAATTTTGAAATTATATTTTTAAAACATTTTAGATAATTAAAACGTGGTTGTTGAACTATTAGAAGAAATACAGAAAACAGCTTATCAGAAAGATGGTATTATAGAAACCCTCGCTTAAGCCAAATACTTCATGAACTAATTACCAAAGGAAGAAACAGGTTTTTTTTCCCCTGAAGGAAGGTGGGAAGTGGGAACTTACTAGTACTTTCACCAAAATAATATGACAATTCTTAAATACGCACCACACCACTATATCTGACTGCTCCTAAGAGCATTTCCAGAACTATTTTATCAAAGCAGGCTTACTTATTACTTGGATTAAGTATTACTTACTTAAAACTAAAACTAAATATAGGCATCCTTCAGATCACCACCTAAAGTTGTATATAAGCCATTACAATTACCTTGCAAGAGAATTAAACAAATTATCAGGTTCTAATTAACTGTCCATCAATAGTTTTGCTGTGGCTTATTCTGCATTAGGCCTTTGCCAGAGTGTCAGGTCAGTGTCTTTCAACAGAATTACTTCCAACAAGCTTATTACATTCTGCATCATTCTCTTTTGCCGATCAGATAATATAAAGACCTTTTCAGAACCTCATTTAGCTCAATGCATGGCACAGAAAGATTGATTTGTAAAGTGCTAGTGGATGATTCTAGTACTGATTCTAATTTAGCTACCATTTTATAAGTATTTGTGAGATTATCTATGCCACAAATTAAGCAGAAAAACTCTGTGCTATAAAATAAAGGATTGTAAGCTTTCTCTTTTGTTCTATCATAGTTTCCCTTATTATATACTCATAAACAATTGCGAACTATCCTTGAGTGGTTATAACACAAATTGATTCAATAACATCTCACAGACATATACAAATAATGAGATTTCTTAGCAATGTGTCAAACAGGAAGTTTACTAGTCTGATTTATTAAAAACTTGACTGACTAAAATCTTACTCATTAAAAAGAATGTATATAAGTAATTTGTTCTTAATATGTGTTTCTTTTGTAAGCACCTCTCTTCTAGAGAGATGTCATTTCAATTTTTTCCTTGAGTTAAGAGAATCCGGAAAAACTGTACTAGATGTGTTTGTTTACAAGTATACAAAAGCAGATCCTGTTGTAAGCAAGTAATGTGCTAACACAACAGTGCACATTGAAATTCCCTCGAATATGTTCGCATAGCTAATTGAAAACAGCTTGAACTCTGCTCAAGAAGTTCCACATCTTGATATTTCCTTGTCGAAATTCATAACAACGTATAATTTAAATATGACATTCCTAAACCATACGATTTTGGAAATCCTTATTCTAGAATTGTGACCTTAGACCTTGAAATCTGTATTTTTACTAAACCAAAATGCTAGGAATCCATTTAAAGAGTTGGCAATGTTCATGTAAATAAGTGGTTTGATTCAATTTCCCTACAAGAATGGTGTCATTTCAAAAGTAATTTAAGTGATTAAGTATGGGCTTTGATAATCAGGGGATAGAAATCCTTGTTCTTTTTCAAAGAGTAAAACTGAGTAAGATATCTCCAAGGCAGTACGCAGTAGATCTATATTCCAGTTTCTTTTTCTGCATTCCAGGTTTTCTTCTTAAAAAGGGACAAATTTAGCATATAAGCATTAAATAAATCATTTACTCCATTAATAATAACTGGTCATTATTTTAGTATTGATATAAAGTTTTGTCTCTAATGAACCATCCACACTGTCATACGAAAAAGGTGTTAAGATTGTAAGAAAAATACACCACAGTGGGCCAAAGGTCAAGGCCAGGATCTGGAAAGCTGAAACTTTGTTGGGATCATTTTGATGCATTTTCCATAGACTGTTATGAATTTTTCCTATATGTTCAGGTTCATATCATATTTTAGTTATATACTTGTTATTAAAAAGTTATTCCAATATATAAAAATATATTGTTTTGTTTACTAAAACTGTAGTAATAAAGTATTATATAAACATTACAGTTTTTCCAAATTTAGGACATTCGGGGTGTGGGCAGGAGGCACTCAAGAAAAAACTATTGACTAATATTCTTTTGCCTTTATAACCACTGATTAGTGCTGAAATGATTTTCCTTGACATATTTGGTATCGTCATATTTTGAGATATTGCCACATATTTCAAATATGTTGCGAAACTGTTTCAAATGGTTTAGCTCATGAAAGTAGAAAAGAAGTGTATATGAAATACATTCATTGAGACAAATGCATGGATAGGATAGGTAGGGTAGGGTAGGGTAGGGCAGCATAGGATAGGGTAGGATATGATCAAATATTTTATTTGGCCAAGTATGATTAGACACACAAGGAATTTGTCTCTGGTGCAGAAGGTCTTAGTGTTTCTATGAAATTAAAAATATTAACAGAATAACAGAGTTGGAAGGGACCTTGGGGGTATTCTAATCCAGTCCCCTGCTCAGGCAGGAAACCCTATACCATTTCAGATAAATTGGTTGTCCAATCTCTTCTTAAAAACTTCCAGTGTTGGAGCATTCACAACTTTTGGAGGCAAGTTGTTCCACTAATTAATCTAACTGTCAGGAAATTTCTCCTTAGTTCTAGGTTGCTTCTCTCTTTGATTAGTTTCCATCCATTGCTTCTTGTCCTGCCTTCAGATGCTTTGGAGAATAGCTTGACTCCCTCTTCTTTGTGGCAACCCCTGAGATATTGGAACATTGCTACCATGTCACCCCTTGTCCTTTTTTTTCATTAAACTAGACATACCCAATTCCAGCAACCGTTCTTTATATGTTTTAGCCTCCCGTTCCTTAATCATCTTTGTTGCTCTTCTCTGCACTCTTTCTAGAGCCTCAACATCTTTTTTACATTGTGGTGAGTAAAACAGGGTGCAGCATTCCAAGTGTGGTCTTACCAAGGCATTGTAAAGTGGTATTAACACTTCACGTGATCTTGATTCTATCCCTCTGTTAATGCAGCCTACAACTGTGCTGGCTCATATTTAAGTGATTGTCCACTTGGACTCCAAGATCCCTCTCATAGTTACGGTACTACTACTGAGCCGGGTGCCAACCATACCTGTGCATTTGGTTTTTCTTGCCTAAATCTACTTATACAGGTAGTCCTCGACTTACAACAGTTCGTTTAGTGACTGTTCGAAGTTACAATGGCACTGAAAAAAGTGACTCATGACCATTTTTCACATTTATGACTGTTGCAGCATCCCCACGGTCACATAATTTACATTCGGGTGCTTGAAAACTGGTTCATATTTATGATGGATGCAGTGTCCCAGGGTCATGTGGTCACCTTTTGTGACCTTCTGACAAGCAAAGTCAATGGGGAAGCTAGATTTACTTAACAACCATGTTACTGACTTAACAACTGCAGTAATTCACTTAACAAATGTGGCAAGAAAAGTCATAAAATGGGGCAAAACTCACATACCAAATTTCTCACTTAGAAATATAAATTTAGGGCTCAGTTGTAGTTATAAGTCAAGGACTACTTGTATGTAGAAAATTAGCATCCTGAAATAATCTATAATAAGATTCTGGGTTATCAAACAAAGTATTTGGATCAACATTTGTGTTAAATTGTGGAATCACAATTAAAAAGGAAAGTTATATTAAGCTTCAAAACTTTGGCTTGATCCCCCATCATCTGTTGACAAGAAGGCTCCTGTTTAGGAAAAGATGTTTTGAAAAAAAATACTGGAAGATAATTTAGGTCTTCTCTCACAATTCTGGATAGAAATGATGCTACTAAATGGATTATGCGGCAACCGGCAGCCATGGTGGCACAGTGGTTAGAATGCAGTATTGCAAGCTAACTCTGCCTACAACCAGGAGTTTGATCCTGACTGGTTCAAGGTTGACTCAGTCTTCCATCCTTCCGAGGTCAATAAAATGAGGACCCAGATTGTTGGGGGCAATATGCTGACATTTGTCAATCATTTAGAGTGCTGTAAAGCATTATGGAGTCGTATATAAGTCTAAGTGCTATTGCTATGATAACAGTAACAATAGCTACTTGGTTTAGGCAAGTTATGTTCTCTGAAAGTTATGTTCTCTGAATAAGGTGTTTCTTTGCTAGGGTTATCTCCCACTGTCCTTGCTTCCAAGGTTGTTCTTGTATCTTGTTTTTTAAAATCAAGGATTACTGTCTTTGTAATACTGTCAACATTATCTTATAGCTTTCTTCTTACGGCCTCACTAAATACATGATGTGCTGCTATGTCCAAAGTATGGTGCTGTAACCGTTCACTTATTTTACTAAATCACTTACATGAATATTGTAATTAGCATAAATCTATAGAAAGAAGTGGCTGCTCTGTCCCCTTCTAGGTTTGCTGTCTCTGCTTCTGGACATAATAAACAATGTATGTTTCAAAACAATAGTATGTTGGTCTCTGGATTAAAATGAATTTATGGGGAAATTTGTGAAAGATCTCTCCTACAGCTACAAAGCAATAGACTAAATTAATAGAGTATTCATGAATGTTAAATATAAAAAGATTTTCTTCTGTTATAAAACCAATTATCAACTGATAGAGCACAAATAAAAATGGATAGCAAACTGTTTTTATGAAAGAGATAATGATAGATATCTTGTTTAATTTTCTAAATCATAATTAGTTCAGAATGTTTTTATAAAAAATCCAATTTTCTTTCTTTCATTAACTGAAAAATTATAAATAGAAAATAAACTAACATGGAATTTAACTAGAAAAGCTATTACATTTCATAGTAACTAACATATGATATAAACTTAAATCATATTATGGTTATTAACTATATGGTTATTATGAGCTGCTATTTATTACAAGCCAGTTTGCTTGCAGGACACAATGGTTGAGTATGGAAATCTTTGTTTCAATCTATGTTCTCCCAGGACAGGTATTCAGTTATGTTAACAAGCAACAATATCTAGCTCCAACGCTGAGAAGCACATGGCTAAATGTTAACTAAGCCATGATTTTTAACAATCTCATGTTCACACTTCCTGATCTTAACCCCTGTGCCCACTTAGCAAACTTTCATAGGCCTGGCTTTTGGCTGCTTCTACTAAATGCCAATTCAGTCTATAGTTAGGCTCCCATTATCTGTGATTTAATTACAGATGAGATGTCTGACATAACATTTATTACTGAGACCTGGCTGGGTCTGAAAGGGAGGGTGGTCATTTCAGAAATCTGCCCAGTCATGTTTGGGGTATTTCATCAGCTGAGGCAGAGGTGGAGATATGATGATTGTCATCTGAGAATCTCTGAAGGCTTTGAAGGATGCTGCTCCGCAGGTTGCTAGATATAAGTTGGCCTCCGTGGATCAGTTGAGATGGTTGCTACTGTACTAGCTTCCCTGCTGCATAGCAACTTCCCTGTCTGAGCAGCATGATTCTATTTCTGGGTCAGTGGTAGAATTCCTCAGACCTTTCATCTTGGGGGACTTCAATCTGCCATCTCTGGGAATGAGGTAGGAAGTGGATCCTGACAGATGTGGACCTATTCCAAGTCATCCAGGGCCAGACATGGGACCATGATCACAAATATTAGCTGTTCTATCAGAGCAATGGCAATGTTATCTGAAATTGGGAAGCTTTTAGTTATCTCTGGTCACAGTCAGATCACATTAAAAACACATTGATTGCACTTTCAGAAAAAGTGTGATGGAGGTAGTGCATTCATCCTTGCACTGCTTAAGTTCTCAGCTGCTTTTGAACTGAATGAATACGGTATGGACAGCACTGTATTATGCTGGTTCTCCACTTTCTCTGGAGTCAATACCAGTGGGTGGTGATTGGGGGGGGAGATCCTGTTCTCAATCCTATTATGTGCAGTGCTGTGGGGTTCAGTGCTCTTTCCTCTCCTATTTATCATCTATACAAAGCCACCAATGAGTTCATCTGTCACCATGGGGTGAAGTATCATTAGTACGTGGCTGATACCAAATTATACATTTGGGTGCCTGGTGAATTAAGTGATGCTGATAATGCCTTATCCCAGTGCCTGAAGGCTATGGAGTGTGAATGTGGAATAGGCTTTTGATCCCTGGCAAGACTAAGTGGTCCTGGGTTTTGGGACCTGTTGACTCTGTACATATTTTTTTTCCACACTCAGAATTTCTTTATTGCATAACTAAAAAAATGATTCTTTCTGGATTTTGTATAGTTTGTGCACTGAAGCTTATATTTGAATAGGTATGCTATAATCCATTATACACTATTAACTTAGTAAATAAAGGTGTTATACTCAATTATTCTATCAAGTATTTAGATATTTTTTCTAATTTTAAACAATTTTTTAATAAATAGGATTTTTCATATCACCAAATAATTAGTACAAGAAATATTACAATGTAACATTTTACAAATAAAATTTACATTTTGCCAGTAAAATATAAACAGCATATTATTTTTCTAGAAAGCCACAAAAAAATTCCACCCTGCATTATAAGAAATAAAGAGAAGGAACTTGTGAAACAAAAGTAACGATCACAGGGATGAAAAAAAAATTAAGTTTGTTGTTTCCCACTTGTCAGCGCAGTTTGATAAGAAATCACCTAATGCCAGGGAAAGTAGTTTTGCAGCAATCTATGAACTATAATTATGCCAGTCAAACTTTTTGACAAGAAGACTCCCTTTTAGAGGTGTTTTTGAAATATTCCAGGACTGAGTTATCACAATCTCATAAAATGAGTTCCCCAGGGTTTTTTCAAAAGTCCATTAAACCTCTCTCTCAGACACAAGTATATATATATATTTAAAAATAAATAAAATCGCACTTTTGAATCAAGTTTCCACTCATTTTAGTTAACAGATTCATACAACATTGTTCACTTTCCAGCTACAGTTTCTATTAGTATTTAAATGAAATGTGTGTAGTCATTCCTATTTAGCCACTGAAACTCTGGTTTATCTGTATTTGTGCAGGTTTAGTGATAATTGTAATCACTATAATTTTTTATATATAGCGTAGACAAACAAAGAAAAACCTTTCCTTATTCTGTTAGTGCCATACGTTCTTATCGAGTTTCAATCCTAATTACAGGATGGCATGTCTTGGCCTAGTTTCTCACACATCTCAAAAGGGTCCAGAAAAGGCAATGTAATTGTGAGTCAACTAGATGCTGATGAAGCCGTTTATTGATATACCTGTAATATCACTTATAAAGGGAGAATATGCGAATATTGTGGGATCCAATCTGAAGGGATAATGTTGCAGGATCCAATCTGAAGATGGGCTCCAACATGAGTCCAAAAGCTCAGAAGACCAAACCTCTGGTCTTGGTGACCAACCCAGATTACATCTTGCAACTTAGTATTCATGCAGAAGTAATAATATTAAAACAGACTTGCTTATGATGATTTTGTCATGAATTGTCCAGTTTTATAAAAACCTCTACATTATGCTTTTTAATAATACCAAATATGAACATTTTTGGAAATATGCAGGTGTGGGATAATTATAGATATAAATAATTATAAATAATTAAGATAGAGAAAAGAGCAGATTTCTGAACTTGTAACAGGTACTTACAAGAAAAACGATAAAAAGAAAAAAGAATATGTTGTAGAAATGAATAAAGGCAAAATGTTTTATGTGTAAATTCAATATTTAGTTCAGAAGGCACATGTTTCCTCAATTTATTATGTAAAAAGAAACTTCTTGCACCAAAGTAGGTAGGAATGAACATGTTTGCATGATTAGGAAACAATCACCTATTTACTATTTAACCTTAAGAACTATCAAACTGGCAAATCCAGAAGTTGAGAAGAAAAAAAAAAAATCAAAACTGGAAATGTTTGGTTAGCCTACCAGCTGAACATCCCTGTAACATACTAGCAGTTTTGTTAAGAAAGAAAAAAATAAAATTATTTTAAAACTTGAAAATTGGTTCTTAATGTATGACAAAGTTATTAAATGTACATAAGAACCATTAAGATTTTCCCCTCTATTATTTGGATTCAAATCTAAATACTAGGAGATGCTGGCCTTTGCATTTTCCAAATTATCATTGGCCAAGCAAGAAGTGAAAAGTGTTTTTTTTTTTTTTTTTACATCCCACTTTCTTTCAAAAAAAGACATTGCAACAGTGTACAATTTACTTCATCTCATTCCACTCTTGAAAACATCTACTTCTCTCCCAAGAGGAACATTATTCTTTCACTGATACAGAACAAGCAATCTGCTGCTATTTCCATAATAATTTTTCTTTATTTGTCCCAAATTTATTTTTATCCCAGAACACTTTATAATAGTATATAGCAGTCTTAGTATTATTCAATGCTACTTTTCTCTTTTGTGATATCTTCCTTTTTTAATGCATATGCAAACATCTTAAAAGCATTTTTTTAAAAGTATGATACAGTAGTTCCTTTAGCTAATCATTCTTTTGAAACGAATTACACACAATTTAGTGGAACAATGCACGCATCATTGATGAACATGCAGTATCACAGTAAAATATCTCTTATTTTTAATCAATTTGCATATATGCAAATTTGCTTATCTATGTGTTAAGAAATAAACAACTTGACATGATAATAACCACAAACACAATAGCGGTTTTCCTATACAATATATCATAATGATGTATTATAGGTAAAGTAATACTAAAGTTAGATACAGTTACAGAATTCCATATTGAAATTTCTTTTAATATTGAAAGTTGATTAAATACCTTATACATAACTACATATTATACATAATGTGTATATCTTAGATATATCATATATGATTTTAGACAAAAGTTTGGAAAAACTCCAGGCCCAGAAAGAGTAACTCCTCCTTTCTTGAAACCTGTGCTGAACAACTGGCCCCCATTAATAAATCACTAGAGATACGTTATGTTCCTTCTTGCTTCAAACACTTTGCTATCATCCCGATTCCCAAGAAACCCTCCATTAGGGAACTGAATGACTATAGACCAGTTGCTCTGACATCTGTAGCTATGAAGACCTTTGAGAAGTTAGTGCTGGCCCACCTGAATATCACCACACGGATCCACTGTTAGACCCCTTGCAGTTTGCCCACCAAGTAAATAGATCGGCAGATGATGCTATCAATATGGCACTAATCTACAGTATATCTTGCAACATCTTGAATCCCCAGGGATCTATGCCTGGGTCCTTTTTGTACACTTCAGCTGGGCATTCAATATCATCATTCCAGAAATTCTTCACTCTAAACTGATTCAGCTATCTGTGCATGTCCATAGTTGTAGGTGGATTACTAGCTTTTTGACAGATAGGAAGCAACAGGTGAAGCTAGGGAAAATCACATTGAGCACCTGGACAATTAGCACTGGCACCCCCCTCCACTGCTCTTCTCTTTATATACCAATAAGTGCATTTTGAAGGATCTATCTGTCAAAGTACTGAAATTTCCAGATGATACAACAGTCATTGGTATCATTCGAGATGGTGATGCGTCGGTATATAGATGGGAGGTTGGAAAACTGACCCTGTGGTGTAGTCAGAACAATCTGGAGTTGTACATGCTTAAAACTGTAGAGATGAGAATGGATTTTAGGAGGAGCCTTCCTATTCTACCACCTCTTATTATATTTGATAGCACAGTATCAGCAATAGAATCCTTCAAGTTTTGGGGTTCTATAAACTTCCAGGATTTGAAATGGATACCTAACATTAGAACCATCATTAAAAGGGCACAACAAAGAATGGTCTTCCTGCATCAACCTAGGAAGTTAACACTGTCCCAGGAGCTGTTGATACAGTTCTATAGAGGAATTAATGTGTCTGTCATTTGTACTCCTATAACTAATCTGGTTTGGTACAGCAACTAAACAGGACAGGTACAGACTCCAACGGATAATTAGTACTACAGAAAAAACAACTGCACGAAGAACAAGAAGCAATGGATAGAAACTACTCAAGGAGAGAACCAACCTAGAACTAAGGAGAAATTTCCTGACAGTTAGAACAATTAATCAGTGGAATAACTTGCCTCCAGAAGTTGTGGATGTTCTAACACTGTAAGTTTTTAAGAAGAGATTGGACAACCATTTGTCTGAAATGGTA
This sequence comes from Azemiops feae, assembly GCA_023970755.1. Taxonomy (NCBI): domain Eukaryota; kingdom Metazoa; phylum Chordata; class Lepidosauria; order Squamata; family Viperidae; genus Azemiops; species Azemiops feae. The sequence continues at coordinate 1,539,334 of JALGBA010004099.1, read as the reverse complement.
TAGGGTTTCCTGCGTGAGCAGGGGGTTGGACTAGAAGAACTCCAAGGTCCCTTCCAACTCTGTTATTCTGTAATTGCAGCCAGCCTGCTTTCCATAAAAAACCTGTATACTGTACGGGTCAGAAAGAGGGCTGAAAAAAAAAACCTAGAATGGTCTAGTTTCACATGCTGGACATAAACTGTTTCAACTCCTCCCCTCGGGACACGCTATAGGGCATTAGATGCAAAACACCTAGACACAGGGATAGGTTTTTCCCTCGTGCCATCATTTTGCTGAAAAACTAATTCTCACAGTATTGTCTTATGTCTACGTATATTCACCCATGTTGTATGGCTGTAGAATTATTATTATCCTTCTCATTTGTAGCATTATTATTATTACTCTGTTGCTTTGCATGTACACTGAGAGCTTATGTACTGGAGACAAATTCCTTGTGTGTCTAATCACATTTGGCCAAAGAAAGTATTCTATTCTATTCTGTTCTAAAAATCTTGGATTAACAATATTTACTCAAAATGCAGAAAGGACATTTTGAGTCTCATTATTTTTCATATTGATGGTATTATTGTTTCAGTATTCTTTAACTTTTTTTCAAAAATAATGTATTTTATAAAACAAAAAAAATCTATTTTAAAAAAACATTCTGGTACAATTATGTTTCCGAGTAATAGATACAACCATGTTCTTTTTTTAAAAAAAAAAAATCATTTCTGACAATGAAATATAAATAGGTGATGATTTCCTTGAAATTAGGATGAGATTAACAATTAAATGTTTATGTGAACATTCCTACTCTAATGCAATTATAAGTATATTCCACAAAGAGCAATAGGAAATAATTACTCTGATTCTCAAGTGACAGCTCTAAGAAAATTACATTCTCAATCTTAAATTCATTAGGTATATTCTACAACTCTGATTACAAGCCAGGTCTGTAAAAGTCTATTCTTTGTTAATAATAATTTCCTTAATCACTGGACTGTGATATCGTCTGGTTTGTCTAGCGGTAACTGAAGACCAACTAGGATTACCAATATCCCATTAACTGGACTCCACAAGGCAGTGTCAACAATTATAGAAGTGATTTTGAAACAGAGACTGTGATATAATTTCAAGTCAAATCTTAAATACACTAAGATATTTCTGCCAAATGTAAATAGTATGCACAATGTCCGTTTCTTTTTCATTCAGATGGAAATAGTGTATAGCAGAACCTTCACAAATGCAACTTTCCTGAACTGTCATTTGATCAACTGTTATTGATCAAAACTGCAATTGATGAAAAGCAAATCTAAAGGTTTAGTATAATCATATCAATTTACCAGGAATTATGCTATTGTTTCAAAGTGTGGTACAATATCTGAAAGCTCAGAATTGAAAAACTTTTAACAATAGATCTTGCCATTTCAAATCTGTGGTTATTTGGCATTATAACACAGGTAAGAAATCTGTGACCAGCTACTGAACTGCAAGTTGTAGCACTCTTGTGGTGAGGAATCCTGGATATTTTAATTCAGTAATATTGGATAGTCAAATCGAGCAACACTGGATAGTCAATAGGTCCTTGCCCCTAATGAAGAATTTTTTTTTCTAAATCTCAGAAAGGAACAAAAGACAATTATGAAGAATACTGCAAATGTTTTAAAGTGTGGTTAACCAAATTCTCTAACTTTTTCCTTTAATAAGGAAAAGCTCACAATAACAGTCGATTTGCATTTTGAATTATAGATATATTCATTTTATCTAATTTTATTTATTTGAACATTTCCATTGTAAAATAAAGATCAGGATATCTGTGAATCAGCCACCAGTTTTTTTTCTTCCCACCAGATAACTAGATAAGCTTGTGGGAGTTATGTTGAATTGATCCTAAAGGACCAATAATTAAATATACTTAATTTAGATTTCTGCAAAGGTGAATTTACTTTAAATCTAAAGATAGTAATTACTTAATTAGAACTAATCAAATATGACAAGCTGTATATTCAGTTTGGATATTTTATCAAGCATTGATATAACTTTTGGTCTGTTTTTGGAAGAGAAGGCTTCCACTTTAGAAAAGGAAATTTAAATAAATGGCCTTTTTTTCTAAGAAGAAAGGTGTCTTTTCCACTTAGGGAAAAAAGTAAGGTTCTACATTTAGGCAAGAAAAACCAAATGTACAGGTATAGTGTAGGGGGTACCTTGCTCAACAATAGTAACTGTGAGAGGGATCTCGGAGTCCTAGTGGACAATCACTTAAATATGAGCCAGCAGTGTGCTGCAGCTGCCAAAAAAGCCAACACAGTGCTAGGCTGCATTAACAGAGGGATAGAATCAAGATCACGTGAAGTATTAATACCACTTTACAATGCCTTGGTAAGGCCACACTTGGAATACTGCATCCAGTTTTGGTCACCACGATGTAAAAAAGATGTTGAGACTCTAGAAAGAGTACAGAGAAGAGCAACAAAGATGATTAAGGGACTGGAGGCTAAAACATATAAGGAATGGTTGCTGGAATTGGGTATGTCTAGTTTAGTGAAAAGAAGGACGAGGGGGGACATGATAGCAGTATTCCAATATCTCAAGAGTTGCCACAAAGAAGAGGGACTCAAGCTATTCTCCAAAGCGCCTGAAGGCAGGACAAGAAGCAACGGATGGAAACTAATCAAGGAGAGAAGCAACCTAGAACTAAGGAGAAACTTCCTGACAGTTAGAACAATTAACCAGTGGAACAACCTGCCTCCAGAAACGGTGAATGCTCCAACACTGGAAGTTTTTAAGAAGAGACTGGACAGCCATTTGTCTGAAATGGTATAGTGTTTCCTGCCTGAGCAGGACTAGATGACCTCCAAGGTTCCTTCCAACTTTATTTTATTATTATTAAATAATTTCTGCAGGGTAAATAACTTCAGGAAATCTATCTAGGTATTATTGCTTAATGACTAATGAATTTTTTATATCTTATTTATGTATAAAAGTTATATGCTCCCACTTTATTAACAGGTTTGTGCAGCTTAAGACATATACAATAAAAGCATTCATGAAAGTAACATTATAAGTTGATAGGTTTTAAACACAAACAAAAGAAACACAAACAAAACAAAACTTCTACTAAATAGAAGTTTATGGAGTCCCTTCCTTAAATGTAACAATAAGTGTCTCTGCTTCCACAATATAACAACCCAGCGCCATCATGAAAAAGCAGGGTTTATTTTCAATGTTGGATGTATCTATGACACAGCCTGCAAAATGTGTCCTTCTAAAACCCTGCAGGATAGATTGCAAAGAATTAAGTGAACCTATAAGTAAATTGGACCTAAGTCATATACTGTAATGCTTCATATACTAAATGAGAACTTTGAAGGGAGGTCAAAGGTGCAACCAGCAAAGCTGTTTCAAAGATTATGGAAAATGAAATTTCCAAGAGATGCTACTTATAGTCTACATTGTACTGCTACATTCTACCTTAATTTCAGGACAATTTTCAAGGGTTCATACATAAAGAGTATATAGATCACGGGTCGGCAACCCACGGCTCCGGAGCCGCATGTGGCTCTTTGAGCCTTCTCCTGTGGCTCCCAGCCTCCTCTGCCATTTGCAGAGAGAGAGACAGAGACAGAGAGAGGCACTTGCACTTTCTCTCTCTCTCTCTGTGTGTGTGTGTGTGTAAAAAAGAGAGTGGCCTCACCTTGTTCTCCGACGAGCTGACAAGCTTATTGGGCCGGGCTCCTCCCTTTGCTGCGTCTCTGCAGGAAGCAGGAAGGGCAGGAGAGAGCCAGCCCAATAATGTGTGTCAGCTTGTTGGAGAACAGCCTGAAGCCAGCTTGCCAGGTGAGCAGAAGATCGGAGAGAGGGAGAGAGAGGGGAGAGAGAGAGAGAGAGAGGGAGGGGAGAGAGAGAGAAAAAAGAGAGGGGAGAGAGAGGGAGAGAGAGAGAGAGAGGGAGGGAGAGAGAGAGAAAAAGAGAGGGAGAGAGAGAGGGAGAGAGAGAGAGGGAGAGAGAAAAGAGAGAAAGATAGGGAGAGAGAGAGGGAGAGGAAAGAGAGAGAGAGAGAGAGAAAGAGAGAGGGAGAGAAAGAGAGGGAGAGAGAGCGAAAGAGAAAGGGGAGGAGAGGGGGAGAGGAAAGAGAGAGAGGGAGAGGAAAGAGAGAGAGAGAGGAAAAAGAGAGAGGGGGAGGAAAGAGAAAGAGAGGGAGAGGAAAGAGAGAGAGAGAGAGAGAGAGAGAGAGAACTTATGCACAGCAGCCTCTATTTCTTTTTAATTAAACTCTGTAATCAAGCTCCCCACCGCTTGTGTGCGCGCGCGCATGCGCGCACAGGTTTTGCGGCTCCCAGTGTTTTTTTTTTCTCTGGGAAACGGGTCCAAGTGGCTCTTTGAGTGTTTAAGGTTGCAGACCCCTGATATAGATGTTCAGCACCATTGCTAAACACCAGAGAATACAGAGATTGAGTGGCTCCACCAAAGCATTCATATCACCCAAATTTTAAAGTTCCTAACTCCAGAATCAGCAACAAATCTGACTTTTCTGAATTCTGCTTCAGCTTCCTGTACCTTACAACTGGGTTTGTAAAATTACAAGCAATAGAAGACACAGTATTTAAACAATTGTATGCAGTTTTGAACAATTTCAATGCTTGAAACTTGCTCCAAAGGAATTGCAATAACCAAAATACAAAGCAGAGATGTCATCAAGGCATTGTCCAAAAGTCTCAGTCATGGGAAGGCTGTCAGCTGGTCTGGATTTAAAAGAACAGAGTTTTTCACAGGTAAAAGTTCAGGGCACAAACAGACTAAGTATCCAGCAAGGAGACTGGTTGTACCCAACAAGGGATTACTTGCTAGCAGTGGCTCTAAAATTGCGACTCCATCACATGCAAGCAATCACTGGCTGGAATAGGCTTGTCTTGTGATAAGCTGATAAACCTTCTGTTCTGCCTTTCACCCAGCCCTATATGCCTTATGGGCTAGGAGGAAGTCCCAGATTGAGCACCTCATCCTGTGTTGTTTCCAGCTGCCCCAAATGATCTGCAGGGGAAACAGCCCCAGTGTCTCCGTGCTGCTCGAGGCAGCAGTTCCACATGTTTATCTGAAGCAACCTCCAGAGTCAAAGCTGGCTCTGGCATTCACCTTGTTTTTCCACATCCAATTCTTTAAGGTCTGGAAACAATAGAAGATTCTCAAGTTGTCCACATCCAAGTTTTCGGTAAATGAGAAGTTTATCCATGTAATACAAACATGCTGGTAACAACTCCAAACTCACATACAATGTTTTCCTGTTGCTTCGGGAAAATATTAAACAACATAAGAAACAGTGTGGAACTTTGAAAAAATTTTCCCCTAAAAATATATAAAGGCTGAATATATACCTTCCTAGGTACTTTCATAAAGTGATAGCAGCAAAGTCATATGACACAGTGTCTCTGAACCTGAGTGAGCTTCATCAAACTATGGTCAGTAGTATCACAGATTGCAAAATTCATGACTGCATTCCTATTATCTTTCCTAGTATAATCACCCATTATGAAGAAAATGGCTTTCCGCCTGAAAAAACAGTTTTGGACTTATATGACAAAGCACCACTGCCATGTCTTGGTTAACAGTGAATTATAAAACACCTACCCATAGTTATTAAAATCAGTCAGGTTCAAATATGGAGTTTCCTTTAAAGTGACAAGGAATTCCATTTGAATTAGACAAATGCTAATAATCTCAGAAACCACTAATAAAATTTGGACTCTTTGAATCAATCTAAGAAGGAGATCAATAAATGTGTTAGCAACTGATCCAGGAATCTTTTTCTGGATAGACAAGCAACAAACTGGGTACTTTATATTCAGTAATGCTCATATCACCTTCAAAATAACTCGATATATAAGTCTACTAGCTGGTATTCCTCACATACCATGAGAGAGGAACCTCCCTATTACTTTATATTACAGATCATTCAAGTATACCCATTTCAACTGCCAGCATTATTAATCCATTCTGAACATCTCTGGTTTTGCTGTTTCTATTTACTTTCTACATCTAGCCTAGTTATATAAGCCTCTCTGTTTTAATTCCTCGGGTAGGTGAATTAAATTCTAAATGTTTAAGGTACCATTAATTTACTGAAATCATTGCCAAGCTCAGAGCCTGCCAGGCTACATACATATTTAAAAATCAGATACAATGAAAACTTGATGAATTTCACCTTCTTTCATGACTTAAGCATTCAAACCGAACAGTCACAGTTGATGTACAGATTTAGTTCTTTAGAAATAAACTCAAGGCTTTGTTCTTCCCACTTGAAGCCTTGAAGGTCACACTATAATTATCCTTCAAGGCTATATCTTCCAACATTTAGTTTTGCAAATACGTTATGGATTGTTTAAAATAATATACCAAAATATTATTTCAAAGCTGTTTTGTTTTTGCTGTGTGGTTGTATAAGAATTTTTCAAAAGGAACCCAATAGCACATTTCTTACATTACTGAATCAAAGCTGATACTGTAAATGCTTTCTAACTATAAATTCTTTGTTATCTTTTAGTGGCTATCACTCCCCACTTCTCATATTAAACTCAGGTACAAGATGGATTTAATCATTAAAAAGAGCTTGCCAAAAAGATGTTAGCACAAGGAATGTGTCAGGTGACAGGGTAGTGCCTCCAAGGATACTGGGATCTGTCAGCCTATGTAACTGTATCCTGTGGCCTGTCACAGTAAAGTTAATTAGAGACATCTGTAGCACAGAGATCAAGCAGAGGTACTAGTGGCAGCTTATTTGCACTAGAAAGGTACAACTCACGTGGGAGGTAAAGGGAACAGAATCACAAACAGATATGGATCAGTAACATAAGTCTGAACAGTTACCTGAGCCATATTCACTTTTGAAATAAAGCTATTCAGTAATGTAGATGTAGATCTGAGTAAAAATACATTTTGATATACTGAAATTTTAACACCATAAATGGAGTTCTGAGCTACTTGTAACCTTTTTCATGCAGCCTGTTTCACATTAGTTACAAGGTATTTGTTTAAAATATTTCTTTGCACTTCCATTGTTCATTCATATTTATGCCCTTTGCCGTTATCCTTTGTTAAAAGGTGGAAGGCAACAATATTGTCTCTTTGCCAGACACTAACAAATAGTACATACTGTATGGCTTGGAGGCAAACATTTTTTCAATGCTGTGCATAACTAATATATATAATTTATCCTGACGCTGAGAATACTATGGCTTTTAATACTGTGATAATATAATCTGTTTAAAGTGATATAGGACACAATTTGATTAAAATAAGACTAATTAATTATCTTTACAAAACCAATATTTATTTTATTTAAATAAAAGGATCTTATGTAGCATTAGTAAAATCACAGCTATTCCAATGGTACATTATCTCAATTGTTCAGTGACTTCTGGCTCATAGAAGCAAGCGGAAAGAGTGGCTGAAGATGATCTGATGACTGATACTTTCATTTTAATCCCTAATTGGTGTGACATTTTATATCACACTGAGATAAGAAAGTTTACAAACTTTTTCAAACTACACAATCTAACATCAAACAGTCAAAAGTGGCAGCTATCTTTTAGCCTTCAGAACACGTAATACCAATAGTATACGACCTACACTGGCTGTGATCTGCTTTTAAATGCAATTCAAGGAATTGATTACCTTTAAACCCTTTATAGCAGGGGTGTCAAACTGCTGACCCACGAGCCGGTTGCATCATGTGAAGGCCGCGCCCACCCCAGCTCCGGCAATGCGAAAAAAGTTGCAATACTTTGTGACACGTCACGTGACACAGCGAGTTTGACCCATGCTTTGTAGCATAGGTCCCGGTTATCTGCAGAATCATCTTTCCTCAGTGGGACTGGCCTATCCCTCTCATGCTGGCTGAAGAGGCCTACTGCAGATCCCTTCAGCCAAGGAATTTTGGCTGTGGGATCCAGGAGAAGAGCATTTTCTGCCACAGCTTCTGCCCTCTGGAACATCTTGCCACAGGAGGTAACCTCCGCACTCCATCTTTCAGCCTTCAGGAAAATCCTTAAAACCTGGCTATGCTGGCTGGCATGGAGTCCTAAAAGAGAAGCTCTTGGCTGGAGATGGTTGATGCACCCCCCCCCCTCTCCCTTCCAATCTCCCCTGTATTTTAACTTGTTTTAATTTTTATAATTTTAATTCATTTATAATCATTATGCATTGTTTATCCTGATGTAAGCTTTTCAGAGTCACCTGAACCCCAAGATGGATGGCAAATAAATTTGACAAATAAATAAATATATGCAAGTAAGCAAGTGAGTAAATAAAAAGTAATAAGTAAGTAAATAAATAAATGCTATGGATATACCAGTAAAAAATTCAAAGTATTTCAAGGCAAACAATTTTATGCAATTTCAATGAAAAGGCATTGAAAATGAATATGGTTTCTTAATATTTTTTTCTCTCAGAAAAAGTTGTAGAAGCAGTATTAGCAAAAAAAATGGTGCACAAAAGACAAAGAACACCATCTTCTTAAAGACTATGCAACATTCATTGGCAAGCTCAGAAAACTGCAATAAAAGCCTAATCTGACTGCACCTTCCAAAAGTTAATGGTAGAACTCTAGCTTTAATGTCCAACATCTCCCCCATCTAAATCTTTGCTTTTTTGAATACATGTTTTTTCCCCACATGTATTCAATTAAATCAGAAACTTTAAATAATAAACTGGATCCAAACTTAATGTTGCTTAGAGTACATCCATTGAAATCAATGGATCATACTCCACTTAGAACAGCAAGATTGACATAACATAAAAGTGCTTTTATATATACATACATACATACACATACATACACACACACAAACACACACACACACACCGATTTATGGATATATTCCAAGCATTACTACAGCTGAATTCAACTCAGTTTATTTATATATAACTGAAACTATAAACTTAACAATCTATGCTTATATGTGACTCAATGTACTTAACGCAGTATTACATTTCAGAATGTTCGCATCAGATTTTTCTGATTTATTATATGGTAAAATGCACCCCAAAAAAATGCCAGAAATTTTCTTGTGCCAAGCTATTGTTGTCATGTAATTTAGTAAAACTCAGTTCTCTTTTGCCTAATAAGACATCAATCAAAGGAAGGTATTTAGAAACAGACAACCTGATTGGTTGCAATGGGACTTCTGGACATTTAAAAAAAATACCCACTGAAAATACATGTAAAGGAATTCAAATCTTGAAAAAACGTATCTGACAAAAGCTATGACAAATATATAATGCCATGATAGAAATGCTATCATTATGTCATATTTGATATCCCACCGGTGCTAAATTACACAGCTGTCTCGATTAGTCAGTAGTGCCAAGTAAAATTTCTTATTTATTAGCCTGTTTTTCTCCCTAATTAATGATGAATAAAATCACACCAGTGATACTGTGACTGCATAGGGACAAGAAGACCTAACTGGGGGGTGGAGAATCGAAACAACTAAGCGGATAATTTCTTCAAAATTATGCAAAGTTTTCTAACTGCTTGCTAAAAATCATTAATAGAGAATCAGTTCCCACAGGTTTACATGCAGTAATTAGCAGGAAACAAACACTAGTTGAGTTTTTCTAATGTGTAGGTCCGGCTATGGGATTACACACAAAGGTTCTGTAAATTTCAGAAGCTACCTACACAGATGTCTGAGGTAAAAACATTTTTAAAAAATCAGAATGCCTATTTTATCAGGCTAGAACCTATGAAATTTTTCCATAACATTTGTTGGCAAAGTGAATTTAAAAAATAGCATACAAAGTGAAAACCTGTTGACAAATTATGAAAATGGGGGTGGGGAGAAAGAATAATTATTAGAAATAGTGAAACGACTTATTTGGACACAGTCACATGAATTTCCTTCTGCAACCTCAGAATTTTGCAGTTTTTTTCAAAAATATTAAATAGAGGTAATATTCTATGTAATGTTAGTATTTAAAATGTACTGCTATTTATGGGCTTATCTGCACTGTATCCCACAAATGCTTGACTCCTATGTGCAAATTGGCTAGAAGTGACATCAGCTCAGGAAATGCTTTCCTGGATTTCAGATCCTTTCTCGCTTTGGCTACATCTTCTGGGGACTGGTGAAAACAACAACAGTTTACAGCTCGTTCTGCCACTTGGACTAAGAAGGAGAAACTTGGTAAAAACTTCATCAATTTCACCCAGTCCAAAGGGGAAAAAAAGAAAATAGAATTATAGAATTCCACCACTTCAACTTGTTAAAAGTAAAAACTGCAGCCTTTATAATGTGCAGCTGCTTAGAGAAGAAAATATTATGGGGAATATTAAAAAGGCAGAATATTTTATTCCCTGAAGGAATAAAAGAGAAAATCTTAGAAGGCAGAAACTTCTCCCTCTCCCCCAGCCAGAAACTCAGCAGGCGAGGCCTATAGAAATGCAGATTTGATAATCCCATTCAAAAAGACTGAGGCCCTATTCATGAGCAAATACTACCTCGAGAAACCCATTCAAGACAGGATCTTTCGAAATCCCTTGGAGCAAGATTTGATGGCTAACAACAGCAGAGTGATAGGATTAGAACCAGCAACCTCTCACCCAAAAATCCAACACAGGACATAGCCATTAGCCACAGCCCCAGAGAAACAGGACATGACCTTTAGGACATAATAGGATTAACCCACCACCATTAGAATACCAAAAGGGCACACTGAACCTCAGGTCAAATTTCATGCCACAAAAACAGGAACAACTCCAAACACAAAAGCTCAAGAAGGTATAAAAACCCACCACTCCCAGCTCCATGTGGTCAGCTGTCCCAGAACCACATTTCTGTCTGCTTCTGCAACTCAATAAAGAACCTTCTTTCAAAAGAAGCCTCCATTTTGTTTATTCCCGGCTTGGATTGGACCCTGATGATGATTTTTCTTTCAACACACTATAAAACAATCACTGAAGGGACAGATTGGAAATTTTCAAGCCTTTAAAATATATAAATAAAAGAAACAAAATATTTAACTGTTGACTAGAATATTTTTAAAAATTAGCTTTCTAATACTGAAAAGGAAAATTAAGGGAAACTTGATCAAAGAAAATAAACCAATAAACAAAACTGTATATGTACTATACGAGGTACAGAAAGGAGGGAGTCGCTGCCCAGTTGATAGTATTGGTAGAAAAAAAATATCTATATACAGAATAGTTTAACAACATGTGACTGAATTTATAGTAATCTCCTTTCACAGCGGCTACAATAACCGCAACCCTGTGAGGTGGGCTGCGCTGAGAGTGATTGGCTCAAAGTCACCCAGCTGGCTTTCATACTTAGTTGGGACTACAACTTACAGTCTTCTGGTTTCTAGGCCAGCATTTTAACCACTAGATTAGCAGTCGTTACTGCCAACTGCTAACAAGCAGAGTCAATGGGAAGCCAGCAGGAGCTCACAAATAGTAACATGCTTAAGAATTAGCCAGGATTCACTTAAAGACTACAAGTGGAAGTACTGAAACTGTCATTGTAAGTCAATATGATGATGCAATGTCACACTTTATGACCATGTTGCTTAGAAACAGAACTGATGGTTCTCATTATGTTGTTAAACAAGGACTACTGGTGTTCCAGATGAAGTAAAATATATCCACAAGAAATGTTGCATGATATATTTTCATATATAATCAAATGTGATTCCAGGCTGCAGAAACAGCCTTTAAAAACTGGAAAACTCTAGCAATAGGTTTGACCCACATCCTCCAATTTTCTTGCAGAACCCTATCGTGCTTCTGCAGAACCATAGGGTTTGGGAACTCCTGGCCTAGAGGAGAACTGAGGAGGTTCCCTATATTTCCCTATCTATATATTTTAATCTCTTTTCAAACTTCAGTTAAAGTATTATTTGTGTTCAAAATTGACAATTCTTTTTAAAATATGCATAGTCCACATGTATATTTATGTCCAGCAATATCATTTTTTGTAACTATGCTTGGGTTGAGTGAGGTAATTAGTTCACATTGCAGATGTTGCAGGACAATATCTCCCTTCCTCCCTTAGCTTAAGTTGCTACTGTCAAATTGAACAGAAGTTGTTACCTCATTAACAGTATTTTGTGGTTAGATTCCATACATGGATTTGGCATGTTGTTTGTCACTTTTGGCAGTCCCCCCCATCCCCCACAAGCTGGCCCTGTGTTATTGGTAGTGCTGCCAACATCATTCATGCTGGGTCTTTCAATTTCTGCTGTTTATACACAATAGCAATGATTGCATGCAGATGCAGTTCAAACAAGGAAGGGATTATAAATACATGCAGTATAAATTTTGAGGTTCTTCAGCATCAATATAATATCTCTCTCTCTCTCTCTCTCTTTCTCCCCCCCCCCCCAAGGGAACTTCTTTCTACTGGAATATGTGCTTTGGGCTATTCTATGCCAAAATTCTATTCTACGCTATATACATATATCTCAAGCTTTTCAATGACCACTTATTTAGTATACAACGATATGCATTCCCAGCAGTGCATCTTGAATATATGTACTTGTTGCCCACATCAAGTGATGCAGGCATCTGTTTACAGGGAAGAAAAAGCAAACCAAACGCTAAATTGTCAATGCCAAACACCTGTCTCTGTTTTCTTACCCATGCAGGGTTTCCCTCCTCCGCTTTTGTTTTTAAATACCTTGATACTGGGCAAAGTAATTAATAATGCCTCAGCTCCTTCATGATTAGTTTAGCTTGGAGCTGCCAAAGTGGCTCCGAGCAACAAAAGGAATTCCTTTGGGCCTTGTCATGACATCATTTTTTGCAATATAGCTGGTGATGGCAGAAAATGAAGGTGGTATTTATACAAGAGTATTACAGGAAGGCACTTCTGCATCGAGTTTAAAATGACAAAATGTCACTTTCAATCATGAGCCAGGTTTTTATTTCTTTTTGTAACCTCTTTTTTTTTTTGGCTGCTTCCTTTTTATATACGTATGACACTAACAGAAAAATAAATTGAAAAGAGCACTGAGGCAGAGTGTATTTCACGCACTGATGCCAATGTTTCATATCTCATGAACCTCGGGAAAACAATTCATCGAACTAATTAGTTTACAGTGTTTAAGCAGCTTGTTTCCCGTCTTTAATCTTCTTTATGTAATACTCTGAACAAAGCCATATTATCTTCTAACTTTTTTTCTCATACAGTTTAACAAATATAATCTTTTTTATTTCTTAAGATTACTTGAATTACTCATACAATTCTCTCTTTCCTTTCTAGGACAAAAGACAAATAAGGCAGAATTAATTCCACTGTACTTCAAATGGCCTCCCGTACTCAAATAGCTCTTTTTAAAAAATTAATCCATCTGAAATATTTTACTTATTTGTGCAATCTGCAACTCAGAAATTAATTTCACAAGCTGTCTAAAAGAAATACTGTATTCCCTGTTAAATTGCTGGTTCCACTGTGCAATCCACAGCAACTGCACTGTCATCATTTGTTACCACTAAACTCTTCTTACAAGGGCTATAGATATTTCAGATACAGATAAAGCTCTATTTGTCATCAGTATAAAAAAATAAAGTGGCAATTATATTCTCTGTTGCTGCCTAGATTTTTTTCCCCTGCTTTATCTACCACCCAAACAAAGGAGAATTGTCTCAGCATACTATTTAGTAGGCTAGCAGTTATAAATAAAAAGTCAACAATTTGCACAGAAAAGGTTAGTATCTTAAAGAACATTTTATTTCCATTTGAGGATTAATAAAGATAAAAAAGACTTCTCTCCTGTGATTAATAATATTCTGAAAGAAGTATTCTGCATCTTTCTTAATTCCAAGCAGCAACAGAAAATCTAATTACCACTTTATTTTTTATACTGAAATTCCTATGGCCCTTCCTAAGAAGAGTTTAGTAGTGCCAGGTGATGACAGTGTGGTTGCTGTGGATTGTACCAGTGGAACCATCAATTCAGCAGGGAACACAGTATCTTTTTTATTTTTTCTATCCTTTAATCCCTTTATTTGGAATGGAGTCGGACAATTGAATGAAGCTGAGAGTTTACTGGCTGGATGCCATTCCTGATGCCTATGCAGAGTTCGCAGCAGATATTTTCTCTTTGCGCCCTGATAAACATCTGCTGCTACCTAGGTTTGAACTCTCAATCTTGAAAGTGGGAGGTGAGCGTCTTCACCACTAGGCTACCACGACATTCACCACGCATGGAATACAGTATTTATTTCAGATAATTTGTGAACTTAATTTCTGAGTTATGGTTAGCCCAACAGTTTCAAAATAATGTTATTCAGATCAGATGTTTTAATGGGGAACAGATTTTAGCTTGCATGTTGTTAAAAAAAGGTTTTCATTTAAAACAATCATTAAAATATTAATAATGTGAAGAAAATGAACTATTACTATAATTTATGTAGTCACAAAAGATAAACATTGATGGAGAGTGAGCATTCATTTCTAACTAGTTACACATGTCCACAGGTGATAAAAATATTCTTAGTGATACATGCTTTTGATGATGCCACTTCTGGTGCAGCAATAATTAATTTTTACTTTTTTATCAGCCATTTACCATACATATCATTAAACAAAGTATACAAAGCAATAAATCCTGGTTGACTTTTTGCTTGCTTTACAACAGTTTACTATCCCACAGTGCCCATATGTGCTAAAGTTCATTGTATCTTAATTGTCAAACAGATTCATGGTAACTCTTAATTAGTGCAGAATAAGTAATACAGTTGTGACTTTGTGAACCCCAAATTCTTGAGAGATTTGTGACCTTCTGTGCTCAAGAGGACTCTTCCACTCTCCCTCAAGGTTAATGACTTCACTATGTGCCAGCAGCAAATATGCAGACAATGTAACTAAAGATATACCTAAAATCACACTGCTACTTGAGGCTTTAATAAATTAATAAAAAGACTTGTTCTTAAATACACAAAAAGCTACTGAACCAATGAATCTATGGTAGTATTACTACATTCATTCATTTTAATGAAAATTACAATTTAAATCCAAGCAGATGAATCTAAAAATCTTATTAAAACTTAAGGAGCCAGCTAGCTTAGTGACAAATTAAATTTTTCCACAGTTTGTGTATACAGAGTTCAGTATATACTTTTAACAGTGAGATGATAACAATTCAAAGTTCAATAAGAAAAGAAGAACCAAATGCTTTAAACTGAATTCCAGAATTGCTAATTTTCTGTAACTGATCCTAGCAAAGTTATATAGGTGGGCAGATTGTTCCATTTTATTTTTAAAGCATTTTAATTCTGGCCCCTACCATATCAGATTTCAGAATAGTAAATAAGTACAAAATCAATATAAAAATACTACATAAAATGTTTAAAAAACTTTTTTTTCCTTTCAACAAATGACAATTATTTGAATACCTGGGTAACTAAATGCATTTTTATTTCATCTCTAAATCAAAATAGTGCTGATGTCTAGCAAACCTCAACACATTTCTAATTGGGACGGTATTTCAAAAGAATCTTTTGTAGAAATTTTTTTGTATCTCTAATGATAGGAATACAACTTTTAAAAAAGGTTCAACTGATATAGAAGTTTTGATTCCGCATATTTAGAAGCTTTTTTTAAAACTTTATTACGGTCATAGACCAGCAATAGACATCACTTTTTACAATATATTAAGAAAAAAATAAAATAAAAATAGTACTGACATTAATAATAAATAATAACATCCCTGTTAAAAAAATATACGTTCTCAAAATGTTAGGGTCACTCCCTAGTTTACGTGAGTGGAAAGCCGATAAGTGTGTGAGTAAATGTAATGTTCCAAAAATTATTAGAGATATCTCCAAAAAATTGGCACAAGTTGACGGCTATAAATCTGTAACCAATTTTTTTCTTGTGGACATTGCTGCAACACAGTATTTTGCCACTGCATGCGTGATAGAACTCGGTATAACTCACAGTACAATAAAACATGTGAGATGTCTTCAACTTCTCCTTTACCACATATACATACCCGTTCTGCTATTGGTGTTCTCTTATACCTGCCCTGGAGGAATGCTGAGGGAAGAATGTTAAATCTGGCTCTGAAGAAAGCTATTCTTTGTTTTGGGAAGATCAGATCATTCAGATATCTTGCCGGTTCCCACACAGCCTGTTTGATTCTATCCCTACTATGGCGAGGCAACCTATTTAGTTCTTCTTGGAACTCCATGTCCCTTATTCTATTGAATACTACTTGCTTTGCTTGATCAAAGCCTAGGGACATTAGGAATACCGAAGAGAGCCCATAAGAGCCCAGTTTATGATCTATCGCCTGCTTCCAGGGGGAGGGAAAGTTGTCAGTCAGCACTAACGGGGACAGTCCCTCTGGAAAGAAATACATTTTAAGCCAGTGAATGATCATCATCTTCCAGGCTCTTACCTGAATTTGGGGCATGCCTGTCTCAATTCTTAATTGGGCATTTGGGGTTCCTTTGGGTGCAGCTAAGATGGCTCGCAGGAATTTGGTTTGTACGGTTTCAAGCAAGTTTTTCTTTGCAAGGATTCCTGTTTGTGCCCCATATAGAATTTGCGCCAATGTTTTGGCCTCGAAAGGTTTTAAGGCAGCAGATACCAATTGACCTCCACCTGTGTAAAAGTAATGCCTGATTGCATTCAAGGACCTATTGGCTGCTTGCAATGTATGATCCAGGTGTGTCCTCCATGTCCCCTGCGAGTGGAAAACCACCCCAAGATATCTAAATGTTCTAACTTGTCCCAAACTGTGTCCTTCTATTTTTCAGGAGTATTGGCTGGGTCTTTTAGCAAAAACTAAAATTTTTGATTTATCAAAGTTAAGGACCAACTTATTCTGTCTGCAGTAGCCGAGTGTTGCCCTAATTGCTCTCTTCAGTCCTACAGGAGTTTGAGAAATAATGACCACATCGTCGGCATACAGAAGGATCGGGATTTTGCGATGTGCTAAGTGGGTGGATGCAGATCAGGATTCTGTAAGAGATCGATCAGGGGGTTGATATAGAAGTTAAAAAGGGAGGGGGACAGGATGCAACCCTGTCGTACCCCTTTTTGTACCCTTACTGAGCCGGTTAAGGTCCCTTGAGGATTACACCTCACTTTCAAGGTGGAATTGGCATACAATTTTTGTATGAGGAAAAGGAGGCGTTTATCGATAGTAGTGCCTTCTAATTTCTCCCATAGGGAGTTCCTAGATATTGAGTCGAAGGCCTGCTTAAAATCAAGGCCACAAAAAGAGAGGATTTTTTTTTACGTGTGTATTTTTGTACTAGATGGTGAAGTACCAAGATATGATCCACTGTTGATCTTCCTTCTCTAAAACCAGCTTGTTCATCTTTAATTATTCCTCCCCCCCAAAAAAAATTAGCCAATCCTGAAGTTTATAGTTTAGGTGTTTGGCATACATTTTACTAATAACACTCAGAAGACTAATGGGTCTATAATTGCCAGGGTCATTTCTACTACCTTTTTTATAGATTGGTATGATAATTGCTAATCCCCAATCTCTTGGCATATGGCCCGTTCTATCTATATATGTAAACAGAGATGCTAAAAGTGGAGTCCACCAACTGGGATTATTTTTTATTATTTCTGGCAGGACATTGTCAGCACCAGGTGCCTTATTAGCCTTGAGGGCTCCAATCAATCGGGATATCTTGCCTGGTGTAACAGGGGGCCAATAAGGGGTTTGGTCCAAATTAGTTTGGCTCTCATTAGTTACATAGTCGGGGTCTGCATAAAGCTTTCTAAAATATTCTTCCCAGGCATGAATCGGTACCTGATTAGTTGGAGGTAGGAGGGATTTCCCCAATCCTCTGGTGATATGCCAAAAAAGGGATGTATTTTTGTCCTGACTGATGCAATCAGTCTATGCCAAGACTCCATCTGAGCCGCCCTTTTCTTTTCTTTTAGAAGAGTCTTATATTGTGCCTTCAACTGCTTTAAGCAGTGAGTGTGATCCTCAGAAGGGGCATTTTTACTTTTTCTGTATTCCTTATTATATGTTTTTTTTTAGTTGCACGCAATCCCTGTCAAACCATTTTTTATTCTTTAAAACCGGCTTTTTGGGGTGAGCTAGTATTCTATTAATGAGAACCGATTTCAAATTTCAAATTAAAGTTTCAAACCCCTTTAAGTATGATCCTTCAAACTTATTCCTTAATAGAGATGTATGTAGTTCTATGGTTTCTGGGGCTAACATCCATTTAGTAACTTCCATTGCATTTTTCCCTGTCCATTTAATTTTTATCTGGGTATTGTGGTTCTCTAACCTGGGTAGATAGGTTGAGCCAGCCCTTAGCAGTTTCTGGTGTAATGTAAAAGTAAGGGTTAGTGGATCGTGATCGCTTTCCAATCACGAGTCTACCTCCATCTTCTGCAGGAACTTCAGGAGGCCGTATGATACTATCCAATAATCAACTGTGGATGTTCTTCCTGCTCCCCGATACGTATATTCTGCTGGGTAGTCATCACGTGTGGAACCATTAAGGATACAAAGGTCCAAGCGTGCAGTCATCTGTCTTACACACAGACCTGCCCGATTTGCCTTGGTGTCTTTAAATTGTCTGGCAAACAGGGGTTCTCCTGGTACATTCTCTTCATAATAGATCTTAAATTGATTGAATAATGCTTGATCGCTTGGGCCCATCCTAGCGTTTAAGTCCCCCCCAATAATTATTGCTGCTGTGGGATATTTGTCTAAGCAGCCCAGGATAAAATCTTCTATACCCTCCCAGATCTTATTGATCAGATTATTCTTGTTGAGTGGGGGAATATAGATATTAAAAAGCAAGATCTCCACCTGTTTAAATAAAAGTAGGGTAGTCACAACCCATGGCTGAAGAGGTGGCAACGGTACACATTTAAAATGCAAAGATGTGTTCACTAATGTCACAATGCCCCCTTTAGCTCTCCCACCCACCTTACTTGGAACTGCTGGGATAGAGTTACCCCAGTAACCATCTAACTGTATCTCTGTAGGGGCCCAGGTTTCCTGTAAAAAGAGAATGTCAAATTGCGATATATAGTCAAGAAAATGTTGGTCTTTTGAAGGCACAGACCAGCCCGCTATATTCCAGGTTATAATGGAGAGGGGATCATCTTTTGCAGCTCGTCAGGAGATTTGATTTATACAAAGCGAAGTTGTAGGATTGTTGCAATGGCTTGAAGTGTTGTCCCGCATGAAATTGGCCTTCTCTAAAAGGAGGGGAGCCCCATCAAAATTCTGTGAAGGCTCCTGGGAAATTTGTTCGAGGTAAGATTTAGCACCAGCTAACAAGGCTTGCCGTTCCGAAGCCTCTTCTCTAGGTGTAGAGCAGGGGGTTATTAGGTCATGTTCCATTCGGCTTTGAAATGATGGCACTGATGTGAGTCCTCTCTCTAGAGATTGATGTGTTGCAGAAGGTATCATCAGAAAGTCACTATAGGATGCTAGCATCTCCTTCTCTATTGGGGCCTCTACTGGCCCCTGTGTATCTTGGCTTCTGCTTTCCATGACTCATATTCTTGGAAAACTTTTGCCCCCTGGGGGAGAAGCTTAGAAAACTATAACAAGTACTTTGAAAGATAAAAAGGAGAATCCCAAAAATATCCTTTTTAATGCATCTAATAAATTTAGAAACGCATACTAGAATTTTTAAAAGAATACAGGTAGTCATCGACTTACAATTATTCATTCAATGACCATTGAACGAAGTTACAATGGCCCTGAAAAAAAGAGACTTTTGACTGCTGCAGCATCTTCGTGGTCATATGATCAAAATTCAGATGCTTGGCAACTGACATGTATTTATGATGGTTGCAGAGGCCTGGGCCATGCAATCACCATTTGCCACCTTCTGACCAGCAAAGTCAATGGAGAAGCCAGATTCACTTAACAACTGTGTTACTAACTTAACTTCTGCAGTGATTCACTTAACTGTGGCAAGTAAAGGTCATAAAATGGTGCAAAGCTCACTTAACAATTGTCTTACTTAGCAACAGAAATTTTGGGCTCAATTGTGGTTGTAAGGATTGAGGATTACCTGTTATATCGTTCTTTAGAATTCTTGGAGCTTAACCTTGCAGATGCCTTCATCCCTCTTGAACTTTAATAAGAAAAAAAGTCTGATTATGTATTAATCACAATGCCAGTCCACAATGCCAAAATTGGACAACAAACTCTACTTTGTTTAAGTAATTATTTATTTCAAAGCTACTTATGACATTGTCTTGTTTAAACCAATTCTGATTAAGATTAGGACTTCCACATAATCTAAACTGCAAAAAAGTGTAGCAAAAGTTTTCAATTTTCCCCTTGCTGACATCATGAAAACTTATGAATTAAAGCAATCCAAATGAAGGCCTTGTTATTATACCACAGTGCATGCGAACAATAGAAGAGACTTTAGATATTCACTCTCCCCAAATCTTCATATCTTTAGAAAGAAACAGCCAAGAGAACATTTTCTTGCTGAGAATGATCCACATTAGGCTCTGAACTGAAATCTTACAGTTTTGTGTCCAATATCACACTAATATTTTACCACTGTACATAAAAAAAAAACTAAACACGGGTAAAATAAAAAAGCTAATTGTAAGATATTGCAAAATTATTTCACATGCCACTGGATTTCAAGTATATTTCAAACAAATCCTTTACATTTTGCGTTGATGCCTGTAATCTGCATTCAAATGTTAAGTACAAGTGCTACATTTTTCAGATAGGCAGTTTATTTCAACTTTGTGTTTGTGAGAGAGAAAAGAATTGAAATACATTTTCCATTCAGGTCACAGGGTTTTTAAAGTCAGATCAATTAACATGGTAGATCATGATTACAAAATATGACAATCACTAAAGGAAGCAAAAAGGTATTGTAAACATTTGTGTACTTGTTTATATAAACTATGATTGTCGGAGTGCTACCGTGTTTCTCCTAAAATAAGAGAAAATAAGCCCTAGCATGACTTTTCAGGACGCTCATAATATAAGCCCCACCCCAAAAATAAGCCCCAGTTAAGATCGTCAGCCAGACAGAGGCATTTAGTACCACGTTTCCCCAAATATAAGCCCTAACCGGAAAATAAGCCCTAATGCGTCTTTTGGACCAAAAATTAATATAAGACCCAGTCTTATTTTCAGGGAAACATGGTAACTCCTACTTTTATATAAAAAATATAAATTGGACCTATTAAGTAATGGCAACTTATTCTGTAGACAGAAAAAAAATCTAAGTTCCACTGCTAGAACTATTAAATAATTGTCATTTTTTGTCCCATACTAGTAAATTTAACGTACAAAGTATTCCTAGAGTACATAGGATTTGTCATATGGTACATAATAGTAAATGTAAAATACAAAATGTTCCTAGAGTACATACATCTGATTATGCAAATGCACTTTATTTCAAGAATGATTTAGTATATAACGCTCATAGAATTTCTAGGTGATTCCTAACACTGTTCACAAAGAGATCTAAAGAATGATATATTTAGGCTAATGATGTGGATGAATGTAACATACCTAATAGCCATCCAATGAAATACTCCATAAATTAAGCATTTAATTCAATACATGTTTCAAAGTGCAATTCCAATAGGCAATTTTGCATATATTTACTTGAAAGAAAGTCATCCATAAATTCATGATTAATCCCCCCCCCCCAAAAAAAAACCCAGGAGATGGGTATATCCTGTAAACCTTATGGAAGGAGAACAGTATAAACACAAGCTAAAACTCATATTAAAACCCAGGTTTTCTACCTCATCAGTCTAAGATTACTAACTCTTATCTATAAACATCTGAAATTCCCATACCACATGCTTCACAATTGCAATTATAATCTGCCAAAAAGAATACTCCAAAATCTAAAAAGATAGAACTAGAACAATTGATATCAAGTGCAATAAATATTAATAATAATAATTAAAATTAATTACATGCAAAAAGTGCCCCACTATAAAACCAGCAATTTATGATATAAAGTACCTCATTTACAAAATAATAGAGACAGAGATTGTGTGTCTAGGGATTGATTTACTACTCCCTTCTTTCTGCAGAAACAAAAGAACAGAATGTAGGTAGAGATAGAGAAATAATACACTGAGAAAGGAGGTAAAAAGCAAAAGTAAGGGAAAGAGGAAAAGAAGAAAGGAAAGAGACAACCCATACCAAGAAAGTAACTCTTACCAAGCAGAGGCTAATCTTCAAGGGCATCCAGATTTTGCAGCAGCCTGTCCACAGTTGCATCTTAGAATACAGAATACAGGTTAACAGAGTTGAAAGGGACCTTGGAGGTCTTCTAGTTCAACCCCCTGCTTAGGCAGGAAACCCTATAGCATTGCAGACAAATGGCTGTCCAGTCTCTTCTTAAAAACTTCCAGAAGCATTCACAGCTTCTGGAGGCATGTTGTTCCACTGATTAATTGTTCTAAATGTCAGGAAATTTCTCCTTATTTCTAGGTTGCTTCTCTCTTTGGTTAGTTTCCATCCATTGCTTCTTGATCTGCCTTCAGATGCTTTGGAGAATAGCTTGACTCCCTCTTCTTTATGGCAACCCCTGAGATATTGGAACACTGCTATCATGTCACCCCTCGTCCTTCTCTTCATTAAACAATCTCTTGCTCATTCCTTTGTTTTCAAGAGTTTATTCCATTCTTATCAGAGAATGCAAGATAATTCCATCCCCACCCTTAAATTAAAAAGCAATTTTCAGCATTTGCTGAACAACCTTGTTCACTATGTTTTTTAATTATTTATATATATTTTAAAAAGTTAAATGGCAGGGATATTTTGTTTGCTAATTCAGTCAAATAACATTTGACAACCATTTCTTATAGTTTCAACAACTATAGTCAAATTTTCCATTTATAGTGTTTACTGGAAGATCATATCTTGCGGTATAATGATTTAATGACTTAAAATATATTCTATCCAACAAGATGTATTTTCTAAATTAATTCTGATATGCCTATTATTTTAATAATATGAGAAGTTTGCAAGGCTATTCCCAACATGAAATTCAAACATAGTATTATATTGTCCCTCGAGATCTGCATAAATATTGCAAAAGCCTAAAAAGGAGAAAAATGATTTCCCATCTCTGTTGCAATTAAAGTTTCACAAATCTCAATTAATAATTTTATTTGGGGCAGAATCAATAGGCCACTGCTTCATATACTAGTAGAAGCTGGTCTTATCTACAGTAGAGATATAAAATAGTACCATTCTTACGGATTGGTTCATTATAACAACTAAAATAATCAAACAAACTAAACATTCTCCATAACAGCTATTTACCCTTTGAATTTTAAAGATCAAATAGCAAAAAGATCTAGCATCTTATTCACACCAACCAAAACTTTATACAGATAGTCCTTGACTTACAGCCATTCATTTAGTGACCATTCAAAGTTAACAACAGTTACAACAAAAAATGACTTAACAACCATTTTTCACACTTATGACCATTGTAGCATCCCCGTGGCTATGTGATTAAAATTTGGACACTTGGCAATTGACATATGATGGTTGCAATGTCCCAGGGTCATGTGATCACCTTTTGCAACCTTCTGACAAGCAAAGTCAATTCATTTAACAACCATGCTATTAACATGACAACTGCAGTGATTTACTTAACAACTGTGGCAAGAAAGGTCGTAAAATGGTGCAAAATTCACAGAACTGTCTTTCTTAGCAACGGAAATTTTAGCAACTGTGGTCATAAGTCAAGGACTATGTTTACAGCACTTCCAGTGCAAAGCTCTTCAGCTATTAAAGCAAGTACTTACTAACATATAAAATGTTTCTACACAAAAAAGATCACAGGTGTCCACAGAAGTGGGAGATAAAATATGTATTATGACATCACAATGCAAAAAGCACAACATTAGTACAGGTATGTCTCAGGATGCCCATATAACATCTCTGCTTTGTGAGTTGCACTAGTTGGCAATTTATTGTTATACACCAGCCAGAGTCGCTTTCTGTGAAATGGACAGCCATATAAAAGGGTAGTCACTCTACTTGAAGAGCAGTTTGGTTGCAAAACATCTTCTTTGTTATATTTGACTAGGGTTTTGCTTATTTGAAACAAGCACACATGCATCTCAGAAAATGAGAACAGAAGTTACTGGATTGTATCCTTCACTCAAAATGTATGTTTGCTTAGAGGATCACTGAGATTATGCCTTACAAATCTGAGTTTCCAGTTAAGTTTTTATAAAAATAGAAATATGGTTTTGAAGGGGAACTGTTTAAATATGTTTAATGCTTAATGTTTATTGATCGATGATTTCCTTTTTAAATGTCTGCTTGTAATATACCTTTTTTCTTCATATTCTGTATATCTTGCTTTCTCTTTTATAAACTTTGTTTTCAGGGAAGATCCTAAAACTCAGCTGTCCTTTTTTTGAAACTAACAGGAATAGACAGAAAACTGTGCAACTGATGTATATGACTATGTTAAAATTATTGTGGCACAAATCTTAATCCTTCTATTTGCCGACTGCTAATGGCTAAACAGGAATAAAGCTTCTTAAAATATGTCTAAATCTAACTGTAATTTTATTTCTCCGCCAAGCTTCCTTTTTTGCTATCAGAGTGAATCATGTTTATTGTAATGCTTTATTTCAACAGTAAGAGTCTGGATGCCCTTAGGTGGAAATACTACCAACTTTGCTGAATCAATTTTCTATCCAAAGAACAAAGGAGAGTTCTCAAAACCACAAACAGAATATACGAGGGAATTAAATAAACAAACAATGTAAATATCTCATTTTTACCATGTTTTTAAGATATTCGGCAAAGAATAGTCTTTCCAGTGAAATCACATTGATCAGTAGATGCAAGCAAAATGTAACTCAACAAAATGTCAGCATATAGTGTACGGAGATTTTTTTTAATCAAATGAGATACTTGCATACTTGACCACTGTCACAAGGATAATTAACATGGTTTACTGATATTGAACCTCTTTTGAATCATCTTGTTACAAACAAGTATTCCAGTAGGGAATAAACCAAACCCAATATTCTGGGGCAGTGGTGGGATTCAAATATATGAACAACTTGTTCTCTGTCTGGATGCCACTTCTGGAAGTCCATTCTGGGCCTGGGCAACAAAAAATTAGCTACCGGTTCTGCCGAAGTGGTGCGAACCAGCTGAATCCCACCACTGTTCTGGGGGTATTTTGGCCACCTAAAATTGTCAGTTAATCCACAGTTATTATGTCATTTTATGGTTTTTATGTTGCTTTCTATTTTTTTATACGTTTTGGGTAGGGACAGTGGGGATTATTTTTGTTTATTGTTATATATATATATGTATATATATGTATATATATGTGTGTGTGTGTGTGTGTGTGTGTGTGTGCGTGCGTGCGTGTGTGTATAAGCTACCCAGAGTCATATATTTGAGATGGGCAGTTATATAAATTGAAACATGCTCAGCTACTGGCTTAACATCTCAGCAAAGAATCAATTTATATGACATACTATGTGAACAGAGAATGTTACAACCACTGTACGAATGCAAATCTTTTTCATCTGATTTTATATGGTTAACTGCAAACACAGGTGGGCATATAATTGTAACGTTTCAAATAGCAGTACTGTAATGTTCTCTAGTATGTCAAAATAATTTCAAATCGGTTTCAAATGTATTTATAGAATAAATGTATATAATATTGATTATAATTAATATGTAAATACAACATAAATTAATAATAACTGAGAATTTTTCTAAGGTTTAAGATAGGGGTAGGGATAGGGATAGGGATAGGTATAAGGATAAGGGAATGGAATGGAATGGAATGGAATGGAAAGGGATGGGAATGGAATGGAAGGGAAGGGAAGGGAAGGGAAGGGAAGGGAAGGGAAGGGAAGAGAAGAGAAGAGAAGAGAAGAGAAGAGAAGAGAAGAGAAGAGAAGAGAAGAGAAGAGAAGAGAAGAGAAGAGAAGAGAAGATACTCAATGTGAAAAAGTAATTAAAAAGAACTAATCCAGTTACCTAAAGTAGCTATATCTTTTATACAGAAGTACTTCTGTTCTCCTGGAAAAATATGTTGATTTTTAAAAAGTGTGTGTGGGGGGAGACAGCAAACTTCACCATTTTTTCTTCTTTCCTGTACAAAAGTACGGGTTTATACATTTTACTGCAATTATTAACTGTTGTACCACCCAGAGCCATTTGTTTATGAGAGGGGGAGCTATATAAATTAGTTTAATAAATAAATAACACATTCAGAATTCCTTTCAAACACCAATAGAAATATTTGGTGAATGAATCTTGCAAAAGCACTTCCTTTTGCCCTAGTGTGCAGTTTAGAGGCATACCATTATCCATTAAAACTGAGAGGTGACAGATTGAGAAGTAGGAAGAATGCTTCAATCCTCTTCTTCCATTCAAAACTTGCATTATCAACAGGTAGCCCCTGGCGAATGGTGCAGCTTGCCAATTTACACTAAATAAACATATTTATTATTTGAAACTAAAATCTGTATGTCAAAGAAAAAGCAAAATACCAACAAAAATGTCCTCGCAATGACCTTTTAAAAAAAAATATGGTTTTGTCCTGAAAATTATTCAATACAATTTACTCCATTTATTTTCTCTTTCATAAAAGGTGATACGGATTCCACCAATTGTAAGTGCTACATGAAGATTTTTAAATTGCATGCTAATTAAACTATTAATTTCTTAGCTTTGACCTCTGGAAATCTTCTGCATAATTAGTTTTAATGAAAAAAAATATTTTATCAACTTTTCCTTATGGCTATCTATGAGTAAAAATATCATAACCACTTTATTGTTATACAGCAAGAAAAATATCAACTGAACTCTAATAAACTCTAAAAAGAATGTTGAATCTTATTGTATGAGGGTATCATATTTTTTTATTCTAAATTCAGAATTATGCCTATCAGCATATGCCAATACTGTAAGAACTTTTAAAAAAGGTAGATAATATGGATGTTAATTCCATATTAATTCCATACCACTTAAATCATAGATGGTTTATATTTTAAAAATGCATACATATAGGTATCCACTTAATGATTACTGCATGAGCTGAATAACATGTGTAGTCCATAATTTTTTTAAAAAGTTTTTAAAATCAAGTCACATATCATTTGATTCAAGCAGGGAAAGGAACCCATTCAAAAATCAAATGCAATACCTTTCATTTATATTAATTAATGCAGTGGGTAAACATGGCTAATTATAGTTATTTAACTGCCAAACACAGAAATATTGAAGAGCAACATTTTCAAGTCAATCCTATCATTATGAACAGGGGGAAATATCAATTTGAATACCATATTTTCCACACAGAAAAGTTTTCTTTTCCTGTAACGGAACCTCACCCATTAGTAATTGTTATGGAAGTGAGAAGAAAAATGAATAGAGAATGTATCACCATTAGCCATTATCACAAGTGAAAACAAGGCTAGAGAAGCTTTAGGCTCATGATGACAGAGAAGCTGTGGAGGAACAGTGGAACATTGTGAGATATAACATAATAAGTTGTAATTTTCCATAATGTAGACAAGCATATAGCTTATGAATGACATATTATCCAATTTATATAAGGTTTATTTTTTTATTTAAGGTCTATAGGTTAATTAGGGATGATAAAGTATTATTTTCCTAATTTTTCCTTTTAACTTAAACAAATATATTAAATTAAATCTTAAATAATGGAAATTTTAACAATTTGAATTTTTTAAAATAGTGTATAACTTTTGGATTGGATATGATAAACCATTTTTAAAGTGTCATTATGCAAGCTATCAAAACTTCTATTGCATTCTTGAGCAATCCAAATTCTTACTTAATTTTATTAGAAAATTATTTTAAGGAAAATGGGATTTGGTTTGCTTTTGTTCAAAGTTCAATTACATTTCTGAGCAATTTCCTAATGTAGTTAAGAGTTCAGGAGATGCCCACAAGTTCTGTTTCACATAATTCCATATTGCATTCAAATTATGCAGATAATGATCGATACTGCACCCCAAAAGTTGAAGCTTGTTTGTGCTTTGATTTGCCTCACTATCAAAATAACATTAGAAATGACAAAAATAACCTAAGTACAGGTTATACATAGCATATATTTCAAAACAGAATAATTAAAAATTATGAGAAATCTATGAGAAAAACATCACAATATTTTTTTCACAGTTTTTTGTTAAGTCCTTTTCTTTTATCCACCTCTCAAAAATAGTTTATCTTAGTTCAAGGGTGTCAAACTGCCAGCCCGCAGGCCCGTTGCATCATGGAGGCCGCGCCCACCCCAGCTCCAGCAATGCAAAAAAAGTCACAATACATCACGACACATCACGTGACGTGGCGAGTTTGACACCCGTGTCTTAGTTGAAAGACTGAAACTCCATTAGATATACTGCAAAGAAGATAAATGGCATGAAGAGAATAAAGTGAAAATTGGTTTCAATAGGATGACAGAAGATACACGTACTATACACACAATTGTATCAGGAACAGCAAGGGTGAGTGGATATCAGACAAACTGAATTAAACAAGAACTGTGAGCAGGGAAAAGGCAAGAGAGCTTATTTTATTTGCTCTATTTGCATTTTTTCCTGATGGAAACAGAAGCAATGTTGATAGACATAGTTTATAAAATAAAGTTTAAATAACAAACAGATGCAATATAAAAAGTTTTCTTTTAAAAGTTAACAGGTCTGGTAATTACATTACTTTATATTAAACTTTTCCAAATAGTAAATTGGCCTGGCTTAGAATGGATTTCTTTTAAGTGCTTTGTAGTGTTTGCATATAGTTCCAATAATTAGGGAATATTGCATACCCCTTTCTAGCACACAACAAATAGCACAAGGATACAATCTGAAGAAGATTGACCCTACTGCCTTGTTTCCTTGCTTTGACAGAAATCTTTAGAGGTCATAGTGATTGACAAGTCTTTGGTAATTCTGAAATTGCAGATTATGCACATAACATTTCTAGAGATGTAAAAGCTCCAAGTAATTCTAAACATACTCAAAAGGAAAACTGAAGAACTAGATTAAATAATGCTATATAAACCATATAATTCAAATATAATAAATAGCCTCCTCAGCCAACTGATACCAATTAGAAAGCAAAAGGGTACTTTAAAATGGAAAAAAAACAACAAGGGTTTTTTTTTCCAATTCCATAGCCCAATGTTCTGGCCCCCAGAACCAGATTCAAATACCTTACGAAGCATGTACTTTTCCAACCCGAAAGATCTGAATGCAGTGAAAGTAATACATCATGTTTAGCATTTTAACTACAGTACACTGGTAATATCTGTTTTGTTTTCTTCAAATGGACTGACAGATGTTTACCTTCCTGTGAATGTTAATAGGACATAGTTATAAACACATATTTTATTCTTCACATAGCACTCTTTCCAACTAATTCAAAACTACTAAGAACTAAATGAAAACAGCCTTGTGTTTTCATCACAGAAAACATTACTTCCTTCAGTTTTTCAGGACAAAAGTCAATGAAAACTGTGTATTTTATGCCCTACCGATCTTCCAAATTAAATGACCGATCCATTATGTCCACCCACTGGACATATATGCAATTCTGCACATCCACAAAGACAACGTCTGGGACTATATATTATTCTAAACCAAGTGCTCCAATTGATTTCACAACTTTTTGACAATTTGACTTACCCAATCTAGCAAAAAAGAAGAAACAAATGGAGTACCAATCAAATACAAATCTACTTCCTGCTTAGGTATCAGCAGCATGCTGATACTACATCCTGAACTCATTAGTTCTCCTAGCACAGTGATGGCGAACCTTTTAGAGACCGAGTGCCCCAAAACCGCCCCCCACCCCCACTCCGCCTCCCACCCTGCCTGCTCCGCCCCCGCCCGTCCCCTGCCCCGCCCGCAGGGACACGCACCGCCTCCATGGCCCGCAGATCGCCCAGGCAGCCCTGCAGCACCATGGCAGCCATGCCCTCCGCCCACATCCCGCAGCATCATCTGCACGCTATGGGGCGCGAGGGAGGAGTCTTGTCCCTGCTGCCCGGCTATGTCCTTGGCTGTGCTGCTCCGTGCGGGCGCACCCGGGGGTGATTCTCCTCCAGGGGGGCTGCTGGTGAGGAGGGGGCCGTGGGGGGAGGCAGGGCTGGGGCGACGGCACGTGTGCCCACAGAGAAGGCTCCGAGTGCTACCTCTGGCACATGTGCCATAGGTTCGCCACCACTGTCCTAGCAATTTATGTAGCTATTAAAAATAATAGGAAAAGAACCAAGGACTAGGCCAGCACGGAATGAAGTCGCTACTGGGTCACTAACTCCTCTCTCACTAATTCTAATTGTACATTTATAAACAGCTGAACCATTGTAGAAAAGTACTCTCAACTTTCAACTTTTTCATATTTCCCAAAAGGATACCATGGATGATCATATTGAATGCTCTTTAGAGATCAATCAGGCTGAGGTTCAGATTTCTCCTATTTAAGTCTTGCTGCAGGCCATTCACAAGAATGACTACAGGGAATCCTCAACTTATGACCATAACAGAGTCAAAATTTATGTTGCTGAGATATTTGTTAAATGAGTTGTGCCCCATTTTATGACTTTTCTTGCCCCATTGTTAAGTGAATCATTGCAGTTGCTAAGTTAGTAACACAAAGATTATTAAGTAAATCTGGCTTCCCCATTGACTTTGCTTGTCAGAAGCTTGCAAAAGCTGATCACATGACCTTAGGACACTGCAACCGTCATAAATATGACCCAGTTCCCTAGGATCCAAATTCTGATCACATGACCACGGGGATGCTGCAACGGTCAGAAATGTGAAAAATGGTCATAAAGTCACTTTTTTCAGTGCCATTGGAACTTTGAATGGTCACTAAATGAAGTGTTGTTAGTTGGGGACTACCTGTAGTATCATTTTTGTCCCAAGCCCAGGCTTGAAACTAGGTTGGAAGAATCTAGATAAACAGGACTTTCTGTAATTGCTATTCCACTACGTTCTCAACAACTATCCATAAAAAGTCTGTATGTGTAAGGAGGGTGAGTGATAGAATGTTACATAAAATTACTGAGTAGATGAATAGCTTTTTGAGGAAGTTACATGCTACTGCTTCTTTCAAGGATTAAATATCTCTAACTCAGCTGAGGGAATATAAATCATTTTGTCTACTGTACACTAGCAAAAGAAAACTGCAGAAGATTCTTTTGACCCATCATCCCCAGCAGATCAATAGATGAGAATTGCAGGTACAATTAGCATAGATGCTTTGTTACTCTCAGCATTACTGTGTACGTCCAAAATCTGGGATTTTATCCATGTTTGGCCATATTTGTTCTTTGCCTTTTGCTTGTATTGTTTTAGGTGTTCATCCTTATGTTTTATCTCCAGAGGTTTTCAGCAAACTATAAAACATCACTAGATTGATGTAAAGAGAGAAAGACCAATGAGCAACAATTCTGTTAAGTATCTTTTTCATCTTCTTACTTCTGAGATCAATCAGGCAACCAACTGAATAATGAGGAAAATGAGAATTTTTAGTCAAGTTTGACTCTTGGTAATTTCATGGACACATTGATTATTCACGGATGGAAGTTTAAGATTTATATAGAATACATGCATACTTAAGGTATACTGAAGCCACCTAAGAAGCACCTTAAAAGCATTTTAATTTTGTTTTAAAAATAAAGGGGAGGAAAAAGCTTCACGTCCCTTGAATTGGAAATGCTATTCTATCTGTATCAGGCCAGATAAAAATAACACAATTATAGCAAAACTCAAAAATGGTTTTCCAGTATTTCTAAATTTTTTGTTTTCCATACCCGGCAATATATTAAAAGGAGCTCTCTGTTTATTTGTGTTTCTGTATTAAGAAGATTATAGCAGTAAACATTGAAGACTCATGTAATCACTGAAGTTTTTCTATGTTATTCACATGCTTCATAAATCACGTCGAAGTCACAGTAAGCTTTTGCACTGTGACCTAACATTATACTTCTGCACACCATCTAGTTGATAATGTTGTATATAAAGCAATACTAGCTTGTCACTAAATGTCATAAATAAAGACTGAAGCAGGCATATAGTTTTAAACAATATTACAAGTAATGATCAGCACTTGTGAAACATTAAATTTCCAACTGCCAGCTGCATACATTTTAAAGAAAAACATATCAGTAGTTTTTTATAAACAGAAACATTTTTTATTTAACTGAGAAACAGCAATCTTTTTACCTTCTCAACATCAGTATTTTTTTCCCTCTTACGTTTAATGGCAACTGGTTCTCCCTGGGGCAAGTGGGATGTAAAGAAACAGCAAAGAGGTCACAATATGGAAAATTAACTAGATTTAGTCATTTGAGATTTTATACATTTGCTGCACCAGGAATCAATGCACAATAAAGGTAACTAAGAGACTTTCATTTACTGCAAGAAACAGATTGGAGCAAAAGACTGGAATTGTGGATCTGACCATTTTAATACCAAAGCAAACTTTTGAAACTACATTTCTGTCATATGGTACAGGAACCAATAAACAGAAAAGTTAATGATAAAAAAGCATGAAGCATTTCTCAGAGTATCATTTATTTTGTGTACCTGATTGATTTTATTGAATTTTTAATTTCAGCTTTCCTTGAATCTATTTAATTTGGAAGTACTGCACATCTAATATGTTGTTGCTGTTATTATTATAGTTCATTGCAAAGTCAGCCAGATGTTTAGACAGGATTTGGCATTTTTATCCACCTTTCCAATGATCTGAGATAAAACAATGTTGTTGTTTGATGGCATGATCATTACTGGCATTATTATTTTATTATCAAACATGTATATAAGCTTAAATTTCATTTGAGTTACATATGTATAAATTATATGCATTCCAAACTTACTTATATCTGTGTATGCATAGAAGTATGATATCTATATTTACATAAAGTATCTATCAACTGAGGCTAGGACTTCATTTGGTCTAGATTGCAGAAGGGTATGTCAAGATAAGGATGCACAATCTATTTCAGCCTTAAGCTGAATTGATTATAAGCAAGCATAGTAAAGGGAGACTCATAGAAGCAAACTAATCACAACCCGAAGGTAAACTGGAATATCTACAAGGCCTTCCCCACAATTCACACACAAAAACACGGTACTTTGGATGTTAAGGTCTTAATTTACATCAAAGAAGAATTTCAAATCCTTGCATTATGGAAATAGGAGTTAGGGATGCAGGTCTGGAGAAGTAATCATTAGTTTTAAAACAATCTCGATTTTAAAATAATGTTGACTGACCACTATAAGGTATGGACAAATTATTTGATCAGATTTTAATTAGAGATGAAAGCTCTTTTAGAAAAGAATGAAGCAGTAAGAATCCGTGTGATGGAAATGATGAAAGTAGAAAGCTTGACAGAATGGCAGGATGAGGAGGAATCTTCCAAAAGCAGAAAGCAGAAATAAGTCCCATTCCTATTTCAAAACAGGGTGGAACCAGGATGGATAATAATCAATGATTTTTAAAAATAAAAATAAAAAAAATCAGTTTTTTTATTTAAATCAGATTTTTTTATTTAAATCAGATTTTTTTGATTTTTATCAAATTTATTTTAATAAAATGCTTTTGGAGTAAAATATATCTAAAGATAGTTTTCTATTTAAGATACATTAATAATTTAGTTTATTCAGCATGAAATGAACCTTAGTTATGTTCATGAGGCTGTATATTCTGCAATATTTACATTTTTGGTACACTCATTCAATGAATCCAAGCTCTACAAGCTGAGACAACACGCACTGCATTGATGCATTCACACAATTTCACAGTAATCATAAAACAAAGTTCAAGAATTTCCCTAAAATTATAGAACCAGTTGGAGTCTGGAATGGAACCTGTTGGATGACCTGGACCTGGCAAGTAAGTATACCTTTAGCCGCAACAACTTCCACCATATTTCATATTTTGTCATAAGTACTTTTCTTGCTTTTCAGCAACAGCTGAACATTGCTATCTCTGAAAGCTAATAATTAATATCTAAGGAAATAGAAATAAATTTCTGTCATCTGGAAAACAGATGAGAGACACATTTTTTCTTGCCGTCCTATTTCTTCAGGTTCACTCTTGGACTGTAACTATTATTAGTAAGAATATATCTCTACTAACAAGTATTATGGAACATGCTATATAGAATTTTTTAAAAATCTAATCTATACAAGAATTATACATCTATCCCCCTACTTATATGTCAACAATGTTGGCCATGTCAGACAGGAAAAACATGAGCCAAATGCAAAAAGAAGAAGAAGAAGAAGAAAAATTACATGATCTAGCTTGGTAAAAAGTAGAAAGATAACAGCCTTAATGCTGCCATAAAAAAGCAAACTTCTTTAATGCTTAAGGAAAATCTAGTAAGACTGTGTTTCAGACTGAAATACTTATCAACTGTATTATATAGTCGGCAACTATATTACAAGTAGTCCTCAACCTATAACCACAATTGAGCCCAAAATTTCTGTTGCTAAGTGAGACATTTGTTAAGTGAAGTCTGCCCCATTTTACGACCTTTCTTGCCACAGTTGTTCAGTGAATCACTGCAAATGTTAAGTTAGTAACATGGTTGTTAAATGAATCTGGCTTCCCCATTGACTTTGCTTGCCAGGTGGTTACAAAAGGTGATCACATGACCCAGGACACTGCAACCATCATAAATATGAGTCAGTTGTCAAGTGTTTGAATTTTGATCACGTGATCATGGGAAAGCTGCAATGGTCACAAGTGTGAAAAACAGTCGTAAGCCACTTCAAATGGTCACTAAATGAACTGTTGTAAGTCGAGGACTACCTATATATACCGTGTTTCCCCAAAAATAAGACCTACCTCGAAAATAAGCCCTAGCTTTGTGGTTGCCCAGGGGGTGGGGGATGTCTTGATGGCTCTCATGTGAGACATGAGGGAGCCTGGGCAGGGCTGGGGGAAGAGGGATAGAAACTACGAAGTTTTGCATGGTACAAATGAGGTAGAAGATACTGTCACTGCACCAAAGCCATTTAGTCCAGGTGAGCAGTGAATGTGGTTTCAGCTTTTACACTGTCCCTTGACTAGAAAGGGTCTAATTCAGGGATCGCTCCCCTTTTCCTTCAGCATGATCTAAGCTCTCTGCAGTTCGTTCCAATTCTGCCTCAAAGCCTCAGCAATTCAGTTCTCTCCCACTTTCCCAGCATGCAAGCTTAACCCCACCCCCTTCCTTCCACTACCACCTCCTCATTTACCTATTTCCAGCCACGAGGGGCAGGCTTTCTTTCTCATCGCATGTTCTTCTCTGGGACTGTTTTCTTGCAAAAGTTTTGCTCGTTTACTTTCTCAGCAGCAGAACACGCTCCACCCTGAAAGGAGAGGGAAGCACCACCCATTGGTTTTGGCTTGGTGTATGCTGGGTGCTGAAGTTCTGTCGAAGTGAGGTTTAGCAGGTTGAGAGCTCAAGGACCCCTCTGTGTGTGTGTGTGTGTGTGTGTGTGTGTGTGTGTGTGTATGAGAGAGAGAGAGAGAGAGAGAGAGAGAGAGAGAGATCTGATCCAACTTCTGTGTGTGTGCCTGTGAGAGTGAGAGAGAGAGATCCGATCCAAACTTTTGCAGTGCACCAAATCCACAGCATCGTGTTGCCACACTTGGCAATTGAAACTCACCCAGCTTCTGCCTCAAAGCCATGCAAGAAAACAGTCCCGAAGAAGAACATGAGACGAGAAAGAAAGCCTGCCCCTTGTGGGTGGAAATAGGTAAACGAGGAGGTGGTAGTGGAAGGAAGGAGGTGGGGTTGGGCTTGCATGCTGGGAAGGCCAGAAGAGAACTGAATTGCTGAGGCTTTGAGGCAGAATTGGAAAGAGGCACGGGGAGCTTGGGCCGTGCTGAAGGAAAAGGGGAGCGGTCCCTGAATTAGACCTTTTCTAGTCAAGGGACAGTGTAAAAGCTGAAACCGTATTCACTGCTCACCTCGGACTAAATGGTTTGGTGCGGTAACAGTATCTTCTACCTCATTTGTACCATGCAAAACTCCGGAGTTCCTGTGCTCAGCCCTGCCTTCCTACCTGATCCTCCAGCGGGCCTGCCGCCTGCCATCCCACCCGCAATGGCCCTGCTCCTTCCCCCCGCACCTCTGCCTCCGCCTGCAAAACAAGACACCCCCAAAAATAAGGACTAATATGTCTTTTGGACCAAAAATAAATATAAGACCCAGGCTTATTTTCGGGGAAACATGGTAGTCCATAAGAACTAGCAGAGTAAAATCAGCACACACTCCCTTTTTTATATTATAAAGCAGTTTAAAAAAAAAAAAGCACAATATTCCTATTTATGTTAACCTATCACTAAACCTATTTGTTTAATAACAAAGTGCATTACATTACAATGATAAACATTATTTTATTAGTAAGAGGATACACCTATGATCCATAAACAAAATTTAATACCATGCAAGAAATTAATAGTCATGTAAATTAATTTGCATTCTTCACTTCTATTCTTTACCATTAATCTAGTGAAAGAACAGGTATTATGTAAAAATATTTTAGAAGCTAATAACACAATGAATTTTGACTTTTCTACTTATGTTATGTTCACAACTTTGCTTTGTTAACATTATTTTTATCTATAAAACTGCTACTAACCTTTTATGGACTTTTTATACCATTATTCCAAATGATATGGAAGAAAGTCGACGATGTCTTCTAAATTAACATTTTAAGAAATATGACCCAAATAATTAAGGATTAATTACTCTTACCTAGTATGTGAATTTAAGTGACTGATATTTTCTGGGTATCTGCCTGCAAAACCATATAATTTTGTGTAAGCCTTATTTAGAAACAAGCCTCACTGAATTTAGTGTTATAGTAATAGAAGAAAATCACAAAATAACATAGACAAGGAAGAGTGTTGAAGTTTTAAACAGGATGCTTATATAGTAATTTCAGGACCATATAATCTGGCACATACACAATCCTACCTCCAGTATGAACACAACTATTCTTTCTACATAGTCTACTGTTATGTTAGAAAGGCAAATGATGCATAGAAAGAACACCACAACACAATTTTTGAATTGTGGATTAGAAACCTGGATTAGTAGTAAATAGCCTGGATTAAAAACAATATAGAGCAAAAACTTATTCTTTTGTTTGTCTCATGATGAGCACACTGACCTCCACCAAAGTCAAGGGACCAAATGCATTATTTTCCTTCACTCCTTTCATCTATTGCTTTTATTTTGTTCTGTGGACAGCGCAGAAAATCTCTCAAAAGCTATGACATAAAATAGCAATGTATGATAGCTACCATATGGAAATAAATGAATCATACAGGTCAAACGGAGCTCAAGAACAACATCTGCGAAAGCCATTCATCATTTGGCAAGGCCCTGCAGACCAGATGAGTCCCTAGCTGTCAAGCTAGAAGAAGGCATCCTTCCTTATCTCTTTCAATACAGTATCATCTTACCAGCAATTCAAACAACCCAGATATTTTTTTCTCTAAGAGAAACAAGAGAATTTACCATCCCTATTTAGCAATAGCAATAGCACTTAAGACTTATATACTTATATATTTACAGAATCAGCATATTGCCCCCAACAATCTGGGTCTTTATTTTATCGACCACCGAAGGATGGAAGGCTGAGTTGGTCAGGATCGAACTCCTGGCAATGAGCAGAAATACTGCACTGTAACCACTGCAACACAACTCCTATGTTTATGTTCAGTCAATGCTCATTCAAACATTTACAAGCAAAACAGAACACAAATCTGAATTAAAATGTATGTTGCTAAAATATAATCCTGTATGTCTACCTATGTCAAGTTCCATACTGTTCGCTGACTACTGTATAAAATATTTTTATTTTCAGTAAAATAATATAGCCAAAATGTCTATAAACACAGAAAGAACTGCCTAATCAGTTATAATTTACAAAAATATTAAATTCAATTCAATTTATTATATAGATGTCTGTTGAACCTAAAATTGTAATATACCATACATTTTTATATAATTTTTCCACAAAAATGTAGTTAACCACAATTTAATGGATGTACATTAGAAACATTTAATATTAGGATAATACAGCATTTTGGGGTCTAAGGGAAGCGGTACTATTGAGCCCACAAAGACATGCATACAGCACCTGTCAGCAACTCCTTTAAACAAATATATATATATTTCCTAGGATCATGCTGCACTTATGAAGAATAGCTGTGGACTCCCAGGAATAATGGCACCAGCTATAAGGAGCTGCTGACAAGTGTATCATTTCTGAGCACTCTGAAGCAATGGACATCGGTATATGTTTACTGATGTGACTTATTTGCTCCCTTTAAATCTAGTGTGACTCTCCTAGGAATCTATACAATAGACAATTTTAAAATTCATTTTGGGGAGATTAATTTTTTTTAAAAAAAGCAATGGAATAAATAAATGTGCATAACTTACATAAGATTTTTCTACATATTACCATTCATAGTCATCCAAATACAATTCCCTAACCGTGCCAAATAATTATTTTAAAAGCCCAAGACCTGAATCACAGGAATTGAAATGCAGGCAGAAATATCAAATAAGAATTGACAGAAAGCATTTTATAACTTGAATTTTCCTCTGTAAATCTTATCCCTACAACAATCTGTGAAGATAAGACTGATGACAAAAAGAGATAAAACCAATTAAACCATCAGCAAAGCAAAAGGTAGACCTCACAGTGATTTCTAAAAATGCAGCAGTGTAGATGTGGAACAGCTGATATTATCATAACTTAACTCAAGCCCTGATCAATTTTCAGTGAGATTTAATTACATTTGGAGTCTACTTACACTTATTGACAAACAATGGGTAACAATAATGTTAAGAGATTTTTTTTGAGACAGCGATATTTATTCTAAACAAAATATTCACAGTATTAAGTTTATGTTAGTAAATGCTGCTGAAGTTGGTAGATCAGCAACTGAAATAAAACTTGTATGAGAGAATTTTCTCACATGATGAAATCCTTTCTATGATATTTCATCTGCTTCATAGAGAAGAAGAGAAAGTGAAAATTTGCCTCCCCCCCCCCCATGCTTTTTACTTGGGCTCTTTTCCTGGAATTTTAAACTTGGGATTTAGGTGATTTTTATTAATTTCATTTGCTGCTCTACATTTATGGACAGGGGGATGCGATGGCTGAGTGGTTAAAGACACTAGCTGACAGCCTGGGTTTGAGACCCAAGCACCAAGCGACAGGGTGAGCTCCTGTTACTTGCTCCAGCTTCTACCACCCTAGCAGTTCAAAAGCATGCAAATGCGAGTAGATAAATAGGTAACAGCTTGGGAAGATAACAGTGTCCCTAACCCTTTGGCATATAATCATGCTGACTATATGATCATAGAAATATCTTTGGACAATCTTAGCTTCCTCGGTTAAGAAACAGAGACGAGCACCGCACAGCTTGCTAGATTCAGACAAGACTGGAAAGGGGAAACTCTTACCTTTATATCTATGGAGAGAGAGATATGGAGATAGTGGATATATATGAAGATATATGGACAGAGTTAACAGGGATTGTGAAAGTTGGCCTCTAGCCCCATCTAAGTTTATTGGGTTTATTAGAATTTCATAAATGGCTAAGCATACATTTTCAGATCATACTTTATCACATAAAAATTCAGATAACTATAAGCTGCACACAAAGCTAACAGAGATAGAAAATTAATATAATCAACTTATATTTTTTTTGTTTTTGCCGATACACAGAAACAAACATAGATTATCTATGATATACATATATATGGAAAGGCTTTGAATTCAAAGTAGAAGGATAATTTTGAAACTATAATTTAATTTGAACTGATCACAGAGTTTAATTGAAGAACCAAGTTATATTGCCTTTCCACTAACACATACCTCAGCCTCCTTTTAACCATACAAGTTTACTTTCAAAA
This sequence comes from Azemiops feae, assembly GCA_023970755.1. NCBI lineage: Eukaryota > Metazoa > Chordata > Lepidosauria > Squamata > Viperidae > Azemiops > Azemiops feae. Next base: position 1,499,436 of record JALGBA010004099.1, on the reverse strand, counting down.
GAGATTTTGGTATTCAGGATGGTTAGGATTTCCTTTGTCTCAGACAGATGTCTTAACAAGATTCACTAAGGAAGAAGATGAAACAACAAAACTTTTGAAAAAGCAAACCAGAAAAGCTAAAAGATAGTGTAAAAGTATTAGAAGAATGAACTTGCCCCATGTGCTAACATACCGACCTGCATACATACATACATGCAATGAATTAGCTTTTTTTAAGTTAAATTTCTTTTCAGTAAAGACTTTTTACATATTTTGATTGCTCTATATTTCTGATATTTTTATAACCATGTAAGTATGAAAGAAGTAGTTGCCTTTTGCTCAGCAAAAATCCCATGTCTTGTGCTAATAAGATAATTTTCCCTTCAGAAGTAAATGGTGAAAAATTTCAATAAAGCATATTCTGTATCTTCTATTTTTATCATTCTTATTGACTCTTTGATTACTTACACAGCCAAAACATAAGGAGAGAGACAAAGCTGTTATGAGGAGTCTATGTGCACGTGAAAGAAAAGAGAACCATACATAAGATTGCCAGTTAGGTTACAGATAGTCCTCTACTTACAACCATTTATTTAGTGACTATTTGAAGTTACAACAGTACTGAAAAAAGTGACTTATGACCGTTTTTCACACTTATGACCAGTGCAGCATCCCCATGGTCACGTGATTAAAATTCAGATGTTTGGCAACTGACATATATTTATTGCAGGGTCATGTGATCACCTTTTGAGATCTTCTGACAAAATCAAGGAAGAAGCCAGATTCACTTAACAATCATGTTATTAACTTAACAACTTTAACAACTATGGCAAGAAAAATCGTAAAATGGGGCAAAATTCACTTAATAAATCTTTTGCTTCGCAACAAAAATTTTGGACTCAATTGTGCTCTTGAGGACTGCCTGTATTCCCATGATTATGGTTATGTACTTTTACAGAATCTTGGCTGAAACCCAAACTCTGATTAAGTTGTTTTAATATGCTACATCAGTTATTCTTCCTTTCATCTTTCTGCTTGTTTAGTAATGTTGGACTTTTGTCAAAGCTTAGCTTCTCGTTACACACAAAGCACTGTGTGTATCATGTTCTGAGCATCTAAAGTAAATACAAAGCATATCCCAGATTGAAATGACTATAGGAAAGCAAGAAAAACAGATTTTAAATCTGCTAGTAACAGCAGTGAGGACAATATTACGCTCTTTTCCATCTCTTTCTATTGATTTAATGAGAGCCTGCTACTCGAAAGGAAGGAAGTCTTGGTATCAGAGGTTAAGAAATGGATTACTGAATGTGTGTGATGAATCTGACCATAGTAAACAACATTTCACTGTTTGTCCCACCCACTGCCTAGAAACAAAACTCTGTGGGAAGAAATAGTGTCAACTGTCAAAAATTGGCATTAACACCTGTAAGGTCAAAGGAATAGTCACTAATTCAATACTGTAAGCATATCACAAGTTTTATATAATCAGAATGGTGTCTGGAAATAAACTAGATAGGCTGTTTAATGTCATGTATTTAAAAAATAAATAAGACAGACACATGGAATTATAAAAAGAAAGATGTGAGCATCTGAATAGATTATTACACAAAGTCAGAAATTAAGATTCCGAGTAGTTCAGGATGAAATGCTGGTAGTGTTGTCAGTTGTTAGAAACATTTTTACCAGCTTTACCTGGTTAGTATCACATAGCCTTTTAAATTCAGAACTCATTGGTTACTGGATTACATTTTCACAGAGCTGTAATTGCCCCAGTATATGGAGTAGAAAAATATTTTAAGGGGGCTTATGATTATTCAAGAAAGTTTAAATGGTCATACCTAAGTCCTCTATTTCTATGGAGATTCTCAGTCATCCAGGTCATGATTGTCCCAAACGTGCTTTTTCAAGAGGCAACTGGACTTTCTTGTTTTTCTTTGAAGAAGTTTTGCTTCTCATCCAAGAAGCTACTTCAGCTCTGAATGGATGGTGGGGAATGGAAGGTTTTATATTCCTTGCAGACCACTAGTCAATTGCATTTTAGAGAGTTGTTGAGCCACTTGGAGGTTTATCTGTGTCCTGGAGGTCACCTGAGTAATGCAAATAGGTGTGGAGCCTTTTTGGAACTGCTGAAAGGACAGTATAATGATGTATCCCTCCCCCTCTATTGAGAGAGGGTTAGGTTAGAGTAACTTAATATCATGTGTCAAGATCCAGGTGGTCAAGATACAACTTACAGAGGTGGTCAATATAGAGGTTGGCTTTCTATTGTGTACATATAGTCTATGTCCAGTCTACGAAAACTTAGGAGGTGGTCAGTGTAAGGAGGTGGTCAACTATGGAGGTTTTACTGTATTTGGAAAAATGCTTAGGAAAACCTGTGTATTTTCAAGTAAATTAATAATTTTAGAAGTAGTTTTTTAATTAAATATTCTTAAGCTTTGAATATCTGTAAGTAATGTGGTGGCGATATCTTGATACTTTCATATTATTAAATTGTTCTAAACCTACTATCTATTATTGTAGAAGAACATAGAGAATAATCAACTGAGCATCCACAAATCAGGTATGAATGTCTGAATAAAAAGTCCTAACCATTTTTTATTGTAAAAATCACAACTATGATAAACATGAACATTAGATGGCATTAAGCCATCACAAATTACTTATGTGTTAGTCTAATCTTAGCTGTCATTTCATTGCACATTGATTAATCACAACCAACAGCCTTTGCCCAGGTGAAACGCAGGTCCAGGAAAGCCAAGGTGTCTCAGATCAGAACCTGACATTATGGAGAGATATGCTTGAGGAAATCTGTTGAAAACCTGTTTTTAATATGACTCATTGATGAATGTGCTTTCAGGCTCCAACTTTCATCAGCATCAAATTAACCAAAGACTTTAAAGCTTGAAAACAAAAAACAAAAAAATTATGTCCACAGCTGTAAAAAGATGCCAAAAAGACAAAAGATTTCACGATTGATATTCCCCCAAACATGAAACAACAGTACTTATTATGTCCTGCATTTTATATTTATAATTAATAATACTGTTTTCCTGATACTTTTGATTTAAAAAACCTAGATATTCAGCTATTTAGATACCAGGTAATATCTGATATAGAAATTTTGGCTTTGTTAATTTTTCTCTTTCTTCCAAGTTAGGAATGGTAGATAGAAAAAAATTAAACAAACATTTCTGAATATATAAAACAATAAAACGTTTTTAGAACCAAGCATATATTAAACATTAGCACTTGAGAAAAGCAACTTTAATTTTTATATGCAGTATGATTTAGTAAAATTAGGAATGCAACAATGCAACTTCTTCGTCTTTTCTTGAAATTTACTTTTGGTATCTTCAAGGAAATCTGCCCCAGTTTTGATTGGAGATATACACTACTAAGTAAACAAATGACGCCACTAACTAAACCCATCGTGTTTAATATCAATATATTTAATGAAGTAGTTTATTTTGTAATGTTATTCAAAATTTGAATAAGCCTTTTTTTAAAAGGAGGAATCATGGGAAGAAATGTAAAAAAGTTTATTTAGCACTATTTAGGACTGAAAAATCTGTCGTATAATAAAAAACAAAATAGAAGGAACAAAAAGCTTCACTGAATTATTCATGCAGTATTAAATATTCTTATAATATTAAATGAGTCATAACAATAAAATCCAGTGAAATTCACTTCCAAACAAACAGAACAAAGACTATAACTTTTTATAGCATGTAGCTTTGCAGAAATTATATCATGAAAAATGATAATGCAGCAAATTGAATTCTATTACTAATAAAATCAGCAACTAACAAGACTATTCAGGCTTACTGCAATGTTATTATTTTTATGTTTTCTTTGTAAATTATGCTAGAACAGATGAACTATTGTAAAATTTTTGCATCATAAGATGCCTATTACAAAATTTCTCACATTCCAATAGCACACAATGCTCTATTCGAAAAAAGAAATATTTAAAAACTTGCAATAACAATACAGTGTGTGTATGTGTGTGTGTGTGTATGTGTGTGTGTATATATATATATATATATATATACATATATACACACACATATGTCTTAAGAGGTGGAGGTAGAAAAAAATAGTTATTGGAAGAAATTATAAAGAATAAAGCAATTTAAAATATTAATTTAATAAAATCTTGTCTATTTTTTATTTATTTGCATATCAAGGAAGGAAAACTTTTGAAAATTGTTAAATTAATTAAATATACAGTTAAATTAGTATAAATGTATAAATTTATTTATATATTAATTAGGGTAATATTGCCTAATTGCCTAGAGAAATATGCAGATGAAGCAACATATTAAAATGTTCTCTTAACAGTTCCTCTCTACTTTGACTTGGATTTTATTTTCATGTTGTATTATTTAATTCAGGCATAGCACTGAGAACACATGGGAAAAACAGTTAAAACTAACAGCTATACATACTTTATACAGAAGGGCTTATATATCCTAGCTAAGCCCTGGTTGTTTTAAAGTGTTTTACTGAATAAACTTATTTCATGCATACTGCTAAACAATAATCCATGGTTTACACTTCATACCAGGCAAAGCTAAGCCCGTCCTCCAATTCACTGTAGTGCTGTTGAACACTGCCACCTAGTTTTATATATTGTTAGGTACCCAGAGTTATTGGAGAGAGATTGGAGGCCTTATAATTTCTATAAACAAGCAAATATCAAATATGGCAAGTCATTTCAGTTTTAGTTTTTTCTCTTTACTTAAAACTTTCAAGATTCACACGCGAGTTGGGAAGACTGAGGAAATGTATCTAAACTTCTTGAAAGTATGTCTTCAGTCATATTCATTTGAAATCAGGAACTTGTAATTATAACAGGAACAGTTCATTAAGTTTTTTCCTAATTCCTAACAATCTCAAAACTATTTTGTTTCTGTAATTTTGAAACAGATCTTTATATGAACATATATGAAACTAAAATATCATGCTTAAATAACATTTACAGGTAGCAGTTACAACTCAATGGTAGGTTTTGTCTTTGTCAAACTTTGACTTTAAGCCTCCAGGAAACAGGAAAATAAAAACTAGATAATGCTACTGTTGCCAATGCATCAAATTAACATCTTTCACAAGCACTACCTATTCGTCAAGATAGCAAGTCTTGGCATGAAGAATAGTGTATGTTGATCTTGTGATCTTGGCTGCAAACCAAACATGCTTAATCCTTCAAGGACAACTGCACAAACCTCATAGCTACAGAATTCCAAATGGATAATACGAACTGGACGTAAATTCTTTGCTTTGTCCATGAGATAAAAAAGAAAACAAAGCCCTATCTGCAAACATTTGAATAATTTAGCCCTACTCATAGTTATTATTACACACCAACTGCAGCATTCAGTCTTCTAAAAGCAGATACTTTAAGTTAGCTAGCATAATACAAAGGAGACGGGACCCAAAACCCTTATGTATGCCAGTTTTAGAATAAAAAAATTAAGAAAATTTTATTATTTATATTTATTTATTATTTATATGCAGTATGTTCTTTCCACAAAGATATTTAATTACTTTTTTCTTTCTGAAATGAACTAGAGGAGTAAGCCTTTTCCATTTCTAAATATAAGTCCATTTAGGATAAGACTTTTTGCCTTTCACCAACTAGCCATAACAATTTCTTTAAGAGCATACAAGTTGGTTAAGCTTGTAAGAGATTAGTAATTTGATTTTATTGGATCATTAACAACAGTTCTACTTTGTGCACTATTCACTGTTTAGCAGACATATGACTTCAGAAATGGTACACAGATATGAACACTTGCATATGCCCGATGTTGAATAACCGCAAATCATTGCATGCAAAATTGAAAATGGAACTTAGTTTTCTAATATGACATATTTTCATCTACTCAACCAAGTCCCTTTTCAAAGCAATTATGCAAAATCCTTTCATTTGGTTTTGCTGCCTAATGCAACTATAGATTTAATAACACTTTTCATGCCATGAAGAGCACTTAAAACTCCTATTAGCACCTACTTCTATTCCCACCTTTTCCCCAGGACAGGTAGCTGAGGAGAAAAAGATAAAGTGTAAAAGCACACCTTCCCTTCGTAGATACAACTTCTAGCATGAATAAATCATTCAATTTCTCAGAATAATCTATCATGGCTAAACCATCCAACCAAAAAAGCACATTTCAAGATCTTTCAAAATTAAGTACATGTCATAAAGAGCCATAAGTAGGTTTAGATCTTTCTATGACACAATTAACCTGTCAGTGTCACTTTATGCTTCACTCCTTCTCTTGACTAGTTTTGGTGTTCTTACAATAATCCTACAAACTTGATTTGCATTAAAATAATTTTTAATTTTTAAGATTATGCATCATTGTTCCAAGTTTAGTAATGAAATAATAATGAAATATAATAATGAAATATAATTTGCTTTTACTAAATGAATACCATAGTCATAATCACCAGTATTTTCTTTCATGAGAAGGATATGGTTGCACTGACAAGCATAACATCCCAATTTCATCAACTGTCTTGTCAGAATAACCCTAACTTTATTTAAACTTAAAAAGTAATATTTGTGTTTAACAATGCAACACAGATAAAACACATTAGAAGCAGTTTATCTTCAAATTTTACTTTTAACTGTATACATTTCTCTGAATGTAACTAATGAGATAATAAGTGCTTCAAATAATATAAGTGCTTCAAATCCAATCTACGTCCTGACAGATATATTGTTTACATTAAACACATTACAATTATTCTGAAATCCTCCATCCAAATGCAGCTAGAAACTATTTAAAATGCGTTTAATATACATTTATGACAGCAAGCCATATGGATGTTAAATGGAAAATTTAATACTTTATCATATGTGTATGTATCATATTTTTCTAAGTGTCACAGTTACTGCACACTTCAAAACAAACTTTGTTGAACACTTTCCATACCTAGAGGTTGACTTACATAAGTTGTATTCTCAAAAATAAATTTGCTTGTACAAATTTTTTACAACCTCTGCACAGGTGCTACAAAACAAAAAAGAGCAATTAAATTTTGACTTGTTCACTAGGTCAGCGTGAAGAAAATAAGAAAGAAAGAAATAAGCATTGACTAATTAGAATTTTAGCATTAATAATCTCAGTCACAGAATAAAGGTATTATTTTAGTTTGTCCATTATAAAAGAAAATGCAAAAAAATGATGAAATATTACATAACAGAGCTCCCATGATATTCTACAAATTGTTAAACAGAAACATAGTTTTATGAGTTAGCAAGCACTGAGTTATTAAGAAGCATGCTGACTCACAGCTAGCTACAATTCTTGAATCTGAATCTCTCAGATTACATTCTTTTAGTATCTGAAAATCTAACCTTTTCATCATGTTGAATGAAAAAATATCTCCAACCACTGAAGTGAAAGTTTATTCATCCACTTTACTCTTGTACTCATCCACTTTAAACCAGTTTTCCTCCAAATTATTACTAATGAATTGAGAGTTCTCTTACGTACCTTTATTAGAAGAACCAGTTAAAAACAACGAATTGGTCAGAGGTGCAACTAATTATAAAAACTGCTGCAGAAAAGAGGCAGTGCTTTGAAATTTAGCCATAAGATTAGCCTGCTGCTTTGGAAGGGATGTTTCTCTGGAGAATTTAACCCCTTTTATAATACTTTGACAGAACTTCTCTCTCCCCCATCCAGCTACTTCTTCTCCTTTATTTGCACACCCTAATACTGTAGTACTAGTAGCAGCAGCAGCAGGTGGCCTGACCTCAGGAATGTGACTTCTGACAGTTTGTACATGCACACCTTTGTAAATATGCACACCCTTGTTCATACACATTTGAGATGGTGCAGTAATCTGGATTTGAAAACCCTGCAATGGAAGAGCAAGAGTTTCTCCAACACATTTGCCAACAAATGCAGACAATCTTCAAATCTGCACATTCATAATTTGCTTGTTTGTATGTATGTGTGTGGGTATATCTATACATTACTAAAATGCTTGTGTCTGTGACCGTTAACAGGGTGAAACTGTGCACCATAGGAAAACAATTTCTGAACCAAAGTACCTCAAAAAGGCATACGTCCAAAATCCAGAATGCATGGCTCCCATGGAATTGAAATTTGGCAAACTTTATAAAACATTTTATGACACCCAAATTATCATAAAATAGTACATATAATGGTACCTTGGCACTCATCATTAATTGGTTCCAGGAGGTGCAATGAGTATCAAAAAGTAGCAAACAAATTTTTTCCATAAGGAATTCCCATTATTCTCATAATGAATAATTTAGTGAGTTACAAGGCAGCCGAAAACAAATTCTGAGTACAAACAAACAATGAACAAAATTTTCACGCCCAAATGAGTTCAGTACCAAATTCAATGAGTTTTGAAGCAGTTGAGTACCAAGGTATCACTGTAACACAAAATGTCACAAAACATTTCCTATAGTCAGCTCCTTATGTTTGACTGTACTATACAATTCAACATGAGCTATTTTCAAGGCAAATACATCTCTGAATATCTCGCTGAATTTTTAAGAACTTTTTCAGGGAGGGCAACACATTAGAAACTCTGCCATTGTTAAAGGCACTGAGGGATCAAGTAAAGAAATTATCCCTGAAATGATGACCCAACAGGCCATGGGTTGTCTAGTGTATATAAGTGTGTGAAGCATAAAAACAAGCAAATTATGAATTGCTTAGGGCATACAGAAATATGACACATTTGCTTATTTACTGAGAATGGGGAGATCTGGAGGACTAGTTTCAGCTGCACATTGCATATATTTTTCTCTACAGATAATCCTGAGTTTATGACCATTCATTTAACAATTGTTCAAAGTTACAACAGTGCTGAAAAAAGTGATTTACAACCAGTCCTCATACATATGACCATCACAATATCTCTGTGATCCCATGACCAAAATTCTGGGAACTGTATGTACATTAATTGCAATGTCCCAGGGTCACATGATCAAATTTGTGACTTCCCAGTTGGCTTCCGATAAGCAAAATCAATGAACAAAGCCAGATTTGCTTACAACTGTTTCATCTGTTTCATTTTATGACTGGTGATTCATTTAATGACAATGGCAAAAAAGGTTGTAAGATCAGGTAACAATCAACATGGTTAGCAATGGAAGTTCCAGCCTTGATTATGGCCATAATTCAAGAACTCCCTGAATATATCTACATCTATATCCACTTCCTTTTGAGAGGATAAGTAAAAATCAGATTGTCTTCATTTCCAGATTTCTGTCCTTGAGTAATAGCTGTTTCATTTAATATCTATTTCCAAAAAGCATTTTTGTTAAAAGTTTTATTATTTCTAAATTTAGATACTGCCAGACAAGCCTTTTTTAATGTCTACTTTTGCTATTTCTATGGAAAGCAGCATCACTTAGATGAAAGCTATGCCTTCCACACGCTTTCTGAATCCAACTCTTCTATTTTACATAACTGCTTGTGTCAAGTTTCATTTATCAGTTAGGATTAAGGCATGCTTGGATCTGTCAGACATTTCCAGGTGCTGGATGAGTAGAAAGGTGCCATTTCTCTTGCTAACCTACTACTTAACTGGTAAACAGCTGGTGAGCCACATTGACAGTAACAGTTGTTCAGTGTATTCTTCAATAACGCACCACATAGATATATAGGCATGACTCACAGATCATATAGCTCTTCTTAACAAACCATCCCCTTCAATGAAATTGTTAAGGTTAAGGAAATGAAAAGCGGACTCTTAATTATAAGATCAAATTCTATGGATCTTTTGGATTGGAGAACAATATTTCTCCATAAGAATTCAACATTTGTCAATGGGATATTCTCCAGAACTGAAGAACTCCTATGAATCAACATCTATGAATTCAAAATTCAGCACATCTCTAAGGTACCAAACTAGAAAAACCTAACATACTAGTTTTGGAAAAGTTTGGGCCAGGTGATGCTTATAGGTGATGTTAGGAAACCAACATTTGTATTTATTTTCTCCAGTTGTTAAGAGCATACACTGTTACAGTTTTAACTACTAGGGATATTTCTTTTTCCTTAAACATTCCATAAATTTATACATTTACAGGAACTATTGCAAATCTCTGCTGGAAGGTGCTATTTTGTGTTTAACAAAATATCTTACCTGCACAGCTCCCAGTTACTATATAGCATTAAAAATGTAATTTCAAAAAGACTTTGAGACATACTGTATGTATTTCATAGCTGGAGATGAATTAGGACAGAATGGACAAATTACTGTGCTTTCCATAAAATATAACTAGAACTTGATATGCCAGATGTCTTGAAAGCAAAACTCATAAATGTTAGCATTGTTCCTCATATTTTGAAAATATATTAAAATTATTATTTTTGAAAGAGATGTATTGATCCATATTTTCTTAAAACATAAAGAGACATGCATTTCAGAACTTTTTCTACATATTGAATTTGGGCAATAAAGGTATGCTCAGGAAGAATGTAACAGCATAGCCAAAACATAAATTATTGCCTCTAATTCTTATTCTGTCGCAAGGCCACTTTGCCGTATGCTTGCACTTCTAGTAATTTTGCAAATTGTTAAGTTTGTGAGGATTATAAAAGACACACAATACCATGAAAATATGCAAAGTTAAACACGACATAAAGCTGAGTTTGCAACACAATAACACACAAATTTTTAAGTGGAATGTTTTTGGGGTGGGGAGGGGTCAGTCAAATTATTTTTGTTTATTTCTTAAATCACTGATTTTTCCCTGTTCGCAAATAAAGAAAATAAAAAATACTTTTATTTTGTAAACATTTTTCTGTTTTTGGCATATGGAGGACTGATTTTTATTGAAATCGCTTTGCACAAACTAGAAACCATGAAGTTTCCCTCCTTAGCTACTTACTTTGCAAACTTCAGACTTCTTATCAAAAAGAAGAGGCCAACACTGTAAAAGAAGCATCCAGCCAAGTTGGGTTCTTACCTTTTTCTGTAAGCTAGTATTAAAAAAAATTCTCTGAATATTACTTTCTATTAAAGATTGAATTAAGAAATGTAAAAATATTTATGGAGAGAGTAAGTCCATTAACAGAGATTTCTATTTTGACACAAATCAGTTTTCAAGCATATGAGAATTAAAGCGTCACTGCAAAGGCTTTTTTAAAAAAAAAAAAAACATGAGAAATTATCTTTATCTACTCAGAATCTCCTAACTGTTTTTAACTTTCCCCAATTCTTTCTCATTTTTAAAACATGATAGGAAAAAAGAAATAAGAACCAGCTACTTGTTTAACATGACTTACCCAAGCTGTTTGTGTATTTACAAGCCGCTTAGCTCTATCATTATATTAAAGTTTCCAAGAACCCAAACAGAAGAATATCACTTCTTTGAGAAACTGTACGTTCTTTGCTTTGTGGTTACCCTCTTGATTTGGTTGGAATATGACCTCTGACATGACTGGAAGCTTGAGGTTAGAAAGCAAAGCAGTTCCAACAGATTTTAAGACTGGATAAAAGTTACCAGAAGCCCCAAGACTAAAGAAAAAAATCTATGCAAGTATCTCGAAAAGTCAAATGTAACACACATTTATTCCCCTTCTAGAATATTGTCTGTAATTTCAACAAAACTATAAAACCAAAGTATGGAACAATATACAAACCTAAGGCAAAGGAAGAGAATGTTGTCTTCAGCTTTAAATTAGGGTAAGTTAGGGGATAAAGACTGTTTATGTATGCCTGCCAAGAATCTGATATCCATGAGGACAATAATACTTCCAAAACTTTTATAATCTCTCTACAGCAGATAGATTATTGTATCATCCCTGTTTAAAGACTTCAAGAATGGGAATAGATGGCAGCCAATGTAATTGTCTTTGGACCCGTCACCAAGCTACTAGTGCTGCATCTCATTTCACATACACAGTAAACACACACATCTAAATTCCTACCACAGTATTGTCTCTGTGGTCAAAGATCTGTGTACAGTAAGCCTATTGCTGAGAATTGCACACTTTTTAAAATTATTACTTTTCTCATATGTAAACTTTCATTTACGTTCTTCTGCTACTATTTTTGTTTTGCTTTTAAAATTAAGCCTATATTGCTTTGCTATTGCAACTTAAACTGATCTCTTTGATTGGCAAGTTAACACTAGTCAGCAGAATATATGAAATCATGCATTTTATTACAGCCTAGGTAATAAAGCATGTTCTAAAATATAAAATTTTATAAAATGTTATTTTAGCCTTTAAAACACAAGAGTTAGAGATATTTTAGTTTTTACTTTACCTTTTGATTATTCATACTTGGTAAATGAAGCAAATGTATTTAAAGGATGAAGCAATAATATATGTGTGCTATCCACTAAACATTAAAAACAAATGAATACTACAGCACAAAAGGAATATTGTCACTTTCTTGTGCCTTAGAAAATTCCTTGTTTCTTTCTAACTCAAAGCATAGAATAAATGAACTGCAATGTACTACGGGCAGTGGTGGGATTCAGCCAATTCACACCAGTTCAGCAGAACCAGTAGCTAATTTTTTGTTGCCCAGGCCCAGAATGGATTTCCGGAAGCGGCATCCACACAGAGAACCGGTTGTTCACATATTTGAATTCAATCACTGACTACGGGGAAATACAGCAAAGGAGAAAAATAGAAAGAGATGTTACAGTGGTCACAGCAAAGTATTCATGGATGGATTTTTAGGAATTCACAAGTGCAAATGGATACAGAGAAGAAGAGGTTAATTATAAGTGACACTGTATAATTTCTATTGAAGAGAATCCTGAGGCGTGTAAAAAGAAAGGTTACCCTGAAGTCTAATAAAACATTATGCTGGAATGCCTCTTTCTTATATAGGAAAGGAAACTGCATTGTTTTATGGCTGGAGAGGCAGCTGGCACTACACTCTGACCTCCAACCCTGACTCAGCAAGGAGCTCATTTATGACCTCACAAGAATCAATCAATTAAATGAGATCATTCAGGAGAAAATCCTCACAGACTGTTTGTCTTCTATCCACAGCTCTCCTCTCATTCCCAGACACATGGTGGCATGCAGATTCAGTTAAGCCGCACAATTTAGTTTCCTTCATAAACTCACCATTTTTCATGTGTATTTGATAGGTTCTTTCCCTCCAATTCAAAGCTTCTTTCATAGGAATGTAAAAGGGTGTGAGCTCTCTATTCTTGCCTTAGATTTGATTAATTTGTGGTTTTCATGTGCCTATTTCCATTCAGACAATGGAAATAGACTGGTTCAACTCCATCTACAAGCAATTTATGGTAGACACATTGATATGTAAAAAGAAAAAGATTTTCAGAGTTGTTTTAGCTTAAGAAGCAAGGGAGTAATTTTTTTTAAAAAAGAAAGAAACATGGCTTTACACTAATAATTACTGGTAAATACAGCATATTTGCAAAGATAATTAAAGTTATTATAGTTTGAAATATTTTTGATGTATATAGTCTTTTATTTAGATAAAAATAATCTTTAATCAAGAGAAGGACACCTCTTCCCAGCAGATGAAGTAAGGAACAGAGAATAAACAAGTATATCACAACTGATTGTTTTTGAAATATCAAACAGATTGTATCACACGCCAAGAAAATGTCTCACCAACCTGTAGTCAAACAACCTGCATTTGCTCTACAATGATGTCAACAATCAAGTGATACAATATAAGATTGCAAGCTTTATCATTGTGTTTAATCAATCAAGGATTGTTACGAAGTTATATTTTCCCGGCTCATGAAAAGTTTGCAGAACAATCAAACTCACTATCTTGTATTTGCCGTACAGGATGTAGCCAGAGGTTGGAGTTTTTTTAAAATCTTTTTTAATAATAGTAATATAAAATTATTTGTCTTATTATTTACACTATTTGCCTCCCAGAGTGACTGATTTGAGATGGGTGGCTATACAAATTGTTGTTGTCAAGGATAGGTTCATAACTGGTCACAGACACCCTTGTTCTGTCCCTGTTGTTTGCCATCCTAATAACCGTTTTTCTATTTTATTATTCATTATTTATTTCTGTTCTCTCTTACTTCATATGCATACATTGACCTATTCATCCATGTACCCATGTAGTTTTCTTCTTAACTGTCCTAATAAACCATTTTGCAACTAATGTGGCACTTTTAAAAAGTTAATTTTATTATAAAAACATGATGTTTGAGTATAAATATAATAACACAAAATTCACATAAGTTATACCATTATCAAATTTCCTATGTAACAAACTAATGTATTAATAACTAGATAAGAAGATATAAATAAAATAAAATCTGAAAATGTATTGATATACTGCAAATAGGTGATTGTCTAGTTTTAGATCCCCTCTGGTTTATTAATGGGGGGGGGGAGAAAAGCAAACTACATCAGTCCCAATGTTTTAAACATTGTACAGACTATATGGAAAAGAAGTTTTTGAATATAACATTTCCTGATATCATGATGTCATGAGATAGGATGAGATGGGATTAGATATTATGAGATGAGATCCAGAAGAAGAGCCTTCTTCTGCCTAAGCGCCCATCTTTTGGAACATCCTACCCTCCAAGGTGAGATCTGCCTCCACCCCTCCTATCTTTCTGTAAGAGCCTGAGGACCTGGTTCTGTCCGTTGGCCTGGAGACCCAATGGGGGAGTTCCATGCTAGATTGATAACAAATCCCACCTCCCCTCTTGCTTCCTGCGTCCCCACTTGCCCATCTTTTATTCTCCTATCACAGTATTCTCATTGTTTTCTTTTTAATTGTTTATTCTATTGTTCCATTATTTTACCACTGTTATGTTTATACATCTTTTCATTTCTCCATTTGTATTGCTGCAAGCCACCTAGACTAGCCCCATGGCAAGATAGATGGCAAATAAATTTAACAAATAGTAAGGAGCATATCTCCACTGGATATCTCCAGTGGAACAGAATCCAAAAATTACAATACGGTAATGCAAATTTAACTGACAGCATGCATGACAGCAAAATTAGTTCTAATTCAATCTTCACTGCAAACACTGGAGATGTTTAAATTATTCATAATAACACTCCAATTGAAATAATTTGTACTGGGTGAAAATATTATCAACTATTATCAAATATATTATAAATTATATTTAAAACAACTAAGAACCCATTTAAATATTTCCTAAAAGTTTGAAGAACTGTGTATTTCTGAGGTTATTAAACAAACAGGAAAAAAAACTATTTGCAACTCTTAATTAGGTTCATTCTTAAGAAAGACTACGCTCTAGAAAAAGTTTCATCAAACTTGCACAGCCTGAAGAGCTGCTTCTGTCTACATCAGCAAGAGTGGGAAATTTTCCAGCCTTCAGATTGTGCATAATCTAACCAAAGGGCAGAGTACATTGGAACTGACTGGGTCAGGCTTTCAAGCCAAAAGCTCTTGCTGATAAATCATACTGTGATTACAAGCTCTGATCACATAACTGGGGAACTTTCATTCTGAAATTATCATGCTATTTCTTTACAGCAACGTATTTTTTTCTTACATTCATATCATTTTTAATAAAAATAGACTGAAAAGGAGCTTTGTTGATTTTTTATTTAAAAAAAGGAATTCATTTATTATCTAAACAAATGGAATATAGACAGTGTCCAATTTTCCTAATCAAATTGCTAACACCTTTCATAACCTCACATCCATAGCAAGGTCAGCATAATACACTTTCATTAACCAGAATATTTGAAACAGTCTTCCTATATACTGAACAAAAATAATTTTATTCCAATGAGATGAGAGAAGTGAGAATCCTCTGTAATTTCATAATATAATAAGGAGATATTATGGTAACTTCTGGATCTCTGAAGAACTCTTCCTCAACTATCCTTCACATTTCTCTGGAACATGGTGTGCATGTGTATGTACATGATTCTATTGCAGTCTATTCTATCCTATTGCAAGAAGTTAATATTTTGGAGACTAGCAGTGTTGCAAAGACAGCAGTCACAATATTGCACAATTGCACTGTTTGCCACATGGCCACAACCATCAAAGAATATGGTTATACATGGCTCCTTTTACATAAAAGATGGGCAATTGGAAATATTTTTTTGACAGGAGTTGAATCTGGTAAAAAAAGTTCATAGAAGTATATATTGATGACATACATAGTATTATATTATCTAGCTTTAACTAGCAATGGCACCCCCTGCTGGCTCTTACTTTGAAATTTCTCATTTTATTTTTCCTCTAAACTTCTGACCCCCCTCCCCCCAAAAAATCCAAAATATATTTATAGTTTAAATATATTTTAAACAGAAAAAGTTGCTGGATTCCAAATCTGCACTGATTTAAAATTTTACCCATTGTGTATTACATAAGACAATCTTCGCAATTACAAGTTGTAAGTATTTATTTTTAACTCATTATTTCATGTGTATCTATTCTCTGGAAACCAGTTATATTAATGAGGTATCAAGAACAAACTGAATTTCTAACAATGAAAAATATTAAAGCCACAGGATGCAGAAAAGATACCTTCCTCCCTTAAAATTACATTCAGAGTTCCAACTAAGAGTAAAGGAACTCAAAGTAATAATCTGACTTCTTGTCATTCATTGATATTAATAACAAAAGAGATAGCAGATTCTCAAAGAGCGATCACTTCTCCCATGGAATTCTATATTCCTTGAAACTCAAGTTTAACATATAAAAAATTGCAAATAAATACAATTTCCATGAAAGAAACCGATTACTTATCACTGCTTTTGAGCATTCTAAAGGAAAAAAAACCTACTTTCAAACTGTACATAATAACCGCTTAGTTTCATAAAAATTAGTAAAAGTAGGTATTACCACTGTCGTGGTAAATTAAATTTTTAAACTAAACTTATTGTTCAGGATTAGAAATTTAAAAAGTTTAAAGAACAATTTTTGTAGTCCTAAGTAGAGAAAAGGACAGCTTTCCTTGAGATCCTTACAGAGATCAGTTGTCAGCTTCCACAGAAGCTGGGAAGAACAACTGTTGTTTCATAAAATTACACTGATCTTACATAGCAACAACCTCCCACCCCACTAAGACAGCCTCCTTTCAACACCACTGCTGTAGCATTTCAGGGGTCTGACAGAAAATCCTGTGTAACACAAGCAGCAAGATTATCTGAAAGCACATTCCCACCATCATCAATTGGAAACGGTTACTTAAGGAAAACTGCTGCTAATATGTTCCAGTCAGCTATATCACTAGGATGACAAAAGCTCCAGTATAAAAAAATATGCAACATTTAACCTGATGGCAATAGCTCTGATTATCTGTCAGAAGCATTCATCCATTTTTCTTGTTTCCTGAGGAAACTCTCTGCATGTTAGTCACACTGATGCAAGCAAGCCATTTGGCCTAAGCCATCTAAGCTTCCTTAAAACATTGTCTGTTTCCAACCTTCATAGCCACGTATTGAAAGTGAGAAATGAGACTGTAGAATAAAGTAAGACATAGATGAGAGCTATCTTGTATCTTCTTAAGTTAATTACCCTCAATATTTTCTAAAGTCATGTAATCATGCAGACTATATAGCACTTCAACAACAGATGATGCTAAAAAGATGCTGTAAGGCACTATTGGAGATAATGCATTAACATTCTTCTTAACTTCTTCTTGGCACATGAAGAAAAGTACAAAAAGATTGAAATTTCGCTAGAAGCTGAAGAATGCTTCCTAGTGATATAAGATTTTCAATACAAATTGTAATACTCAAGAGTTTCTCATCCTAAGTACCACTATATTTAAATAGATAATGAAAATTATAACCTTTAAGAAAGCATAGAATCCTAAACTACTTTGCCCTATGCTTACAAAGCTTTCCAAATGGAGAAAGGGAAAGAAAGAGAGGAAAAATAGGAATATAAAGATATTAATTTATTTATTTTTTATTTTTATCACAATATTAATTCTGAAATGCAAATGCTATAGTATTGAACTATCTGGCCTTAATTATCTATCAGAAAGTCAGCACAATTTACAAGCACTAAAATGTGAGCCAGCATATCTTCTTTTAATCTCATTTCAATAGATTTTCATTGTTAATAAATTAATTTTCTCTCTCATCATCATTAGCTTGTGTACAAATGAAGAGACTTAAGTAGCCAAGATAAAAATATCACATTAATTCAATAGGGATGTTTAATATTCTGTGATGCTCTGTTTTAGCATTGGAATCATTCTTATTTAATGTTGGCAACCCTCTAGTACTGTACTTTGCAGTGCAAATATTACATATCTCATAGACCATTTCACTTTCATGGAAACCTAAAGCCTCAGGTTAATTAGCTACAAGAGTCACTTGAAAAAAAATCCAATATAATGCTACTTCAAGTCAACATTTTTTAAGAAAACAAGAGGGACTATTTAAAACAGACTCCAACGTATATCAGTCAGTATAATTCATTTTTGCCGGGCAACAATGCGGCTGATAAATGAAAACCACCTTCCATGGGTTTAAGCTAATACACCATTAATATGAAAAGAATTTGACAGTTTACATAAGGGATGTGACCTGGTGCCAACAACCTCTGGCTTCTCCATTTTCCAGATGGAGAGAGATTAGTCTAAAGCCTTTATTCACATAAGAAGATTTCCCCCCCTGGAAAAACTATAAAAGACAATTCTGTTCCAAACTTCAAGTCTCCTTCACAAATGTCTACTCAATTCGGGTCCTTTAACTAATGCCTATTAAAAGAAGCCCTTGGGCCTGAAGCTACTGGGGAAAAAAAGACTAATGCAAACTCCAGTTTAATGCTTGCCTTTAAAAGATCTATTGACAAAACCAATGGGGAGAATTTGGACAAATGTTAACTTAAGAAAAAAAGGTTGGTGAGTTTCAATCGTGTATGTGAACGCCTGCTTGAGTTTGATCATGACAGGCTTAAGGCAAGAAAAGTTAATCCTACTTGCATATTAAAAATACATTAATTTTAAATTCAGCATGTATCGTTTTCCCACTTTGATTTATAAAGTATCACTGAAAAAGACTGAAGTACATTCCTGCTTAAAATGGTACAGAATTACAGCAGAAGGCACTGTCTTTTCTTTTGAAATAATACCGAAAACTGTTCATTGACAAAGCATGACACAATTTCTTAATAACCCTTAAAGAAAGCAAAAATGGGAAAATTGAGTATTTCAGTGCTTTGTTAAGGGACTATAATAACAGTTAACCAAACCAATTTCCCTATTTTTTTTCTTAGACACATAGAAACCATAACTGTTAATTAAACAATACAAATATTTAAAACATTTTTTATTACTATGGCACCATTAAAAGTTATCTACAGGCAACAATCTATTTTGACTGGCATCAAGGCAGAACCACATCATCTTTATTGTCATAATCACTTCCCAAGGGGAGCAAATCTTGTTCCTGAACCTATGCTACTTCGAATATAACAAAAGATCAGACTTTTATAAAAATGCAATTTCTATTTTCTACTGAAGACTTAATTTAAAGGAGCTATACAATAACAAATCAAGCATTTTCAAATATGACTTTGCAAAATACATTCCTTATTGGCCCTTTGTGACACAATCATTTAAACACTGTATAAATCTATTGTAATCTGAAAGTAAATTTATCCATAAAATATACATTTGGCATGTTCATTATGAGACTATCTCAAAGTTCTAAGAAATTCTTTGAATCTTAAGTTATTAGAATGAAACTCAAATATTTTATTATATTTACTTTACAATAAGAACAGAATAATTGTAAAATTAATCTTATTTTTAGTAAACTCCCATGGTTATGAACAATGGTAATTTTTCAGTCCTAGATTTATAAATGGAAAAATAAGCATACTCAAAATCCCCACACAAAAATGTTCTAAAACATAATAACTGAGAACAACTTTGCAATTATGTAATAGGTTTAGAAAAATGGTTAAAGAAAGAAATCTTAATAATATTGCATCACATCAGAACAATTCTCTTTAATTACTAGTGATTTCTTTTATCAAATAATCACTTTTGCTTTTAAGAATGAAAACATTCAGATTTTTTTCAAAAATGTAAACTATTGTTCTGCCAAACATCTGCCAGTAATTCAGAGATTTGTAATTTGAAAATTATGATCCAGCAAAAATCTATTGCTTTGTACAAGTGGTAGCTGCCTGTTCAATGATTTAGTTAACCAACAATGCTTTCTTTCGGAATTACTCAATTTCTTTGCTATATGAATCCTTTCCTCTTTTCATTAGCAATTTGTGTTTTCTGTACATATTCAGTCCCATTACACAGTTTGGGGATAGTTTATTTTTTCCCTCCTGAAATTTCCTACTTCTGAAATTTTAAGATTTAAGATTCTTGTTTTCCATGGCCCTATTTGTCTAAAATCTAATTAAAAGAAACTAGCTTGCAACTTTGCTTCCAAATTGTAATATACCTTTACTAAGCTATAGTTCTAATTTTTCTTACCTATAAGTCTCCTGCTGATCAATATAAGTATAATATAAGGTATAAGTACAATATAAGTTCTAATTAATACTTCAGTCATTACTGAATTCAGCCCTAATAGTAGTTCTGCTACTTGCACAAGATGGTGTCATATCTCAGCATGGCTTAGTGGTATACTAAATGATAGGAAATTGAACATACATACCCCAGGACATATCTAACATGATTACCGAATATTTCAGTTGTTTAAAGATCTTAAGAAGAGTCTTAATAACATTACTAGACCAAGGCCAAACACAAAGTATTAGACTGATGATGACAAGCTTAGGTTTTTGTCATAAGCTCTAATGTATTAGATGTTGCTAGTTTTACCTGAGTAAAAAGAATTTTGGAATGACCATCAAGAAGAAAATGGGTCATTTGTACTAAAACTAAAAATAATGAAATGTACATATTTTTGAAGTAGAAAATATAAATATAAACCTTTCAAAAATAAAATTCTTCGCACAAGACAAAATGGAAAATAGTATAAGAATGAATTCCAAAATAATCTAGAGAACTTTTAATGCAAAAGTATAGATGGCTGCCATATAAGCTGTATAGTGTACTTGAATAAAGACTTTTGTGCAGGAAACCGATGTTAAATCAAAGGGTAGCAGGTGTGTGTGTGGGTAATCCTTCTTTCTACTGATAGAACACTTTGCCACAATTTCATTTAAAGATTTTCATTTTCCCTGCACTATTCTTTTAAAAGAAATTGCAGTGATAGCAATTCACAAAATTAAGACTAACCTTCTACCAAATGCTGATAGTTCATTATAAAAATTAATAGCTATACTGTATAATCACCTCTTCCTCCTGACTTGTATGAACCATTATTAAGGGAAGAGTATGATTTCAATAGCAAAATTGGGGTTCAAAAAGGAAACTGTTCCTTAAACATACAGAATAAAAGAATGTATCATAAAAAAATGTTAGACATTCATATACATTTAGTTTATAGCTGTATTTTATATCTACCGTTCCAATTAATAAACATTAAATAACATAAACAATTCCCTCAATATAATGTCAGATAAAGCAATATTATGTATTGTTCACTATGTAAAATTTCATGATAGAAGGAAAAGCAGCATCTTCTTATAAACTAGAGAAAACCTATTTATTACAGGCTATTTCTTATTTCCATGTACATTGTTATACCTTAAATAAATTATTAAGTTGGTTTAAAATGTGATATTAATTCAACATGAAATAATGAATAACACAATTATCTCTTTTATTTGATAAGAGTTTAAAGCAGAGATCTCCAAACTTGGCAACTTTAAGACTTGTGGACTCCCAGAATTCAACGCTGGCTGAGGATGATTGAGAATGTCCATAGAAGTCGTAAAGTTGCAAAATTTGGAGACCCCTGGTTTAAAGGACAAAAAAATAATACATTCCTGGAGAGTTATGGAATGTGTGGCTCCCAGACTCAACCTGATCCACATAGCAACATATGCTTTAGCTGGTTACTCTTTCTCACCTCCACTGGTTTCAATAGATAGATCCTCAAATGGGAAAAAATATCTTCTGGCTTTGAATATTAAATGGTATAATTCCATCATACTACTTCCACCTTGTACAGAAAAAAAAAATGAAAAGAAAAAAAAAACTAGATCCACTTACTGGCTATTCTGTAACAGCAAAATAGAAATTCCATCAAATTGACATTCATATAAAATGAAGTGAAACATGAAAAAACAGAGAAAATAGCAATTCTGTAGAGCTACACGTTTGAGGACAAGCAAGCATATTTGAAAAATATTCCAATGTACCATCTATGTACTGACACTTCTTGCCCCATGAAGAACTGTCATACTTCATGTGATAGAAAAGAAAAAAGAGAAGATGGATTTGTGTTCAATTAACAATCTCTTCTTTGTTTAAACATTGCTCAAACTGCTTCTCTAGTATCTAAAAATTAATTAGTCACGAGTACACTTGGTGATTCATATGTTATGCAAATTGCCTATACTTCCCTCCTCCTCACTGCTAGATTATTCAAACCAAAATTCTAAATGCTTTTCTAATGAGATGTACAATGACCTACAATTAAAAGTAAGTATAATACATGAGACAGTAACTAAGCATGTTAGCACACAAGGAATCTCTTCAACATACACATCCCCAAAAAACTTACAGATTGACAATTACATTGATTTTTAGATATCTTTCAGTATTGTTTATTCATTATTCAGCTTCTAAAATGCTTCATCTTTACAACAAAAAATGGCTTAACAGATACATGAAATGTCATCTTCTGTCTGCAAATATTATACCATAAATGCAGATATTCATACACAGTAAAAGATAAAAAATATAGTGATTAGCAATGTAGTATTTTTATTCAGATCCAATACATAGTGAATCATTCCATTAACTTATAAGTGCTCTTATTTATTTGTACCAGTGACTTCAATAGATTTCTTTTTAGAGGTATAATGATTGTGAAGAAACACAATCCCAATTAAGCATCCATACTGAATCTAATATAAATTATAAAATTAAAATTTAACTTATCCTAATTAGAATTTCTACTTGAATTTTTTTTACTCTAACACTCACAAATGAGATCTGATATAAAATAGTCTGAGAATTTTTTTTTACTGATTTTTGAATGGTTTTTAGCATTAGACTAGTATCTTTAGGGACTTTTTACAAGCAGAAAACAGATAAAAAGAAGGATTGGTGTATAATTTCATATATGAAGTTAAGATAATGAGCTGATAAATAAACTTTGGAATAATGGACATTATTAAATACTGGAGCAGTATTGAGAGACTTCCGGTTAGGCGTCACAGCATGACAGGTGCAGGAAGATGGGGCTCCGTCTTCCATGTTCGATTTCGCCCCACTGGGGACCCTAAAAAGGGTCAAATGTTGCCCCAGAGAGGCAACGGAGAGGACCCTCGTCGATCGCAGAAGGGCGGTGGTCCTTCTGCTGGATCTGAGGAAGACCTCCAAACTGGCGGGGAAAAGACTGGCTACATTCGTGTGGCCAGTCAAAGCTGCTGACAACCAAAGATAAGCACTAACTAGCAATTTTTGAGCAATGTGGATGGAACTGGGTGAGACTTTATCCTCTTTTTATGACCTTAATACTACTCTCCTGGAAAAAAGAATGCCCAAAGCAAAGAATCCTCCCCGATGAGAGAGGGAAGGGAAGTTTTTGCACCACTCCCTCAGGAAAAGAAAAGCGGCGAATTAATTGCTTTGGGGGGGAAAGAGAAAACTACAAGATCAATTTGGAATTAATACAGATATACAGCTTTGAAATGTGGGGACTAAAAGTACCTTTTGAGATTTTTTTTTAGAAAAGATATTTGAAAGTCTGTAAAATAGGCTTGGATTTGGAAAGCTGGAAGATCACGGCACTACAACTTATGCTTAAAGGAAACTTGATTTGAAGCCCAGACTTAGATAAGACTCTTTGTTGTTCCTGGAAACTTTCACTTTTGCAGACTGCAGCTGGGAAAAGGGAAAAAAAACTCTTGGTCTGCTTATCTGTGTTGGGGACCCTATTGGACTATAAAAACTACATACAAAAACAAAATGGGTGTTTCATACTTAGCCTCAAATGGTAAAAAAACATCTTTAACACTTGTTTCCGAAGCCCCCAGCTTGATATACCAACAAGAAAATGTTCATGAATCTCAGAAAGAAATTCTTTCTATGTTTTATTCCATGATGAGACTAAAAATAATGCAAATGAGATAAAAGAACAATTTTCTAACCTAGTTAGAACTAGTAACGCAGAAAACAGAAGGAAAATTAGAAGAAACGGATCCAAAGATGGAGGACCTAAAGGAAGGAATTAACAGACAGATACAGACAAATGAAACATTAGAAGATGCAGTGATAACACTGGAAATGGTCAAGATCTCAGAAACATTTGAGGATAAAGAAGAAGAGCTGATCGAATGGATGATAAAGCTGTTAGGAGAAATGCTAAACATTGACAAACAAGAAATGAAAAGAAAAACTGAAGGAGGATGGAGGCTGTTTAATGAATATAAATGGGTTGAGCGTTCTTCCAAAAATACTTCAATCAAATTTTCTTCTTCATTCCAAACAATATATACAAAAACAGAGGAAGAATTACTTGATGATTCAAATGCACTGACTTGGAAAGTTATTTGGCAAAGGAAGAAAGCTAGAGTAAGACTGAAGAAAATAGAGATTTTGACCTATTAGATGGGATATTATACTATTAAACAGATGTTTGAATATGGTTAAGAAAATAGATGTTAGAAATAAAAGTATTATTATAATTAGAAGGATAGGATTTGTAACTAGAATATTATACTTTGTTATGAGATGGGAAATATGAAAATTCTAAAAGGGTTTGAATAAGGGAAGCTTTTGGTAACCCAAATATAATTTATTATGAGAAAATTATAAGCGAAATATATAAGTATATTTTGAACATTGATGGGAAATTATTATTTTTAAAAAAAAAAGCGGGAAAAACAGGATATTGATTGAACAAATGGATTTTAAGTGCAAATGCAATTGAGATATGTACTGGCTAGAAAAGATATTATAAACTGACACTATCAATATTATGTATAATACCAGAAAAATGTGATGAAGATGTCTATATTTAATCATATATGTATTAATAGTAACAAGAATTGTATTTGCCCAGTGTGGAAAAATGCATACCATCGGAAGAAGAGAGGATCAAGGAAGCACTGGATGGTGTAATATTGGAACTAGACTGAGAAAATTAATATGTACCACTGAATTACCAATGGACCCAGACCACACGTTGTTTATTGAGTACTCATGATTGTAAAATTAGAAAATTAATAAAATATTTAAAAAAATACTGGAGCAATATTATCTGAATATATATAAGTTCAAAGTAGGCATCTACATTTCCAAAACATCTAACTACATTTTTATCATAATTTATAATTTATTTAACTGCTGTTAGAGGATTGTGATATGAGAAGACCTCGACTTATAACCATTTGCTCAGTGACAGTTCAAATTTATAATAGCACTGAAAACAGTGACTTATGATTGTTTTTCACATTTATGACCATTACAGCATCCCCTGGTCACATGACCAAAATTTGGATGCTTGGCAGCTGGCATGTGTTTATAACTGCAGTGTCCCAGGTCATGTAATCACCTTTTATAATCTTCTGACAAGCAAAGCCAATGGCAAAGCCAGATTCATTACAAGCTAATTTGAGGGCTAATCCACATGGAGCTCCATTTCCATCTGTCCTGTTTGCCATCGTTCACTCCCTAGAGACTAAAATGGAAGATCTGTAACTTGAGCTGATCATGAACAAGGAGTGTATATCAGAGGTGGTGACCCTTTGAGAGCTGTATGCAATGAAATTTCATTTTGATGTATGCCGATTGGTGTACATTCAAAATGACAATAAAGTTATTATTATTATTATTAACAACTGTGTTACCAGCTTAACAACTGCACTGATCACTTAACAACTGTGGCAAGATATGTCATAATATGGGGCAAAACTCATTTAACAACTGTCTTGCTTAGTAATGAAAATTTTGGGCTCAATTGTGGTCATAAAGTGAGAACTGCCTGTACTAGATTAAGATATTATGTGAAAACCGGACTATAACAAGGCCTCCAGAAAAAAAAAATATCTATTATTATTTAAGATGGACTGTAAGATCTCTGAGTTGTTTTATTGGCTGTTTGTGACAATACACTATATTCATCAAATTTTTCATTCACTGTCATATTTTGAATTATTAGTATTTTCTGTACACTTTTAAGTCCCAAACAAAAAGAAAAAAATCTTCTTTACTATTTTACATCACAAGCATTGCTGACAAGTCAGGATTTAAGAATAAGTCACATTATAGAATTCAGACAGGGGGGAAAAACATATTCCTGTGGTCTGGTAATGCACTCTATGAACAACCATATTACTAGCATGAAAATAAATATGAAAAAGTTTAAGAGTTAAGTCTGAGAAGATATAACAAAGAACAATCTATAGAAATATCTTCATTAATTTATACTCACTTCTCCCATCATCCTACACTTAATTATTATGAATAATACATTTGCCTGGTCTATTAGCCTTCTATTTACTTTGTACTAACATTTTTCAGTTTTATTATTGAACTAAAACATCTCTCAACCAATATTGAAAACTTTCAGGAAAACCTTACTTTTTTACTTACTATTACTTATGACCTGCCAATACAATCAAATAGTCATGAATGTCCCAACACAACCAGAAGCTTAACTAACCAAATACTTAGAATAGCATTTAGCATCATAAGGAGTAAATGACTGTTGAGTTTATTTGGCCTGACATTTCATTAATTATAATGAAAATTTAGAGAATTTTTATGTACTTTCCAAAAAGTAAATGAAAGTATTAGTGGGAAAGAGTACACATATTCCATCAATTCTTTTAAAAGTATCAGAAATATTTTTGTTCAATATTCAGCAAGGTTTCATATTGTTAGCACGAAAGCCAGTTTTGGGACTATTTATAAATCTCTAGTCTCCCAATTTCCAGGAATTATAGGCTTAGATTCAAAATCAAGATTCAAAGTTTAGAACTGTTAAGACAATGCCTTTACATTGTAAAATTAATAATCTAAATTTTTTAAAAATGTTTTAATACGTGCACGCACACACACAATTTTAAACAATCTCCAAAACAACAAAATATATTTAGCTATAACTGTCATGAAAGCACCACAGACAAAGTCTGTATGAAATAAGATTCATACCTTCATGTGCAAATGTTAGCTGAGCACATTTATACTCATGACAATATGTTCAAGATATTGGCTACCTAATCCAAAAGTGGCCAGATTCTCAGTAGAAAAGATAACTGTCTCAGCTGACTTCAAAAAATCAATTGTGAAGCTATATTTGCAAAATCCATGAGTTTGTAACAACTTTTAGTTCATATTCTTGCCAAGATGTTTGAACAGGATGATGTCCAAAAATTTCAGTGAGATATATTTTAATTCAATTTTAAGTCTGGTGTCAGTGCTGAAGCCATCTTCATCATCCTGATGCTAGAAAAATGACAGGCATGATACAGTTTCATTTTCTTTAATTGCATTGTTTTTTACTCTATTGCTATTGCTACATGGAATAGAACTTTTCGATCCATATAAAGACTATCTGACCTTCATGCCTTTAATTCCCATTAAGGTACTGAAAAAGGTCATGCAGAGATTTGAAAGTGTCACCAATATACTTTTTCTTTACAGCTGATTGAGGTTAGGAAGCAATGAACTGTTAAATTGGTGTCTGGGCAAATTATGGGTTAGATAAGGGTTAATTAACTTAATCTCAGTGCTGATAAGGATTGGCTGCTATTGATGAGCAATCCATGGGTGAATGACAGTATTCAGTTTGTTGTGGATAGCAGTTGCACCCTCTTTAAAGAATAAAGATAATTGGATACCCAAGTGCTTCTGAAGCATAGATGTCTCTTAGCAGTTATACATGGTACACCAATTCTGATTACTTCTGAGCTGTCATGTCATGGTATCTTTTGTTTACCAAGATTATTGCAATGCTTGGAAGTGAGACTTTCATTGAAGGATGTTTAATGAAAAGACTGCAGTTAGATCATAATCACTACACAAATGCTAGCCAGGACCAGAAATTGGGAACAGTTAAAATACAAGAAACTTATATTTTTAAGGATCCAACATCAGATTTTAGAACCTCAGGTATGTAAGAAACTAAAGTAAAAGTCTGTAGCTTGGAGAATTATCTGGCTAGTCTAGCAATCACAAAGTAAAAAAAAGAGAGACATAAATAGGGCAGCAAAGAGAAAGGGGTGAGAAGATCCATATGTATTCTAATACTGGCCATTAGCTAGAAAGAAAAAAATAACCCAATTTATATATAACGATGTTTAGTATTTTTAAATTTTTTCCTATTGAGCAACCACATTCAAAAAGAAAAAAAATACTCTCAACAGCATTCTGCTTTATAAAGTTTACTGCTGAATAAATCATGTTTCAGCATTTTTCCATTTTACAAAAAAACCCGACATTTCTCTTTATCTTTACTAAATTAGCAATGCAATCTGTTCATTTTATTCAGAAATAAATACCAGTAAGTTCAGTGGGCTCTGTCCCAGATAGATTGGCATATGAACACAAAATAAATAATTCAATACAAGTTCTAAAGTTTTGTGCAAAGCATAAGTAACCAAGCTAAGAAGAAATTCTAATAAATATAAATTATTTAATAACTACCCACAATCTGTCCATCTACAAATCTCATTTCCAAAAAATATTCTAGAGCTGTGTTATTTTCGAAAGTTTTGAAAACTAAACAGATAATAAACTAAGGTCCACTAAGTTTTAGTAATTCTATCAAATTTGATTTAACTCCTACTTTTCCATTTTTACTCCATTTTATTCATACATCCATTATATTTCAACAGTTAGCCTACTGTTTTTGTGCCTACTGTTCTATAACATGTGAATTTCTTTTTTTTCAAGTTGTAGATTACATGATAATATACAGTATTATCACTTCTGATTAAATCTGTTCTCCTCTATAAATAAGAATTTTAAGTATTTATAGCTAGTCCTCAACCTATGACAGAACTGGAGAGGAGAATCCCAAATTAAGTGAAATATCACATGACCATTTTGCTCAATGACCATAATCCTAGCACTCCCAGTTGTGATAGTTAAGAGATCTCATAGGTCTTTAACAAGCAGAGTCCCAGGTAAGGAACAAAGGGGTGGCTGGGGAGGTGGTGGAGGAAGCTGAATGTAGGGGTGCTGCAGTTTGAGTCAGAGAGGGTATGAGTTGGCAGAGATGCTGCATTGCTGTGCAAAACCACAGCCAGTGAGTAGTGAGCTTTCCTGGGCCTGGACAGTTTTGCTTATACTGGTGGGCCAGATGGGTGGTGAGGCTTCCCTGGACATAGCAGCTTTGCTTGCACTGGACGACTGGGGGAGGTGAGATCAGGAGAGAAATAGGCAAATGTAGGGAGTCATAAGCCTGGACAGACTGCCATGCACTCCGAATTTTTATCATATGACTCTGGGGGTGCTGCAATAGCCATATTTTCAAACATAGGTCATAAGTCCCTTCATTCAACACCATCATAATTTTGAACAGTCACTGAACAGATGGTCCTAAGTCGAGAACTACCTGAATTGGTCATGAAAATGGAATTCCAATCACCTTTAAAATAGCATCCATGCGTCTAGTAATCAACATGGTTCATACAAGTGATAGCATGGCAAAATCAGTCACAATTAATAGTGATATAACCAGAGGTCAAGGATGAATATGACTAGACTTAAATTAAAAGTACCAAAGCTATCACTACAAAACTGACTAAAATCCAAAACTTCTGGATAAGCTGCCACAGAGATAGACAAGTTAGATAGAAAAGATGGGACTGCCAGATCTATTTAGGTTATTATGTTCAAATTTACATAAGTATTTGGAAAAACTGCCTTCACCTTCACATAAAGAATATGTTCAGTTGGAGTTGGATGGCATAAAAAAATCTAAATAAATAATCATCCCTGGTGCTAAACATGGAAAATTCAAAAAGTACCTATGGAAGCCAATTTACTTATCATATAAAATTGGCTACTTTCTACACAGGAATGATTTTTCCAAATGTGATCAATCAAATGTGAAAGTTCTACTAGTATGCAAGGACTTCAATTCTTAAATAAAACACAATAT
Source organism: Azemiops feae (assembly GCA_023970755.1). Lineage (NCBI taxonomy): Eukaryota > Metazoa > Chordata > Lepidosauria > Squamata > Viperidae > Azemiops > Azemiops feae. The sequence goes on along the minus strand of JALGBA010004099.1, from coordinate 1,469,311 downwards.
TTTACATGTAAATTGATATAGTAGAACAGAACATTTTGCCTCCCAATGAAAGTACATTTGCTTCACAAGCAAATCCAAAATATTTTATGAGTGTATGTTCCATGAAAGTAGCTTAGAGCATTAGTTGTTCAAACTAATACTGTAAAACAAACAATACAATGGGGCAAATGAATGAATCCTGGGATTAAAACTGAGGTTGCTCAAAAGAAATTAGGTCCTATTAATTCTGCAAAATGCATTGATCTTTTATATTTTGGCATGACCACACAAGCAGTGCTAACATATTACCTATTTTAATGCTTTTGTGCTATCTATGCTCATAGCCCATATTGCAGTTCAACAAGCAAGTGCTTAATCTCTTTCCAAGACATATTTGTTCTTAAACATAAAACACAACTAAATGCAGCTTTGAGAAGCACAGTGTATGATTCTTGACATGCCTGTAAGGAAAATATGGGAAATAAGCCAATGTGAACAAATTTACAATACAATGTCAAATGTCAAAATGCTCTATCACTATTAAGTATCATCTTTACTGCAAAATACATTTTTAAAATTACCATAATAATACTTACATCACTAACTGAAATCAGAGTGTCAATTAAAATTAAACACAGTTGGTTTGCACATCATGTGAAAATACCATATGAAATATACCCAGAAGACTACACACACAGAATTTACTTTGTTGTGCCTGTGTTGTGGCTCTTCTTTATCCTTCAACCATAAGGACGGACATATTTGGTATATTCCACTTATCAACAGCCAAGCTACTAAATATCATCTCATATTTTATGATTCATCCAAAGATTAAGTAGTGAAACTATGAAACAAAGAAAGCAGTGACGGTGATGGAAATGTTTCAACAAATAATTTAGAATAAAGTTTTTTTGAGTATTTGCCCAATTTTGCCAAAGTTATGCACTTTAAAATTTAACTGATTATAATGAGTGAATTGAAATATATTTCACTGAAATCTGAAAAGCTGAAAAGCCTAATTAATTTATTATGAACCATTGTCATGTCATGGCTGCTTTCAGAATAAGCAGGTAAGCCATTCCAAAAATTATGAATGGTATTAAGGTGATATTGTTTTCAATACTACCGGTTCCAATTCATTTCTTTCCAGATATATGTAGCCCCTGATGTTATCACAAACAGTTATATAACATGAACAAGGACATGTTTTTAGAAGTCCTAAAATGTTTCATTTGTTACGATTTGAAAATGTAAATGAGCAAAACATTTAATTATTGAATCAAAAATCTGATAATGAAGATATTACAATACTCAATTTAAATATTTGATTCAAAAGTTATTTGTTGATTTAATTCACATTTCTGAATCAAACATCTAAAGCAACTTCAAGGAAAAGAGTAAACAGGATTTCTCTGAATTGGTTTACAGATTTGGACTCATCTTAACATGTGACAAGTATAGTTTCTTCAAGATTCAAGATCCAAACCCTATCAGCCCAAAACAGTTATCTAAACTGATTTGGACCTGATGATGCAAATGATTTAAAGGGTTTAGATGAAATTGGAAGAATGGATTACAGGTCCACAGTGTACTATTGTTTATATAACAATAGCCTACATGTTATTGTAGGCCATTGTTTTTTTATATATATATATGTTTTTATATATATATATTTGTCTTTAATTACGCTAAAAACACGAATCCCAGGTGCATTCATAATTAAGAAAAACAATGGAAACCAGGATAAGTACAAACAAAAACTGTTTAATAAACTTAGCTTTCGTCGGCTAACTGCCAACGTCGTCAGAGTAAAATGCCGGAGATTCGGAAGCTTATGAGACCAGCTGTTTTTGCACTCTGCTCATTGAGCAAGTCACCGGTCCCCCCGCCCCAATTGGCCGTATTGTTTCTAGTTGTCGCGCATCCATGTGCTCCTAGGCTCGGGAATCATCGCCTCTCGTTGTCACTCTCTTTGCCCGCCTTGTTCGTGTCTGAATACCCATTGCTGTGGGCTGGTCCTCTAACACCTCTTGTCCTATGGCCACCTCCCCATGTTGCTGTATGTGTGCCCAGGCTCCCATCTTCAGTTCTTGCACGGGATCACTGGGGATTTCCCTTCAATGGTCATAGTTCCTTGTTGTCGCATGGGCCAGCAATTCTGATCCCTCATTGGCGGCGCTCGTTGCACTCGATGTGAGTTGTTACGTTGTTCTTCCCACCTCCTTAGTGTCTGATAGGCAGGCAATAAATCTACAAGGAACTACGACCATTGAAGGGGGGAAATCCCCAGTGCGGCCTGTGCAAGAACTATAAAAGTAAATATTCTGTGGATAAAAGGAATAAATAAAACTAAATATTAATATATCCTACAATTTATCACATTTAGTGAAGAAACTGAAGCTGAAAATAAAAATCCTAAACATACCTACAAATCAACTATGAAGTAATTTTATTTTTATTTATTAATCAAATTTATACATCGCCCATCTTACTATTGAAGTGACTCTTAGTGATTTACAAGTAAAAAAACCTCTTCAAGAAAAAAATAAAGATTTGGAACACTTTTCAAAGTTTTCAGACTGCATGCAAATAGTACTACTATGGGCTACTAGATGATTTCTGCAAGAAAATGTAAAAATTACCAAAGCAAAAATATATGTTCTTGGAACTGATTATAAGAAACATTTGGAAGATATTATTTTTATATTTATAAAACACAAAATAGTGTCCAAATCTATTTACCTATTATATTCACTCCTTTCTTACTTTGGATCTACACATACAGAAATAGTACATATGCACTCAAATTTGCAGAAAGGTGTCATGTAGATATTCTCTCTGTTTACTTATGGAGGCTCTGAAACATACTTTTTCATTAAATGATTGCACACAATTGTTTGTGCTGTTTTAGGGGGAAGAACTGTGAATTTAACCTAGGTAAAACACAATGTATTTCTAAACTGCCAAACTACCAAGATTCCTTTAAATAATAGTAAAAACTATTTCATTTTTATTAAAATATGTTCTCTTATTACCTCTTTCCCAATTCATTTCAATTTTTTTTCTAACAACTTTAGAAATTGTAACATTTGCAGTTTATTTTCACCACAATATAAGGCTAATTTCCCCCAAATATTAACTCACTAAGAAAATAGTCAGACATTTGAACACTTTTCATTTTGAATTCGCCAGTCTTACTTCTGAGGGATTTGCATTTGATTCAATTTCTCTACAAGCCTGTCACAGTATGTCAAAGAACATTACAGCAAAGGAAATAGTGAAGGAATGGACTGTACAACACAAAGACTTCCTGCCCCTTATCCAGTGGTGGGATTCAGCCGGTTCGCACCGGTTCAGGAGAACCGGTAGCTAAATTTACCTGAATTCTGAGACCGGCTGGCTTCTGGAATGTCCTTAATATTTCACAAAAGAGGAGACTCACTCGAATCAGCTAATTTTCAGTTTTCAGATTTTAAAATGAGAGTCATGGTCTGAGACTGTAATTTGGCCATTTGAGGAATCCACAATTTGATTCATCAAAGCAGGAGAAATTAAAAATAAACTAATTTAAAACAGTTTTGATACACACAAGAAAAGAATATATGTACTACATTTTAGATTTAGTATCTATTACAAATTACAAATGTTTCTAATTTGTACTTTTGCAATACTTTACAATTCTGAAATATGTATAATAGTTTTCTATTTGGCCAACAATTTTATTTTAGGTTGATACAAAATATAAACTGGGGAATAAAAGATAATTAGTGCAATAGTATCACTGGCTTCCTTTATGGTAAAAATAAAATATACTTCAGTATCTCAGAGCTTATATTCTACATTAATTTTAGAGTTACTGTTAAATATACAGATAGTCCTCAACTTACAAAAAGAATATAGCCTGAAATTTTGGCTGTAAATCATTGTGGTCAAGTCATCATTTTTAGGTCTTGATTTTACATTCATTTTTATCACAATCATTAAGTGAGTAACCAGGGTCATTAAGTGGGTCATGTCATCATGAATCTGAAACCAGCTTATCCAATGGACATTTTTTGGTTCCTTATTTGTGTCAGAAGCACCTTCAAATTATAGACAATGGATCTTTTTTGACAGAGACCAGCAAAAAGAATCTCAAAACATGGTCAATCACCTGACCACGGGACGCTCCAACCAGTCACAAATGCAAGTCAGTTGCCAAAGCACCCAAAATGCAATCACATGACTGCAGGGGTGATGTGACCATAGTAACTTTAAAGATGAGCCACAAGTAATTTTTTGAGTCCATCATAACTTAGAACAGTTATTAGGTAACCAATCGTAAGTTGAGGACTACCTGTAATATTTACCTCATATGCTTTATATGAGCATCTACTAATATCCATTCTAACAATGGTCCTAAGCCTCAAAAAAGCTGCCCATGGAGTAGCCAGTGGTTTTTTTGCAATAGAATTATTCTAGTTGTATTATTAATACTACTTCCCCCCCCCACACCAACCTTTTATAAAATTTGGGTTTATTATCATTTCGTCTAATTAAATGCCATGTCTCCATGTAAGCAAAATGCTGCAATTCTCAGAATTAATTTCCACACATTATAGACTTCTCATACTGTAGTAAGCTTAATGAGTAGCAAATATATAAGGGTCATTTAAGTAACAAAAAAATAATAATAAATTCATTAAAAAAAGACAATGCCCATTCCCACGTGCATTAACATTAAAAAGAAAAAAAGAAAATACCTTTATCTCTAATTTAGCTTTGGTTATTGCCCCTCCACTCTCTGCTCTATAACAAAAGACATAAATGTAAGTTTCCATATTACAGTAGTGGACAAAATTGTGGAAACCTTTTGGAAAAAGTGTATTTTTGAGGTTTGTTGGCTAATAACACCACTTTTTTGGGGGGGAGTAGTACCATAAAATTATGTATCAATGGAAAGATAATGTAATCAAGAATGTAATGCAACAAAGTTTGTTCAATTATCTGTGCTGTATTCTATGAAACGTTATAGCAAATAACCAGAAAAAGGAAGCACAACTTGCTTAGGTTGATATCAGGTAGCTTTCCTTCATCTAATTGTAGCCAATGAGCATGAGTATTTAGAAAACCAATCAGGTGTCATCTTGTTTTGGCAATGAGCCAATCAGATCACAGTAGGATTCAGTTATTGATGTCATGTATTGAAGCTGAGAGGACATTTGTCAGTGTGTTATGTGATCGCTATCAAGTTGGTTGGATTTTTTTTTCTTTCATTTAGTGAGCTTGTAAAACGTAATAAAATTAAGTAATGGTGCAAAGAGTTGACTGGTTGCCCAGAAAGCGATGTAAAATAGTATTATTAAGTGAACAAGGCTACAGTTATAAAGAAATTAGAAGAAAAATTGGTGGAAACTTAACCAAAGGTGGCATTTCTACTGTATACTTTCCCCAAAAGTTTCCACAATTTTGGCCACTACTGTAATATAGCATTAATGAGTATGAAGCAAAGGGGGGAAAGGGAAAAAAATAAGCTTGTTGCTCATCAGCACAGAGCCTTTTAAAATTCCACAGCAGCAGACAAGTAATTTGATATCCAAGAGAAAGACAGAAGATTGCTGGATACAATAAGTTATATCTAATATTTTTATTTCTTGTTGGTGTACGTGGCAAATAACAATGTCTTCTTAAAATGTGTGAAAAAGGTTTACTTTCATAATATTTAATTCAGTAGATCATCTTGAAAGTTGAAGCAAGTGACCTGTATTTTTGACATTAGAAATTATATAGAAGGAGGGGTCCCAACCTTTTGGGCACAAGGGACCGGTTCCGTGGAGAGAGGTTTTTCCGCAGACCGGAGGGTGCATGGTTTTGTGCACTGCCTGCATCCCACTGATGGGGCTTTGCTTGTTTGTGCAGATCGGTTGCTGGCTTGCCCCGGCCCGGTACTAGTCCATGGACCAGGAATTGGGGACCCCTGCTGTAAGGGGTTGCCTCTATCCCTTCATCTGTCGATGTGAAGGACCTCAAATTTAAAGTGAATTGGCAGTGAGAAGACTCCCTGAATGCATTCTTCCATGTAAATTAACAAATGAATCTTCTGCTTTACATCCAAAGGTAGATTATTTTTAAGTTGAGTTACCTTTCAATTCAAAGAAGTTCAGTTGCAGATTTATAGTAAGGGTATCACAACATTGTTCCTTTTCTTCTAAAATTGGAGTTCTGATTTTCTGGAACACTTATAATGATTACCTTTAATGTTTCTAAATCTTTCTGAAATGTAATGGATTGAATTTTCATGGTTTTAAGTTCTCCATGGATGCTAGATATATACTTTTTCAGACTCGTAAGTAAGCAATTCATCTGCCGGACATTGATTGAAGCTTCACCATTCACCAATCAATCTTTTTTTATATACAATAAAACATCTGGAGTTAATGTTGTCCACCTTGCCTGGCAGAGTGAAGAAAGTAGTCGCAGCCCCCTCCTCTAAGTTTGGGACGGCGTCCATTAGCTCATCCAGTTTTCTTTTATCTCCCTTAACTGGAATAAAGATCTTTATCTGAGATGACTGAAGGGAAGATTTCTTCTTAATTTTACAAAGCATATCATTGAAATAAAGTTATGCCAAGTTGCTAAAGCAAATTGTGAGAGTTTAACTATTAATCACTGTCTATATGAGCAATTTCATCCACAGGGTCGGAAAACGGTGAAGAAAGAAACTGCTTAGCTAGTCATCAAAATAGGTTGTCCAATCTTGAATTAACATCTTTTTCTTAAGATCAAGGAGGTTGCCGTTATCTACAGAAGAGTTTTATCCAACATAGCATCTTTCTACTCTAGTTGGGATAAACTAAAAATCTTGATCATCTTACAAAGCTCTGGAAAAAGATAAGGAAAACTGTTGTCTGCTTTTAGAATTCTGCCCACCAACTTTTTTCTTTTGTATTCTATTAAGGGTTTTACAGATTTGGGGGAATTAGAATGTTTCAAATCCCTATTTTATTATATGTTTATAAATAACAAAAGGCAACAAGGAGTAATATGCCTTCCTCCTCCTATTCTTCCTAATTTTATATAATTCTACTTAGGTTACATAACAAATCCTATTTTATATAAATTTTGTTCAAAGATGTTTAGATTTTACATATTGTTTTTACATCAGAAAAATAGTTGCATGAAGACTGCAAGCTTATATTGCTTCTCTTATTAATACAAATGGTATTAAAACATTTCTGATAATTTTCAATACTTCAAGAAATATAGCACTGTTGTCCATACCCATATCTGATTCTATTATATCCAGCCTACAGCAGCAGTGACAAACAGGCAGTTCTAAGTATCATCTTTTTCAATTTCCCCATATTTTCAAAATCTATTTTCAATATTTCATAGCACTTGTTTTTTAATGACAAAAGATTATATGGGGGGAGAGGATGCTGTTAAAATTGTATTAACAAAAATAATAGCTGGTATTTTTTTGGTACAAAAAATATTCAATAATATTAAATAAAATTATAGGCAAAAGATATTGCAGCACAAATTAAATCCATGATCAAATGAAGCTAATGAGAAAGGATTTGCCAAACTGTGTGATCACATGGTCTGTAATTTATCAATGAATGTTAACAAAATAATGCCATTAAAAGGGAGAAAAGCAGCACAAAAATGATCTGAACAGCTGAAATATGTACAACAGCACAATCATTGTTGTGCTATACTCTTTAAAAGCAGATTAGAATTAATGAAGTCTGAAAAAATTATCCCTTCAAAATCACTGAAAAAATATAAGAAGAATTTGATTACAGAAGGATGAAGATACGTATAGAAAATAAGAACAAAGCATCAGGCATGGAAAGACTATAGATGACATACTGACTTGTTAGATGTATTTGTATAAAGGTGAATGCTTTGAGCTCACAGGCAAACCTATAGTTTGATTTGAAATCAACAAAATCCTCCAGTTATATTTTGTCTCAAAATAATAATCAGTGCAACCTAGCCTAAATAATCTTAGGCTGCAATCCTCAATACACTAACAAGGAGTAAAATAGTGGCATATATTTTTGAATAAACACAGATAATGCACCACTGTTGTTATATTCAAGCACACTGTAACAAGTTTTTTGGTTTAATAGATTCTGGTCACCGTTTCTCTTCAAAATTACCCTTCTATCAATGGAATAATCTGCCAATCTTACCCTTGAAAAGGTGAATAAAAATCAATTACTTATTGTTTCCTTTAGATCAAATTAATAGCAAGGAAATAGACAATCATTCCATAGGGAGAAGGGTCACAGGAACAATGAGACGCTGCTTGTCAATCTGAAGCAAGAGGATGAAAAGCAGAGCCACAAGAAAAAACTTGTTAAAGAAAGAGTGATATATACATAGTGATCAACTTTATCCTCTATAATAAAGTCATGTCATCATAACTTTATCTAGATTGAGTTTAGTAGGACTATACAATATTTTAAAGAGTATTTGGCATGAGAAATAAATATGGATATACACTTAGATGGAGACAGCTGGGAACAGTTTACTAAGCAACTATGTGAGCATGGAAAAAGATATGTCCCTACACATGTATAAGTTATATACATTGCAAAGCACCTCTTTCAAAAGATTTGTATGTTCTTGAACAAAGAAAACAACCAGAATGGATTTGTAAAGCCTTGTGCTTCTCCTTATCTTCTGTCAAAATTCCATAATAAAGTACCGAAACTGTCTTTAGAAAAATATTTATCCCACTAACTAGGGGATATAGGTTAATTCCTATATTATCTCAACAAAGTTGCATCATTTTCAAGCACAAAGCATTATACATTTTCTCTAGCATTTACTAGGAGCTGATATAAGCCATGTAAATAAACATGAGCGGTCTCATATTTAAATTTTCCCTAATATTACAAGCTATGTTACGAGAGTAATGCAAAATCTTGCTACAGTAATATCACTGTATAAATACAAATAGTCATTGACGGCTTAGAAGAGTCCAGCAATCCACAGCAATAAAAGAAGAGATGCAAAAGATAAACTTACTTTATTCCCAGGCTGAATTCAATAGTAGCAAGAAAACAAAAGAGTAAATCAAGTTCAAAATTCAATGACTTTACCCATGTGAAACAAAGCAATCAAAAGTGGTTTTTCTTTAACAATTCAGATGGTTTGGCTTTCCCTGCTGGGTGAACAAATATATCAATTGGACACGCTTCATAATGCATACATTTTTCTCACAGTTTGACAAAACCAACACAAAAAGCACAATAATTTTCTGTACCTGAAAGGTGGCATTTTATCTCCGTATACATATTAAGTATTAGTAGCAGCAAAAATGACATTAATTTTTTTTTAAATTTAGGGGTTTTAGAATTTAAAATTTGTGTCACTTTTGATGACATGAACTTTTGAAAACCGGGTAGAAATATTAGGAGTTACAGAGACAGAAAGACCTTTATCAAAGGTTTTTTTAAGTGGAAATTATTTTTTAAATTTCAGGATTGGGTACATTTTTCGTCTCTGATACCTCCATGAAACAAAGATATGATTATGAAATATAATCTCATTAATCTGAAGCAAAATCACCAAAAAGGCAATAATAAATGTGCTATTTCAAACCTTTCAAAATTATATGCATCAAAAATGTCTTAGGAATTTTTTAAAAATTGTATGAGAGGTTTACTATTTTAAGACATAAACTACAGTGCCAGGTGATAAGAGAAGCTGTCATATATATGAACAAATATACTTTAATTCAAACATTCAATTATTGAAAATATATACCTTTATACACCTTTTTTATTTCTTATCATTAATTAGAAATTATTAAAATACTTTTCAACAGAAATTGAAGTTAAAATCTGAACTGCATATTAATAAAGAAAAACGGTTTCAGTGATAGAAATATAATGAATAACATTAAAAAATTCTTTATGATGTAATAGTGTAACAATAAAGCAAAACAATTGTCATTAATCTACAGAATCCAAAATGCCTGATAAATATTGCTTTTTTTTAATTGTACGTCATACTTTACAACAGTAACGTGAAAATAAATTGTAATAGAACACCCTAGCTATTAATTAAATCTGAGAAAAAATATTTACATTATTTTTTAAAAATATGATAGTTTGCCATTTGTTTTTCTCCAGTAATGGGAATATATCAATTGTTTAATCTTTTTTCAAACAGAAATTAAAAATGAAAACTTTCACCAAAAAAGTTTAATTTTTAAACTGTAAAAAAAGGGTTTAGCAGAAATTAATAGACAGTTCTCCTCATTATTCTAATTAAAGTAGCAGGTTAAAAAAATTTTACTTTGACAATATGTACTCTGTCTTGTGGCTTTTTCTTAATCTATGACCACAACACGTTCTATCAAAATACAGTAACACAAACTATATTTCTTCCCAGTAATTCAAATAAATAGGCCTGTTTTAGTAAAATTATTGTTTTAATATAACTCCATGGTTTATATATCAAGATACGAATAAGAATCTTGAGTGAAAACTTTGAATAGTTTATACTTTTTAAAAATCTGCCATTATTGAAACTTTTGCTTATAAAAACGAATTAAAAGTAATGGTGTTCATACCAACCAGGGCTGTCCCATTTCCTTTGTCCAGGGGCTTTCTCTCCTTTGATCTGTCTGTCTGTGTTATTAACAGGAACTGTGAGGGCAGCAAGTTCAAGTCAAAATAAAGTAAATAATTTTTAAACAGAGGAAAGCCAAAGCCCACATGCAGGCAGCTGTCGAACTATGTTAAAAATAAAATCCTATATTGAAAGAAAAGGAATAAGACTTGGGATACAATAAGAGGTCAATGGATTGCATTGCTCAGGAATGCCAGTTAGTACTGAGTCAACAGCAGCTAGACATGAGCCTCCACATTTTAAAATATTTGTTAATTTACACTTGGATAGTGTAAATTCAATCATTATTATAAAGCATCAAGTTTACTAATCTATCCATTATGATGTTTTTAAAAGGACTGCAGCAATTTGGTTGTCAGCAAAAGTTTTCAAGAGCAAGGATCTTATATGCTATAAATTCAGGATTATACCCAACCTTTAATGAATATCAAAAAACAGCAATACCTGATTTATTAGTTTATTATAATTATCTCTTCAACTTATCTGATCAAAATATATGCAAAAATTAATATCATTTCCATAAATAATTTTAAATAAAAATACCAGAGTTCAGTATAAAGGATAATTTTAAATATGTACTGCAAAAAAGACTAATAGAAAACACACTTTAGTATGATTATTGACAAACCATGAGTATTAGTTAATTGGATTCAAACTGTACTCTTTACGCTACCTGAACAAAGTAGAAAGTTTTCTTTTACTGATTCTCTTACAATGGGAGAAATTATAAGACAAGAGAGAATCCATAGGTCCCTAACTTTTTAATAAAATCACCCGTTTTTTAAAAAACATTTCAAGGCAATTGTGATGTTTTAAACATTTATTCAATATCATTAATACAATTATACCTCTAACTGCACAGGCTATTGTACTTTAATTCTTGCATTTCTGACACTTTTAAAAGCAACCTTAATGCATCTGAAAGCCTGGAATGTGGAAGATGTTTTTATAAATAATAGTTATGTGTTATGTGGTGAATAAGAAATTTTCTAGAAGTGCAAATTTTGATCTGTGTTTTCTCAATCCCATTGCGTGCAAAGAATATTAGAGGAGTTCTACAGAGGCTTTCATGGTGATGCAATGTATGGTCACGAGGTACAGCTACTAATGCATTCACCCACTTTGTACAATATCCTGTCTCAAATCATTTCCATACTCACACAAGCATGAAAGAGGGGCAATGACAGATTCGTAACCTAGCAAGAAATAGCAAAGATGTGCTCCTGTTTTCACTGAAAATTAACTGTTTAATGACTTCAACCATCTTCACAAAGCAAGACCAAACGGAAGACTTAATTCACATCTTGTTGAACTTAAAAAAAATGACTATTTGGAAGGATAAACAGAAATACTGAAGCATGTAATAATGAAACTTTATTTACATGCACAAATAAAATATTTTTTCTTAGAGTATAGTAGATTAAAGATAACTATTGATGTTTCAACTCTTAAAAACAATCTATACCATGCCAAACCATTCGTATATTTGGGATATACCAATACTTGAAAAATACTAATTACAACTTTTTCCGTATTGAGTTTAATTGAAACCAGAATAATATGTGCTCAAAATAAATATATATTAATTTCTGGATCCAAATTTAAAAATGTATTCATGGAAAATTTACGGCTGTTAATATAAGGTATCAAGAAATTACCATCAAAAGGATTAATAAATTCTTGAATATATTGAAGAATAATTAGTCATTTACCCCAAACTTGAATAGTTTATTATCCTCACTACCCAAAAAAAAAAATCTATGAAGTTTTGAGTTCAGTTATTTTGTATACTGTATAAATAGAATGCACATGTTTGTTACATCAATGTGTTTGGGATCTATGTCTCAATTTTTCTTCTCTTTCTATTTCTTAGAGGATATCTACAAAACATTAACCTATAGTTGAGAAACTATAGAAATCTGATGCAGAAATTCTACTTTAGAATATAATTTAAAAAATTATATAATATAATTCTGTAGAAATAAATGTCATATTAGCAAGTAAAAAGTAAAGGCTATCAGTATAATTTAAAACTTCCTAAACAAATAACATAGGGAGTCCTAACTAATTTTAAAAGACAACTCAGCTTCCAATTATTTATTTTCTCTAACATACATTAAGCCCAAACAAGGTTGGTCTCAAATAGATAAACAAAAGAAAAGGGGTTTTAAAAAATTCACCATCTTCAGTTCTGTAAGATACCCTACTATATGAAAGACAACTTATATTCTTACCATTGAATTAATGCACTTCAATCTGTTTAACAAAAGAGTAAATAATATGAAGATATACATAAATTCTGCTTAGCAATCTATAACATTAACACTTAAAAAACTAAAGAATTAGTAATATTCTAAATGATAAAGTAAACAATGAAACCAATTTTAAAAGGATCTATTTATCTTGTTGAAAAGTTTAACAAGCTTCTATTTCAAAGTCATAAAAGCATAAAACAGATAAAGCTAGTCTATATATTAATACTGTTTAATTCCAAATAGTAAAAAATAATAATGAAAATTCATTTTTTTAGATTTCCTAACTTACAAATATAAGTTTGAACTATATTTTCCTAATTTATTACTTACATAATTCCAACTGTGGACTGTGACTCAAAGAAATTAAAATCTCAAATGTTTCTATTTTTATATCATTACTTTTAACTACACAAATATGTCCTTTTCCCATTTTTTAAAATTTTTTTGATGCAGACATAATAAATATTAAGAATTTTATTTCTAGGAACCAGGAAAAAAAATCAAATATTCACCAAAAACATCAATGAAACATATGATGAACATTACTTATACCAGTTCACATATACTACTAAAATCCTATTTTTGCCCAAATCCAACTGCAAGCTACTTAAAAACATACTATTTCTTTCAAGTATGTTATTATTATATATTATTCACAGCACTTTGGAAGTGAAAATACTATGATAAAATCAAAGTAATGACCACAGTAATGGCTATATGACCCAAAGAGAAAAAAAATCACACTGCTAAGATGTTCTACTAAAAGATCCCATACCGATTAAACTTGTTCTTGCATTAAGTATCTCTTATGGTTCTAACAGTCCATCAGCTACATTAAGGCTTTCACAAAGAGAAAGATTACCAAATGAACCCCAATCAGAACTTTGCCCTCAGAGATGTGAAAGCTCCAATTTCTCAAGGTTTCCAGATCACTTGACAGTTTCTAAAACAGAAAGATAATTAAACTGACATGAAATAACTGCTCTGTTTAAATTCTGGGGGGCAGTTTGTCTAACCTTCTGATCCTAAAAAAACCACAGTAATTTCAGCACCTGTTCATAGTTTCTATTCTTTAATCATGATATATGCCATTTATGCTTTATATTTCTTTCAAAAAACTTGTCATTGAACACTTGTATTAAGGTCCAGAACCTTTATAAAATATATATATAAGCAAAGGTTTATATTCTATTTTTATTGCTTGTCAACTGGTATTTCTGACCTTTATCCATTCTAGATTTTGTGTTTTTATTTACAAAGAAATTATTAAATGCCTTTAACAAAATAAAACAGATACAATTGTATTTAAATTACTATTGTGAAGCTTTTAGTTTAGTTTATCATTCTTCTTCTTACAGTTTTGTAATTAAGACTGTTTTAAATATAAAACACTTAAATTTAATGTGATGCAAATATAAATCAATTTACTTTCCCTAATTATAGAAAGACCTTATAATATAAAGTAGACATTAGCATCATTAGTGCACATTGAAAATAAATACCATTAACATTACTCCATGGATACTTCATATAACCTTGCATACTACTTATTTAAAATGAATTTTTGTTGATTTCAACAGGGTTTTTTATTTCTAGCTAAAGCCCAATAGTAGTTTAAATGGAACTAGATCTTATCTGCAACAGAAAAGATATCAAATTATGAGCAATGTGTTATTTTACTTTACTTTGATGCTCAAAACAATTTGGGTTCTGATTATAGAATATAATAATATAATATAATAATATAATTCTAATTGTAATTGGAGAAAAGAATGATTTTTAAAAATGCCAAATCTTTAATTTAGTATTGTATTTGTATGAAGCTGTTGTTTATCTGATTGATAAACAGAAAGGAAACACCATCTACCATTTTTAGTAATAAGTAGTCCATTAAAGTTTAAGTTCCGACTTATCTACAAATTTAAGCCAAAGACAGACTTAGCAACCAATCTTGTTGTTAACCTAGGAACTGCCTGTATCTTTATTTCCTTTATCCATGTGGTCATTAAGAGTTGCCATAACTTTATGGCACATAATCAATCAAAACTAAATCAATTATTTTATTCTTTGACATTTCAGTTAGCTGTAAAAAATTCTCTATTATAGTTTCCTTAATCATTCTAATGAAGAAATACCTTTTTGTAATATTTCAAAAAACAGTCACTTTACCATTCTTCCTGAAGCATCTTAAAACTGAAAGAATTTAATCTACTAAAAGTGAAACTTCACTTGTAGGGACAAGTATTTCCGTAAGTGTGTATAATACAACCACATTGGCTTCTATTGACTTTTGCATAGTGAATCATCTATGCACAACTCAATTAATTCTTAATTCTTTGGTGATTTTTAATCAATTACTACCTCTCAACCCATTCTACCATACAGAAACACTGGTAACTTTCATACTTTCATACAATGTACACAATCTCTAACTCCTAGAAAAAACATGGAATATATATATATCAACAAAATAATAATTTATTTAATGTACAATGTAAAATAAATTTATATTGAAATAAATTTAAATAAAGATATAAATATAAATAATGTAATAAAAACAAGAACAGAATCCTGGCAAGGAAAAGCTTTACAAGGACAATTTCTACAAACAATCAAGGAGAAAATGATTAAGATAAACTTGGCAATGGCTTACAACTGTAAATTAAAAACTGAAGTCTTAATATAGACTGCTGTAGTGCAAGCTATTTGAACTAATAGCAATAGCATTTAGACTTTTATACAGCTTCACAGTACTTTACAGTACTCTCTAAGCGGTTTACAGAATCAGCATACTGCCCCCAGCAATCTGGGTCTTCATTTTACTGACCTCAGAAGAATGGAAGACTGAGTCAACCTTGAGCCAGTCAGGATTGAAGGAATCAAACTCCTGGCAATGTGAGCAGAGTTAGCCTGTAATACTTCATTTTAACTGCGCCACCGCAGCTCACAACTAATGTAATCAAGGCTAGAATTGAAAAATCATGAAATTATTCTAAGTGCCAATCGTACAAAGAAGCAGAAGACTTAGTAGATTAAACTACTGATTACTTAGCTTGTGTAAGATGGCGACACAAACCAATTAATTGACAACAATGTAACACTGTGGCCATAATGATTTACTGGAATGTCTGTAAAAATTATCATGTGCCAGTAATTAAAAATTGTTGGGAACACAGAGTTGAAAAGGAGGTAAAAATGAGCAAGTTAAAATATTGTGGGATTTCCAAATTAAACTGTGGATTGATGTGGCAATACCATAAGACAGTAGAAGCAAAAAAGATCACAAAGTATCAAGATCTGAAAATCAAAATTGAAAGATTATGGCATATATTAGCCATAGTAGTCCAGTGGTTATTGGCACACTGGATGCCATACCATAAGATCTTAGACGGCACTTAGTAAATCTGCATATTGATAAAATTTCCATTTGTCAATTAGAAAAAGCCACACTTCTTTTCTCCACGTAAGTACTACATGGATACATTAAAACATCCTAAGTTCTTGGGAAGAACATGGTGCATATGAAAGCCAGTAGCAGATAAAAACCTGGCAGTTGGTTAAGGCACCAGGTTAGAAAGCAGGAGACTGTGAGTTCTAGGCTCACATTAGCTATGACAGCCAGCTAAGTTATTCTACCCAACCCACCTCACAGGATTGTTGTTGTGGGGACAATAGGAGCAGGAAGTTGTGTTAGATATGTTCATCCCCTTGATTTATTTGTAAAAATAATAAAGGTGAGATACAAATAAAATAAATAAATAATAATAAAATGTAAATATATCATATAACAATGGCAGTCATGGCTAATAATGACTTTGTGCAGCTTTGTGTTGTATGCCAGTATGCTCGATTCTAGTTCAGGAGTCTATGGGACTCCCCTTAAAGAGTAACTGGAAGCTTCAAATGGTGTAGAATACAGTAACCCAAGCAGTTATGTGTGCTCTCACAATAGCATGTCACATCTCTGCTCCTGACTTTGCTGGGCAATGATCAAATAAAAATTGATTGATTGAACTGCACTGGCTGCCAGTTTGCTTCCAGGTCTAATTTAAGGTGTTGATTTTAATCTTTAAAGTCCTTCATGGCATGGGACTGGATTGTAACATAAGCTACATAATATCTTCATTTAATACATCACCTTCTGTTCCCACCATAATAACTGTTGTAGATTCTGGCAATACATTCATATTTTCACTTGACTATAAATACAGCTTTCATTGAGAAGAAAAGTATTATTTGTAGTACAAAAATTGGATCTAAAGAGCTTTTTATCTATTACAATAAAATAAATATTTTATTTTTCTTGCAGTTTTGGCTACTCTTATTTTACGTGGCAGTAACTAAAACTGTCTTTCCATCAACTATTCCAAGTAGCCAAGAATAGTTCTTCAAGTTAAACAAATTATCTATGACATTGCTCTGCTAAATCTTTAAAGGTAAATTAAAGCAACAGGATATTTATAAGTTAGGAGCCCATTAGGCCGTTTGAGTACGTCAATTATAAATGCTCATTAAATGCCCTAAGTATCTATCTTCAAAATAAAAACATTTTATGAAATACATGGGTCAATTGACAAGCAGTACCGAAAGTTATTGTTTATAAGCATATTTTATTTTTATAAGAATCTTTTTGAGCAGTTGGCTGATACAAAATAATGGTTAAATCATAACTCTAACATTCTCTTATGTATTAATTACTTATTTGTTTCAGCAAAACATGAGCTGAATAATATCTGAGGACAGTGTTAAGATATGCTATACCAAGGGCTTTCAAATTTGTTTGAAATAACAGAGACTGTTAGTAAAAAATTTTTAAAAAAAACCTGAACCCCCTTATCCAGGGACAAACGTCTTATGATCGAAAATCATAACAGTTCACTGTTGGGCTTTTTCCCCTAGTCCCATTTTTGTGTCTACTGTAGAAAAATGTTGTATCAAAACTTTTACTTTGTCCTCATCTGAAACAATATCTTTTTAATTAGCCTGTTAACACTCTCTTCCTTTTATTGAAATAGTCACATGAATGAATTCATAGAAACTATATAAAAGATTGTGCTTTGCGCCTCAGTTGTTTTTATCTATCAACTTCAACAGCTTAAGATAGAAGAAAAATTCACTATGTTTCTATCAGAGCAAATGAAAAGGAAGTTTCTGTGTGAATTTAGAGTGTGTGGCATGTAAAAGCAAGTATTTACTTCTAATTATATCGAAATATACATGCTCCATAAATAAATGACATTTTGTAAATTTGACAAAAAGTAACATTTTGTTGTCCATTATAAAAAGTTACTTTTTGTAATGGGATTCTGTGAGCGATGTAACTGTAATTTGGGCATTTGACAAAAAAATATCAGCCAGAGAATAATTTAAAAAATTAAAACACTTTAATTCCATATATATTACAATTATCTAATTTCTGAATCAGTAATCATTAAAATAATACCCCGTTTATTGCCGCTGCAGTGACTGCACACCAAGACATCCCAAAAAGATGTGATTCTTGAGTCTAACTATTGAAATGTTAAGCCCAAGAGATAATATAATCACAAAATCTTTTGCAATACATTAGTAATTTCATTATGCTTTTTAAGCTAGCCAATTAAGCATCTGAACAAGTTAATAATTCCCTTGGTTTTCTAAAAATAAAATTCTCTTACAGCTCAATCTGAAATGATCCAAATAAATGTGATCTGTCATTGAAGAAAGGTGAATAGAGTCACATACTATTCCATATAGCTTCATATTACTTCTAAGAATAACATCCACATAGAGCAAAACATATTTCATATCAATAAGTATTTCTACTATTTCAATGGTTCTATTATCTTATTTCACAAATTATTCTGTACCTAGACATTTTTCAAAGTAAATTATTTATAAAAGGAGAATTAGTAATTCTTATCAAATATTAGCATGGATAAATTTTAATTTAAAGCATGGGTATGTTTAAATTTAATTTACCTTACAAAAATTCTTAGTAGTTTTAAATATGACAGATACATTTGTTATGGACTGAATTTCTTACACAAATATATTTGGACTAGGTAAATATCATTCCTCTTTCTGAATGCAAAAAAAAATTAAAATCCGTTTTTCACAAAACTTAAGATCAATCTTCTTATAGCACCATTACTCCAATGAGGACAGTGCATTTCTTCCCTAAATACAATCCATTATATACTAATATACTAAGATAGATATTAACAAGCAGCAATAGAGGTACAAAACAACAAAGCTCATCAAGAATAGCTGCTTGCTGTCATATAATGTTTTTTAAAAAGCTATATGTATATAATAATAACAGTGTCTCTTCTACTCTATTAGAGCTACTGTGGATGATCTCAATCAAATTATGAATAACCTATAACTTACGAGTTTTGGAAACGCTTTAGTATAGATTCATACAATGAACATTTCGTATCATGTCACTAAAATTATTGAGACAACTGAGTAATTTTAATTTCATGAAACACAATAGGTTGTCTTATTTGTTTGTTTATTCTATTTTTTAACTGCCCATCACCCTCAGAGGTTTCAAGATTTATGTCAAGATTTATAAGGCCACTCGACTCAAAGATGGTGCCTCTGGATGATGTACAACATAAACAATAATAATTCAAACAATAATCTAACAGCAAACAACAAACAAAATATAAAATGTAAATTGGAGACAAAGCATGCAACAGAATAACCAAGAACTGTATCTTCAAGGAACGAAAAGGAGTATTTAATTAAATTGGAAGTTTGCATGTGTAGAGTTGGTTATTCATTAATACCTTTTTGGATACTTTTTATTTTTTTTCAGAATAAGATTTTTTAATCTTAATTTTTTTAAGTTTATAATAAAATGCTTCACTGAATTCCATATGTACAACTGTCTTCATTTGGGAAAGAATACACACTATTTCTTAAAATGTACTGCATGCATTTTTAGTGCTATCATGTAGCCGCTAATGTAGCATATATGTTTATATTCCATATTGTAACTTTAAAGTTACAATAAGCAATTGGACTTTTCCAGTTTTGTGAGAGAACAAAATCACAACATGGTTGGTTACCACTATGTAACACACAATGAGTTTTATATTTCTGTTTAGAATAGTGCTTATTTTGCCATTTCAATGCACATCTTAATGATCACATATTTACAAAAACATACATTAAAAAAGAACTTCAATAAAAGGGAGAGAAGATGAGTGGCATGCAAATTTAATATGTTGTTATTGTTAGATGCATAGTCATCCAGATGTTTAGACAGATTTGGCATTTTTATCCACCTATTGAGTCCTTCCCAAGCACTTGTGATAGGTTATTAGATGGTGTTAAAATTGTTTTCTTTTGCAATTGACAATGATTTTGTCAATGTCAATGGTGTTCATGGGGTGTTCCAGAATTTTTGGGATTCACCCAAGGTGCTGGTCACTATAGGTATTATCATTGCTTTCTTTTGCCACAGTCATTTCTACTTTTATTTGTAGGTCTCTGCATTTTGTGATTTTTTCCAGTTCTCTCTTCTATTTTATTGTCTCCAGGTGCTGCGAAGTCCACTATACAGACTTTTTTCCCTTTCGAATCAGCAATTATTAAGTCTTGGGTATTACAGACAGGTGCTTGTCTGTTTGAATTCTAAAGTCCCAGATTATTTTAATTTCTTCATTTTCTATTATTTTATCTATGTTTGAATTCTAAAGTCCCAGATTATTTTAATTTCTTCATTTTCTATTATTTTATCTATTTTAGTTCTAAAATACACTGATGGCCCCACAATTGAGTCATCTAATTTGTATTCTAAAATTATTCACTTGTAAAGGACATGTTTCAATTATCCATGTTTAAAATTCATGTGGCTTCACCAACATGAAGATTCACTAGGAATATTACACAAATCTTAGACATTTTTAGAAAAATCAGTTAATATTGTGGCATGGAACATACAATGCCACTGCAATAAAACAAGGACTTCTTCTTTAAAACATTTATTTTTCCACACTATCATCAAAGAATCTGCATTTGAATTGCTTCATTAAATTCTATGAAGCTTTTTTTAATGGATGAAATATTGTATTATGTATTACAGTGTCTGTCTTTTAGTACTATAATAATCTTTGAATTATTCATCTTTCATTGTTCTCTGTTGGTGTTTATTTGTTTTACATGGCATTATTAATACAAAAATGTTAATGAGGCATGATTATTAAATGAGAAGATTTGAGATCTCTGTACTATTTTTCCAAATGAAAGGAAAAGGTTCATTTTGGCAGTCCAGAAATAAAAGCTATTAACTACTTTATCACTTTAAAAATTATCACAGAAGGAACATTCTTATCTGTACCAGAACTACTTTCTGTTAAAAAAAAATGTAATTTAAACAAGCATGGAGTTTATGGTGTAGATCATTTTCAGTGTAACATCCCTTCCTCTTTAGATATAAATGTCTAATTATTAGCTGTTAAATATATTTCTTAATCAGAGAGGTTCCAAATTACACAAATTAAAACAAAAGTATATCCAACAACTATTTTTCTGATGTAATACACATCTGCATTTGCTTATACCAAAGATATTTGAGTAACAGCTTTTGTCTTCACGAGGACTGAGTTTTATTCATTAACAATTGTAATGAATAGTTATAATGCCGATTTTGGGTAGATGCTTTAGCAGTTAAAGAAAAAGTATAATCCTTTTTTTCTTTTG
The DNA here is from genome assembly GCA_023970755.1 of Azemiops feae. Classification (NCBI taxonomy): domain Eukaryota; kingdom Metazoa; phylum Chordata; class Lepidosauria; order Squamata; family Viperidae; genus Azemiops; species Azemiops feae. The sequence goes on along the minus strand of JALGBA010004099.1, from coordinate 1,447,751 downwards.
GTAAAGTCTTAAATAAAATGAAGTTACAATATAAGACAATTGGTCACCAAGACACCAAAAATATTGCATGCTTTTTGTTATAACTATGTTTAAAATGTTAGTGAGAATGATGGAGCTCCAAAAATTAATTTGCTGTAAATTGTTTTGACAATAAATTAGTTCTATCTGCATAATCCATATCTAACAATAGCTATCTAACAATCTGCTACAAAGAGCTATACCTACCAACAGAAGTGCTAACTTTTACTGTTTCCACTACCAGTAAATAAAATGCAAACAACATGCCAGAATAAAAACTTCTTAATTCTGATGTGTTTTCCTTAGTGGCAACACACATGCAATTCTATTGTGCCTCAAACCTCTCTCGGCCTCAATAGGCTCACCAACTGGAGTTGCCTCACTGCACTTTCACGTCACATTACTTCTGCTTTTATAACTTTTCCACTTCTGAGCACTATCAATTATGCACTAGAATAACTGAGGCCTGGCTTGGCAATCTAACATAAAGGCCAATTATGGGAGTAAATAATTTAAACACCTGCACGCCATGTTCTTTTTACCACTGATACATAGCTCTTGTAATGCTATATATGTATTGGTAAAGACTGCTCATTCTGCTAATGTACAAAGTCTGAATTTAGAGAAGGTATGGTTGGTGCATAATTTAGCCCCTAAGGCTACAGCAAATGATTGACTCTAGATAAATTAGAACAGAGTTTTCTTGTGTTTTAAGTTAGCTTAGTTTGAAAATAATTTGCTTCAAATAGTATTTGGTAAATCTCAGTTAAATTTCCATACAGAAAACAAAATTGCTGGTGATAACAGAAGGAAGGAATGAAGGAATAAGGACACAAATAGATTTATAATCAACTATATTACCAACACTGGTATTAAATATATTTACAACTGGAGAAAGGAAACAGTAGCGTTAAGCATATGCAAAACATTAACAATTGCTATTTCCCACACAGATATCATGACTAATAATTGAAACGAAAAGCTATAGGTTCCAAACTTCACATAACTTTTACTTGGATTTTATTATAAAATGCAAAGCTACTTCTCACTGTTCCAAGAATTAGCTATGTAATGCTATCAGTATTATTGTTATACAACACATGTTAAAAATAAGAGCTCAGCAAAAAGGAACAGAAGAAGTGGTTTGAAATAATGTTCCAAATGATTTTGGAAAAACATGTAGGTTTTCATTAGAAACATACTGTAGTTTCATGATTCAGCATTTCCCAGTTAGTAATTTAAAGTTAAAAAAAAAATGGAATAACAGCTCATGTAGTTCTAAAACAACTAGGAAATCTTTATAATGAAGTGCAGTTGAGAGGGGTGGATTTAAATTACACTTTGTTTGCTTTTGAAATCCACTAATAACATGACATAGCAAATGGAATGTTTCCATTTGAGAAGTATACTTCATGCTTCAGTAACAGAAAGATTGCTGTTAAAGCAAACTCAGCTCCTACAGAATCCTTGCAGACAAATCTATGTCGTAAGCAAAGTTCAGAACAGAGAAGAAAGAAAATTAACAATTTGAATAGCATTGGATCTTTTTCTCCTCTCTCCCTCAACCAAAATATTTTTTAGAAATAGAAATGGAAAAGGATATACTTTTGAAAGCACTGCTTCCAGAAAAAGTTGGGATTTAGCCATGTCAATTTCAAATTGAAGAGTAGTAGTTGATTAAAAAACCAAACTCAGTTAATGGTATCCATATGATGGAACCAATCAGCATAGTCAGACTCAATAAACAATCATGCAGTCATTTTTGTGAAAGCTTTCATTATCTGGTTTGAGCTAACCATCAAGAGCTTTCACATCTCCATTCACCGGATCTATCTTCAAATTTTAGCTTAAATGCAAAAGTGGAGTAAGTTATAGATCTCATATGCAGAAAGTGATTTGCATATTATGAACATTTCAGTATGATTTGTTTCATACTATCCATAAGTCATAAATATTTTTTTTTAAATGAGCAGTTTTTAAATCTTCCCTCAACTACATGCAGTTTTCCAAGGGCATGTTACCCATCAACCTCTCATTGACGGATAACTTTTTAAAGTTTTAGTTTTTCTAACAAGAATTCTAGCCCACTCTAGTGAATCCTATTCGTCATTGGCCAGACTATTGCCATCTTTCATAAAATGTTTGAAATGCATTGTAAAATTATTGTAAAACAATCACAACTTGACTGACCTGCTTATCTATATCTAGCACACATATATTAGAAATAAATACCTGGCTTTCTATTATATAACACATAAAATAAACTAATATATATAAACATTTTTTTCACATTTTATCCATGTAGGAATAGGAAAAAAAACAATCCGCTCATAGCAGTCCCTCTAATTCAACACATTTTATGTGTTGTAATGAGAGGCATTTTATAGAGGTAGTAATTATCATGGTTTTTAAGCCTTAGGTAATAACCACATAGTGGGAAGGTTCAGCAAAGGCAAAGTTTCTAATTAAGTAATATAAATGCATTTCCACTAAATGCTACATGTAGAGAATGATAGATAAGACCATATTTGTAAAACAACCCTTCCCCACCAATGGTATGAAAGGTTCAGCAGAAAGCTCATGAACAAGATATCTCTACTAAAGTGCCAGCAAATAATAAAAACAACATAAAGAAAGCTTTTATTTGTCCAGTTAAGTTACTATATTAAAAGCCAATTTAGCACATATCTGTTACACCAGGAATATTGACCACTGCTCTTTGTTTTCTTTGTGTATGGACTATTACTAGTGTTAACAACCAGGTCTCTGAAATTAAAAAAAACCCCCAACATCTCCAGGTATTATTGAAACTGAGGTGCTGCAAGTCTAGGGGTCAAACAGATGATCATCATGTCAGCAATCATGGCTCAGATCTGTTCTCAACAAGCAAAATTCCGGAAAATTTAACTGGGTCTCACAGAACAGTAAGAGCCAGCTCAGCAGATTATTCTAACTATCCCAGTCTTATGACTCCTTAAGCTACATGTTTTGCCCACTATGACCAACAGCAGGTGTAGAAGGGGCATCTTAACTAAGGCCAATAGAAGGTTACTCAGTCTCCCCCTGCACCAAGTCCCTAAACAAAACTGGAACAAAACCTAGTGCCTGTTGTAAGTGTATACTATAGAGAAAAGGTCCTCCCCCTCCCCATAGACTAATCCTACTCCTGGTTCAATAAAGACCATTTTCCTGTTCCCGGTGTTGCATTATATCTAAGAGACCACTATTTCCAAGGTATACGAGGAAATTATGCAAGCTATGTCCAATGGCTTTATCTAGTCTCCTGGGAAGTTTTTTATCATCATTGCAAGCTAAGGTCTGTCTGCCCTTCCTGTTTGTAAGCCTGCACACAGCTTTTAATAATTAATTTAGTTCAAAGCACACAGCATGCGCAAATTCAATATGAGGAAATGCTTTATCTGCCCCATCATAGGTTAATAATCAGATAAAACTAGAAGCACCAGGGAATTCATGGCAAATTCTGAAGAAATGACATATAGTTGTTTTAAGCATTTTATTATAGTCTAGTCAATAAATCAATAAGGAATAAAACCATTTTACATTTATTTTAATATAAACATATATAATATTTACGAGTAATTATTTAGCATCAGTTATAATGAAATCAAGAAATTACATCATTAGTGTTTAAATTTTTAAAAAACTGAACAAATGTTATTGAATATAGGTGTATATGAGACAATTAAAATAGTCTGTTTGGCTGAAAAATTGCCAATTTCTTGTTAATTTGTTGAAGCACATATATTACTTTAACTAAAGGCTTATTCAAAGGGCATGGTTCAAATTCTATTTTGTAAAAAATCTTTTTGCAAAAGATTACAAAGCTATTTAAACAATCCATGTTTAATTTTGAGATGCTTTCTGTAAATACCAAAGAATATGTATCTTGTACTATTACTCCCTTTTACCAATTTCCTAACACTTACAAATATATGCAAATGCACTCACACTTTTTCAAATATTAAGATTTAAGACTAACATGTCAATTTCTTCAAAAGAATATACAATAAGTACCTCCTTTATCCATAAATTAAGGCCAATTATATTTGCCCATGCACTGTTCCCATATAACACTTGAAGTTTCTACGAAACATATTACTACTGATGAAAATATTGATAGAATTAAATACTGATAAATTTATATAATTCTCTTTATGTTGAGGTATATAGACAATGTTTTCATAGTTGTTGGTTGTTCATATGTACAGAAAAACCCAACAGATAATACTTAAATAGACACAAAATAATGAATAATTTGATTACTATGTATATAAATGGAGTAAGCATTTTGGGAGAGTGTTGTTTTTATTTACAATACAGATGTTTATAGCAAAAAAACCATACAGTTGAATTTATAATTCTACATCACGCTAAGCCTTCTCATTGTTAACTCTGGCTTAATCACCAATTCTCTGCATTTTACCATTACAGCATTATTATATTGAGTTACAATATAATAAATAAGCTAGGATGAAGGTGAAGCATAATGGATACTTTTTCATTAGACATCAAAAGATCAGGACTTTAATTAGATGCAAAGGACTTCAGTTTTTCTTATTCTTTATCCCTTTTCACCTAATGCCTGATTTCCAAAATTCCAGTTAATCTAAAATTTGGATTGATTAAGATTTAAATAGATATTTTTATTGTAACTAAACCAGAAATAGGCACATCCATTACACAACTGTAAGAAACAAGTGTATTTTGTTGACTAGCAAATACAAAACCTAATAACCCACAGAATCCTAATTCAGTATCCTTGTTATAATAAGCAGTAAATGTACTGAGCTTGATTCATAATGAAATAGGGGAAAAATTGTCACTGCATTCTTTTTAATTAAAAAAAAATACTTCTCATACTAGCCCACACTAGGCTGGATATCCTGCCGGCCTTTCTTTCCAGCATTAACAGGACTGGGCGTGCTTAATTTTTTACAAATGATCTAAGATCATTCTGACACATCCATCTTATAGCTGATGCTAGAAGTAGCATAGTATCAAGTGGTATCACTATATTCTGCTCCCATTGTTGGTATTTGACATTTTATTAAATATTTGCATTATTACTGTAAGTAGACTGATGCAGTAATAAAATGTGCAGAAATACAGAAGAACAAACCTTATATGTTCATGAGCTGTCTTTGAACTTTGCACTGTCTACATGTACTGTACTATATAACAAATGTTTTCTTAAGTCAATGGGGTAAACCCAAAAATACATTTAGAGAAAAATTGAAAACTTAGGGAAACTGGGGTAATCTCTACTGAATGCTGAACATGATTATAAACTTTTCTGAATTCTATTATAAACAAAAACAAACAAAAGAAATGTCTGCAGCTACGTGTATTCATTCTCAAGAATTTCAGTATACTCAGTTTTATATCCATAAAAAGGAAATATATGCTTTAAAGTCATTTTTGGTGATGGGTGACTGCCTAAGCAAGTCTCAGCATTTTTTCTTGGCAAATGTTTTCAAAAGTAGCTTGCTACTGCCTTCTTCTTGTGGCTGAAGGACAGAACTAAATGACTAAAATTTTAAAGTTCAGTAACTCAATTTGTAAACAGCATATTGAACACCTTACAAGCAATAGATTATTTAACTTATTTAAATACTTTAAGTTAATTTTTTTCTTTATATTTGAGAACTTTATGTTTGATTATATACAAAACCTGAGTGAATGTATCTGATTGGCTACATGATGAATCTAGGTATACACATGCACACAAACATTATTTCATTCTCTATTTCCTTACTGCCTCACTTCCCTCCCCTTCTTTGCTCCAGTGAGCTGTTGTTCTTAGAATACTATCTGCTCACATGCAAAACCACAACCATCTGGGCCTCTGAAGGGTCCTCAGCTCTTGGTCCTGAATGGTAATTGTCTCAGCGAGCACCCTTACAGACATCTCAAGCATTGGAGCTTATTAAACTCCTGAAGGGCAGTAATCCCTGAATGCCACTAAAAAGGTCTCCAGCTGCTACCATTTATGAAGTGGGCTTGACAAGAGAGAGAAAAGAGGAAAGGGCTACAGAAAGAGAAAAGAATTTAGAAAAGGGCAAGTTATCCAAACAACTTCCCTTGGGGAGAGAGTAGGGGGAGAAGAGTCATGTTTTATCAGCTTAGGTTTCCTTGCCTCAGTTCCCAAAAGGTATTTCTCTCCCTGCTGTTTTCCTTTTCCTCACAGAACACAAAACACACACTCTTGTTCAATCTTCTTTGTATTTTTAAAATATCTCATTAACATATTGAGATGGAAAGTCTAAAACTAAGTGAATTGGAAAGAACAGATCAAGAACCCAAAATCCAAACTGAATCTCAAATTTCCTCAAACATATGGAAGACTCCTAAAATGTGTTTATATAAAAACAATCAAAAATATAAAGCTCTTTTTTTTTTAGAAGATTTTTCAATTGTGTGAGTTGATTAATAAACATTCAGTACTTTGCTCATGGCTCCTCAGAAGAGGTGCAGCAAGTTGAACTATGCGGGCAGAAGGCTTTTGTATTTGAAAACAATGAATAGGATGACTTCTTAAAACCTTCCTTGTCACCCTCCATTAGAAACAGATGGATACCTTGGATCAAATTCTTTAGACAAACATTACATTGTAACACTCTTTATCTTCTAGTAACTTCATGAAAGGGTTTCACCATTCCAAACTACATGAGTTTTTGGTATATACATTTTTAAGCCACCAAACTATAGAAAAAGAAAGAAAGAAAGAAAGAAAGAAAGAAAGAAAGAAAGAAAGAAAGAAAGAAAGAAAGAAAGAAAGAAAGAAAGAAAGAAAGAAAGAAAGAAAGAAAGAAAGAAAGAAAGAAAGAAAGAAAGAAAGAAAGAAAGAAAGAAAAAGAAAGAAAGAAAGAAAGAAAGAAAGAAAGAAAGAAAGAACCTTTTCAGCTAATAAGTAGGACACAAGGCATAGATGGATAAATGAAAAGTAATAATAGTTCTTTCAATTAAATAAGATCCTAGATAAGTTCCACTATGTGAAGCCCTCGGGATTCAACCCAAATGGTACCTGGGAGCACATGTAATTCCCAGGAAAAGATATGGGTGGTTTGAGAAGATGAAGATAAGTGATCAATACAAGGTCCTATTTTTTCCAATGGACTTTTTTTTGCCTTTGATTCTACAGTACTGCAGAGTCCTGTTTGAAAACTATATTCTAATTCAATTTTAGTTGATAATTTACTATGATCCTGGAGTAAAATAACCAGCAGGGATATTATTTCTCAAACCACCATCACAGAAAGGCAACTCAACTTTGTACAGTCATTACTCATAAATTCAATAGGATTCGTTTTCCAAATAGAAAAAAAAATTAATACTATAGTCCTTAAGGGATCTATTGTAAAAGCCAATCAATTAGAGTAAGATCAGTTTGTATTGAAAGCAAAAACATTTGTGAAGATATTTCAAGATATATTGATCGCAGAATAACATATAACTAATATTGTACATAAGCCGTAGCTATTTTGCACAACTGTAATTCTTCCTTCAAACAAATCTTTGTCCAAGAACTACTGTATATATCTCTGCCACCCTAATACACACACAAAACTTATGAAGTCAGGGTTTCTTTCACATATTACTAATTTATTAACCTATCCCACTTATTTTTTAACAAACTGTAATGGCATCCCTTTAGATGTTTTCTACTCTTAGTCAAACCTTTAAACTTTTCTGTGCCATGTAAAAAGAAAACCTTTGTAAATGAAACTGAATTCTAGAATGTAATGTATCATAATGTAACTTCTGTTGTATTCTGCATACGACTGGCTATCTGAATTAGTTAGCTAAGACACTATTTTTATTTGGTAATGTGATTATAAGAGATTGATATGCCACTTTATCAAGCAGTTCCCTGAGACCAATGGATATAAACTTCATGACATGCAACCTATCCACTTTTAAATTAAATTACTGATTTTAAATCCTCAGTGTGGATGAGTTTTTTTCCTTGGTAGTTCCTTGATTAGGATATTGTTTTCTACTTGTTTGTCTAGTATCAATCCCTGCTTTTCTGGAAGTAGGCTGCTGGGTGAGATTGATATTTTACTCATTCTGTGGAATTTGAATATTTTAATTTTTTTAATAAATATTTTTCTCAATAATAATCACTTATATTTTTATCATTATTTTTATCTGTGGTTTTATTTCCTTCTTGTATACCTTCTTATATAATATGATTGTTGGTTATATAAAGGCGATAGATGTGATAGATAGACAGACAGATAGACAGGGTTCTTGGTGTGTACTGCTCCTTAGAGACTCACACTAATGCTTTTGGTTAATTTCCTTTCAGGAAATCTATCTATTTTAAGGTATATGAAGAAGCTAAAAAAGACAAGGCCATTATAATGAAGAGAGCTGCTGTCTCAATATAGAACACTATTAATTTTCAAAGCATGCATAACTGTATTAAATAACATTAAACAAACAACTGAATTAAATAAACTTGCTATTCAAAGGCATAATTAGCTTTGTTCATATTTATTATTTAATACAACCACTGAAAAATATAGGTTACTTGAAACAACCTGTCCTATTTTTTTGATAATTCATTATGCTCCATATTTTCAGCAAACTAATTTAACAAAGCTAAATTTCACAGGAAAATTATCTGATCTATTTTGATTAATTCAGGGAGCTGATTAAAATAATCTGAAATTGTAACTACTGCTGGTCGGGAAATTCCAAACTACTTTAATATGCTTCTAAATACTTTAACATGCTTCAAAATATCTCACCACAATTTTCATGCTTAATAAGCACCCATATTACTTCTACTATTTGTTGATTTTCTTCGTAGAGTTTATAAATAAAACATAGTCTATTTAAATCTAGCTGATTTCTATAATAAATTCAATTTATTCCATATTTTTCTGTTATTTTATTGACGAAAAGCAAATAGACCACAATATATTCAGGATAACTAATAAGCCATATACCATATTGCATAAAAACATTCATGGTTTCGAATACTGCAATTTTTCATGGTTTATTGTAATACACATAGTACTTAATATTGCACCTTAGGAATCTGTGTTAACATTAAATCAAAGTATTATTTTAAGGAGAATAAAAACTATCACTAAAGTCCTATGATTTATCACCTCAAAATGATTTCTTCACCAGTACTTGTTTTTGCATGAACATGATTATAAATATTCAAACATACAATCAAAAAAGATAAATGTAATAGTTATTATGTATATCTCAACTATATTTATTAAACATTTATTAAACACAAACCAATTTCATACATGCAACATTCTCCTTGAAATAAATACAGTGGAAAAGTAATTTATTTCCTTTTAAATTTTTGTGTTAACATTCTACGAATAAGTTGAACTAAAAGGCAAAAGGTACTGTCATTGCAACTATAGAAAACACTCTGCAAATCAGAGAATAAAACTGTTTATTTTTTGATGTGATAAGGGAAGATAAATAGCAATCTAGATTATAAGGTGATAAGGGGAAGCAGAAAAATTATTCCTTTTCCAAAAATCTGTACTATTTTGGCACAATAATGAAACAATCAAAAAATGAGTCAATTGGACCCAAATGTGCAAAAACAAAACAAAACAAAAAAGAAAACCACAGGTCTTAACAGTTTATGGAAATTCTCAATCATCCAGGTCATGGTTGTCCAAAAGCTGCTTTTTCCAAAAGGTAAATGGATTTTCTTGGGGTTTTTTCTTACCCATCTTCTTAGAACTGAAGAAACTTCTTGGATGAGAGGTAAAATATTTTTTTTCAAAAACCAAGGAAGTCCAGTTATTCTTTTGGAAACAAAAACACCTTTTGGATAGGTCTTAATAGCTTTTCTAAAGGGTATTCAAGCTGTGGCCTGTTGTTTATGGGATGGGAAGAGGGGATATAATTCCAGTGCATTCTTCTGGGTTGTTCTTCAATTTTCCTATCTCTGATCCTTCATCATGAGAAACTTAACGTAAACTGCCCCTTGCTAAAGGAAATCAAAAGTGTGAGATAGGTCAAAATTTATAAACATATTTCTATTCCATTACAGAAAAGAGTAATCTATTTCTAAAGCATCCAATGTTTCAAAAGTGTAGAATAAGTTATTGTCCTTCATAATGCTGACATCCATTTCTTCTCAATAGAGTAGAATAGAATTCAACTGTGTTCTGTGTTTTATGTCCACCATTACTTTTTCCTAACGGATGCATACTTCAATCTTGCCTCTGTGTGTGTGTGACTAAGGAAAAACAATTGACTTTTTAAATAGTCGAAGATATATCTGAAAATAATTTAGCTCACAGATCCTGTTAGTATTTGCAGCAGTTTAGATTTGATATGCAAATACTCCAAAGCAGAATATACAATTAGATCTAAGATTAATCTATCTTATTTTAACCAAAAATATAAACAGTATATAGACAATGTATATGAATACCAATGAATAAAGAGGTTTAGGAAAAGAATAAGGATAGGGTAAAAAAAAAGGAGAGAGCACAAAGAAATGGATGATTTAGGTAATTATTCTAATGATAAGATAAATTAAATATATAAGTAAATTTTCTGATTTAATTATTTTTTATTAGGGAACCTTAAACTGCCAAAGTTTATAGAGGAAATCACCTTGAACAATTCACCTAAAAACATGAACATAATATTACTCTTATAAATGCATAGGAATAATGCAAGTATTATGTGGCTCTAGAGAAAAACTGGATACATATCCTTCATATAATGGCATACTAACTTTGAATATGTTAAATATTTTACTGGGGATAAAAGTCTAATTATAAGAAAATGCTATGATGCAGGAACTTTATAAACTTACGAAAGAGGTCAAACGTTAAAACAAATCACCTGACAAAAATATGGTAGTATCGTGAAAAAATTATCAGAATATTCATTTAATATTTATTATTTCAATATATACAGCCACCCATCCTAAATTCATGCCTCTGGGCAGTTATATATATATTAAAAATAATATAAAAAGCAAAAATACAATATAAAAACCTTGCAAATATAGTCGGCAGCTAAGGAACCAAAAATAGCAATATCAATTAATACAACCCTTGCACAAGCTCTACTACAGATCCAAAAACCCAAACTTAGTGACAGAACTATGTATTTAAGCCTCATGAAAAGTAAGCAGGGTCAGGGTCAATCTAATCTCTGCAAGGAGGATGTTCCAAAGAAAGAAGTCACATCATAAAAGTTTTTTTTTTCCCTGGACACTGTCAGACGACCTTCTCAAGTAAATGGGATCCAGACCATGGCCCTCCTGCCAGACCTGATATGATGGGTAGAAATCTTTGGGAAGAGGCAGTTCCTCAAATTACCCAGCCCCATGCCTTGGAAATATCTCATTAAAAAGAATGTGCTTTAAATACTACACAATTTAATCTGTATAATTTTCACTTCATTGTGAGATTGCAGAAATCCAAATAAATTAGTCTGCTACAACAATAAATAAATGAATATTACAGCCAGAAATAAAAAGGATCATTATTGTTATTATAACTGTTTGGGTTTATAATTATTAAAGGTATGAAGAGACATGTTCAAATACCCCTTTTAGGCTACTCAGTTTTGGAGAATCAAAGGAAAGAGGTACAGGAACATTTTAAATTCTAGAAAGAGAGTTTCAATATTAGGCACATCAAAGCTTTCTGAAAATTATGCTTTGCCAACACATGGAAAGCAATATTTCTATTTAATGTGTCCATCTATGTGCTAAAGTTATTGAAAAGTTCAGGTCTTTTCTGAATTGAGCATACCTGAAATCAAAGATCTCAAGAACTTACTCTTCAACTGTGCACCAGCTATCAATAGTGAAGTATTACTTTCAAGACTGAGGGAGAGAGCTCTAGCACTTTCTTTTAAGAAAAGTGTTATGAAATTTTTAATTACTTGAAAAACAACTGGCTTTCCCTAGGTAAGAAGGTGAAAACCAATTCACCTATATATTCAATTAAACGCTAATTAGTCGATCAGCATAAAACTATTTAACCAATCCCCATATTATTGCAAAATCCCTCTTGAAATTAGAAATGTTGGCTTAGGTCCTGGAAAATAAGACAGAGATCACTTAATCTATGAACTATTTCTTTATTTAATAATATAAAATTGTCTTTAAGAATTCCTTAATTTCAATATCTTGAGAATTATTTTGTAGTATTTGGCATAATAAATCATTTGATAGCATACTATATAATTTGCATCATAAAATAATTGTAGCATTATTTGTTTAATAGATACAATTATACTTTAGGCCCAAATATGCAGTATGCAATATTTATTGCTTAAGGAGAAGGGATAATATACAAATACATACATATGTATACATACATATATATATTATAAGACAATCTGATTACCAGACTTGTGTTCTAGTAGCAAAAATAAAATAAAATAAAATAAAATAAATACATTAAAAAATTTCCCTCTGCTGCACAGTACATTTTAGTTATTAATAGAGAAGGCTGTCAGGGATGACTATATGATTTCATTAAATCAGCTTTTAAAAAATTGGGTCATTGAGTTACTATGGTAGCCCACAGTTTCTATTCTGCTCCATTTTGCTACCTTAATGTTTAGAAAATTCAAAGCAATTGTCGTGCTATGCACTGAGGAGCACTAGCTTCCAGTACAAATTCTACCACCTTATTTATTTTTGGAACCTAAACCGATTATTGAACCAAAAGGAAAAAACATCTGCAAAATTATTCCTTTCTGAATTGCTTTTGCAACTTTTTGGCAATCAATGCCCACAGTTTTTCTTTTCTTTTTTTGTTCAAATGAATACAAAAGGAAGAGATAGTTTTGAAGATTGGGATTTTGTTCACTTGTTGTGAACTTGGGAGCTTTATAAACATTTACCGAAATCTTACTCAAGACTTAATATATCAGATTTTTTTATTATTGTTTGTTTTCTTATCATAATCCAGTGCTGTTATACAGCAATTGCACCAATTTTTCACAGAACAATTTCAGAGGGTTCCAGCGATGCCCAAAGAACTGTCAATCCCAATTTAGAAACCGATAAAAATGGAAGTATATAAATCATATACTCCTCCTCGTATACTACATGTCATCCCCAAGATTTTCTTATGTACATAACTCCAAAATTTGGTATCAAATTTTGAAGTTACATATATATGGGTTTGGTACAAAATGCGTAAAATATTTAAGAAATACATTTGTTTATTTTTAATTAAGAATAATTTCTAGTGTTTTCCACCTGCAACAAAAACTTTAAGGTCAAACTAAATATTGCTTTTTGTTTGTGACGTGCAACTATTTTCTCAATTCAAATTTAAGTATGGAAAATGTAATCCAGATCAAATCTTATTATGAAAGGCTATTTTAACCCATGGCATGGATTTCAGTCCCAATTAGCTCACTTTGCATTTTTTAAAAAATACCTATGTATTCAAAGGGAGACTCTGTTACGTATCCAAATTGCAAGCACAAAGGTCTTTAATCTGTATTGCAAAAACAGCAATTTTAAAAGGTTAGATCTCATATTGTCCATGCTATCAGAATAGTTATTTATTTTAACAAATAACTTTCCAAATGCAAACCAAATTAATACAAAAACTTAGCTGATTTAACTAATATAATTCATATAATGTATGCAATGTGGAAGCAGTTAAAATGGGGTGAAATTCTAAACATGTTTACTAGAAAGTGAATCTCATTTGAAAACAATAGAAATTTGTTTTGCTTAAGCATGCTTGGATTTCAATGTTAAGTTTATAAAAAGCTCAATTTGTTTATGTTTTCACTGATTACTTATTTCATAGTGCTAATGGATTTATTTTGGGATTTAAAACTTGTAGATATCCAAAACAGTTGCTTAGCTATAAACTTTGAAAACAATAACTCTGTTTATCATTGAAGCAAAATGAATGAATTGTCATATTAGAGTATTTCAGAGATTAGCACATTTATTATATATAACATAATCTTTTGTTGAAAAAGATTTTAGTTAAGAAACATAATAAATGTAGCGGTCAATAATTAAAATAGAAAATAAAAATGTATTAAGTGAATTTATGCAAATGATTTATTACCAAAAAATAACTAAATTCTTATGTGAATACAAAAATTGTTCTGCAGGTATCTGACCTTTGAAAATAAAGAGTTCAGTTACAAAATAACATTTTGTATGGTGAAAATGTAAAGTACTCTGAATGTTTTGGGGTTTTATTGTCTTACCTATTTTTCTACAACAGCAATTTGTACACCCAGAAAATCAGAGATCGACACAGAAACACAACAGAAATTACTGGCCCCTTATGCTGATATTTCATATTACATAAAGCCTGCAGCTGGAAAATAAAACGAACTGCCCGATACATGGATACATTGTCTGAATCTGATATATAACAATGCAAAAGTAAGTTGCATGAAAATAGACTTTTTTGTCTTAGATAAGCAGATACCAAATAAATGGGCTTAGCTAAATGGATAATAAACATTTAATTAAGGATTCTAACTGTTTTAGCAAACTGTAAAAATATTACAGTACAATCCTTTATATTCTTTACACTTTACAACATGCATGGAAAGAGACAGCATTGTGTAAGAACGTTAAAAGAGCTGCATTTTATTAATGGTGTCAATTCCAAAACACATGTTTCCAAAGGTTCAGTATATACCGAAGGTTACTCAAAACCCTACTAAAACTGAAGGGAATATAATTCTGCGTGATGTATATTTATAAATAAAATAGAAAATATAATTGATTTGATACAAGTGGAGACTACCATTAAGTTATCATTCAAAAATTATCATAATTTGATTAAAAAACGAAGGCTGCTTTGATGCTTCAACTGGAGAAGAAAATAGCTACTGTATTGGTTAGAAATTGGCAAAGTCATCTATAATACCTCTACAGCAAGAGCTGTACTGGTTATCAACTTCTTCTAGGTACTGGTGATTCATTGCAATATCATAAATGGGTTGGGTCCACAATATCTTTGTGTCCATTTATTCTGATTAAATCTTACTCATCTAATAGTACCAATTAAATTGATGATTGCTGAGAGTTTCTATCTAAGAGAAATAGGTAGAGTGGGACCTCAGAAACAAGACAGGTCTGGGACAACTTGCATCCCTAAATCGGAGTGGCTTACTCCATATTATGTATAAGGTAATTAAATGCTGCTCTTCTACAAAACCTTCCAGGAGTAAGGTTATGCCATGCAGTGGTGGGTTATTTGGCAGATGTATGGGAATGGAGATTCAACATTTTGATTATTGTTTCATTTTAACATAGATCGTTTTTCGGTATCAGATCTGTATTGTACCTGTAATCTACCTAGATTCTATAGAATGAGGCAGCATACAAGTCTGAGTAAATACATAAATAACTAGAAACTATAAATCACATGACATTTTTTTAACAGCTTTTTTAAAAATACAGTCAAATAATATTTGGATTTTTTTTCTTAAATGCCAAACAAAAACACTAGCAGAGTAATAGGGTTTAAAAAAATTCCCATGACAGTTGTAACTCTTGCCTTTTCCACTGTACATATTAAGAAAATGTGCTAATTATGGCATCACAACTATAATAAAGTCTGTGCCAGGAGTTATTGGCAACCCTGGCTAGCAGAAATATTGATATGTTGCTTTACTTTCATACGCCATTACTCACATAACTGGGGGGAAAGGACTACACCTTTCGTCCTTATGTTCTGCTGAAGTTGTTGCTTATTAATATGTTCAAGTAACTGAAAGCATCACTAGCCATTATTTCATAAATCCCACAATCTATTCTGCTTTTCAGACTGAACTGATGAAAAGTCTTGTAAACAGGGGTAACTAATACATGACTATTATCTCCCTTTTATTTTTTTTTCTATATTTTTTATTCGATATGTAGAAGAAACTGCCTCTCCCTACAATGTCAGTTCCTCTAGTTGTTGCCTAATTAGGAATTAGAAAGCACACGTTTGGCAGCTCTTGAATTGCTATTATTTCTTGTCGCTTGGCACAAAATTCCTCTAGGAAGCAACACTACTACTGTATCCCTCTTAGTGATGGATCACTAATTTTTAATAAGCCAAGCTGCTAAAGAATGGCAAAATCACTGAACCAACAAGAGTAAACAAATAAAGAATGATGTTGCCTTGCATGGAAATGTTCTTGGCTTGTCTGATTTGAATGAATTTACCAATAATAAATGCATTTAACAAAATATAAATGCATGCATATGGGCAAAACAGCTGATATCAGTTTCCAAAAATTTCTAATTTTTTTTGACAAAATATGAAGCGAAGTAACAACAAACACTTTTTCTGCAAATATTAGGAATTGTTTTCACCAGTAAATAAAATTATGCTACCAAAGTTTTCTTTGAAGAACTGCCCTAAAAATCTAACATGGTTAGGAGCAAATTTATGTAATCATTTACAGAACCTCATGACATGTCCTGGAACTTTCCATACCAATAGATTTAAACTTTTAAATAAAATTTAAAGTTTCCATATAGCTATAGAAAAAAGACCAGGTTCAGTTATTGCTAATCTTTTTATGGTACTGAATATTGTTTTATTGCTTTTAATTTTTTTTATAATTGTATAATTTAGAATTGTAAGCAGATCAGAGTCACTTGTTTGAGTTGGGTGGAAATTGAATGAATGGATGAAATATATACTTTACCATTTTTTTGGTATAGAACTATGATTTGGAAGAAATATTTCAGAGCTTATGTTAATACAGTACTTCTCTGCTGATAAATAAAGCAACATATATTTTTTTCAAACTTCAATGCAAAGAAAGATGTTTTCTGGAGTCACACAAAATTTTAATGAGTGAATTTTCTTAAAGCTCCATGACAAAGCCTAAAAAAAATCAAGTTGCTCAAAATTATAGCAAAGAGGTTCTGCACAATCCCAAATTCCAAAGCCCTTCTTCCAAATTATATTCTGAAGGATATGAACAGCCTTCACTTACAGTACAATCTTATATTGGTGCATTTATAAGTGTGCAATCATGAATTTCATTGTGTTTGCTCCCATTTAAACGGATAGAGAATTAAAACTTGATGGCGTTTTATGTGTCAATGCAATAAAAAAATCAAATTATTTTTCAGGTCGTTATTTTCAAACTAATCCCTCTTTACAAAAAGTATTATATAAATAAATCCTTGTTAAACCCATTTGTTACAAGATACTAATTTTTCTGTGAATATTAGTATTTTTTTAGACAAAAGTGTTACTAATCGCATATTTTGTCACTACCTTACATTTGTTAAAACTATTTCTATTACTAATTTGTAGGGTAGCTTTCCAAATTAATTGAAGAGCTAATTGACCAAAATTGGACTTCTTAAAATGTGCATTTTACTTTACTCACAAAATAGGTAATGCTTCTTTGAAACATTTTAGCATTATATACCACAATTTCCAACTATAGGATTTACGTAAGAGTCAACTGAACATTTTGAAATTTAAAGTAAGAAAACTATTTTCAATATATTTAGATGTATGAGCTTATATATACTGTACAAGGTATACCAAAGGTCAGTTGTTATATAAATTATATTAAATGTACTAATTGGTTTCCATTTTGTTCTAAATATTTTCTCGCTTGATACATGACCTATGAACATTCCTTTTCTCTGAAAAAATATATTAATTAAGAAAAGATTTTGACGGGCTTTTCATACATCCTGTATACAGTATGTGTATGTTTGTATCTGTGTATGTATCTATTAATTAACAATCTATTTTTTATGTATTCAATCCCTGTGAATGTATATCAAAATTTAGAATGCGTTACATTAAAAAAATACAGAAAAGAGATTATTTTATATGTAAAAAAAGCATTATTATAATCTGAACCATTACTATTTGTTGGTGGTACAGGGATATAAGAGATTATAAAAGTTTTAATAATTCTAAAACTAGTAGATCTAAAATGAGTATGTCTTTCATAATAGAGAATATTGAGTGCAACGGAAGCTTTGGCTGAAGAAAACAGAAGGCTTTTCATAAATTTCTTCTTCCTCTTTAACATCTTTGACCAACAACCAGTAGTAATCTAAATGTCTGGGACAGAAAAAACTGGCAAAAATTATCTCCCCCCACCCTACGGAAATATATATACATTAAATTAAATCCCATTTTAAGAGATTGTTCATCTGAGTCATATTTCAACCTATAAACATCCAATGAAATGGGTGTTATGTTTACTGAGTAAACAAATATGACTAGAAGAACTTGAAATGGATTGTAAAAGAAATGTTATTTTATGACCAATATGTTATAATTTTTAATGTTTATTTGGCATTAAAAAATAGCCCTAGTTCACTGGCATAACATATAGCAATGTAAGTAAAAAAAACTTCCTAAAGCCACATTTTTAACCAAAAACGAAGTTCTTAAGTGACAGAAAAATGAAATCTACAAAGTAAGATTCATCACTATAATTTTGTCTGTTATTTTACTTACATTAAAAAGTATAATAGCTTTTTGAGTCTTATGCATCTACAATAGTATAGTTTTGATATGAAATATTAAATATATCACTTGCTGTTTTTATCTCTTTTTGTTACTCATAATAAACTAGACTCAAAATAATTCAATAATTTACTACAAATAAAAAATTAGAGGTGAAAACTACCCTTGGAAATGGAATCAATAGATTAATAATACAATTCTTTGCCTGAATAATTTGTACATTTACAAATGGATATATGCAGTGCTTTTTTTGTAAAAAAAAAAAGGTGCCGGAACTCACACACGTCATACAACCCGCCTTGCCTACCCTACAAGGTTCCATCCAAAAAAGGTGCAGGAACTCCGTTCTGGGCGTTCTATGACAAAAAAAGCCCTGGATATATGAATGTGCTAATAGCTGCTTTCGATGGCAAGTTGGGTGGAGTATAAATTTAATAAATAAATAAAAAAATGGAGCAGTTTGACATTTATCACATACTGATTTTTTTTTAAAAAAAAACTTTTTTAAAAGTATTAGTACGCAATTTTCTTGTATAGTTTTTCATTTGTATTCTAACCCTGGGTTTTCTTTTTTTTCAAGAGTTAGGGCTAGGGCTAGAGTCAGAAAGAATTGGGAAGCATGATACATGTTGCAGATCATTAAAAGCAGAATTTGTACTCTAAACACTTCTTGTACATATGTTATGTTTGTAATGGGGAATTCAGAAAAGTTTGGTGTGCCGGAGAGGCTGAGCCAAGTATACCCATTTACACAGTGAATACCACCACAACATGTACGATTTAAATATATGTCGGTGATCTGTGTTTTTTTTTAATTAAGTGATATATATGGCTTTGTTTCTTATGTAACCCATTTTTATCCACTCTATTCTACTTACAGAGAGATACTAGCCGTGCACAGGCACTGAGGACAATGTATTTTAGTCAAAGAAAAAGAACAGTTTTTATTTAGTTTCAATTTCTGCATTTATTACTAACATTTTTAGACTTGATCACATTTTCCCCACAAAACTGAAAAATCAGAATTTCACAGGACATTTTCACTGATCTATAAACTATCAGATATACAGAGGATCTCTTTGGCAATCAAACCAAACACCTCATTATATTTACATGACTAATGAAGCACTAGCTACAAAATCAACTTCTTCAGTGTGACTTTTGTTTTGTTTTGTTTTATAAGAAGAAAATATAGACTTGGTATTGCAATTGTTTAAAATCACAACCTATCTCTAGTGGCTTTTAGAATAATGTGTATGAATCATACCCAAGTTTAAGACTAGCTACAAGAAATATTGAATGTGTTGAGTGTTACATTTGGGTGATAAATCAATAGCTCTAAGGTCAGCAGAAAGTGGTTTCAAAAACATTTGTCTTATAAATTTGACATTTAATTTCTGAATGACTACAGATTTGAACATAAATGGAAGAAATATATGCACATGCACACACACACACACAAAGAAACTGCTCTCAAAGGCGTATACCTCACTAAAATTGTAATGCTAGAAAAATGGTTTAATAATCTAGAAGTTGGAAAGTAACATGTTTAATGTAGGAATTTAGTTTGAATTGTTTATCACTGTAATATTCAAATATTCAAATTCTTTATTATAGGTCAGCAACCTAGACTGAATAAAACTAACATTTACAACTTAGAGCTACAAGATAAAACATACAGACTAAAATAAAATGTACAAGATAAAAGATTTATAATTGCACTATATTGCTCTCAGCAATATACGAGTTTTAAAAGCTGCAAAAACAAACTTTGCTACTGTAATATTAGTTTGCACTGAACAATAATTCAATGAAAACTAATGAAAATAAAGTATATGACTATGCAAAACACTATATTCAGCTTACAAGGATAAGATCTGATCATTCTTAGTTTTAATTAAGTAATCTTTATTTCAAGGAACATACTTTATTACATATTGGATAATAATTTATGGAAGCAAAATGCATAATCAGTAATAGTTATACTATAAGGCCTGCTGAAGCCAAACTATAAACTGAGATCTATTGATCATAACAGGAAATGCTTAGTTTTCTCATTAAACAAAAACAGTGAAATCATTATACTTTAACTTTTGTTAGTTCCTAAACAAAAAAGTAAAATACTTAACCGTCTAATTAAAAAAATACGAGTATAATGATAACTAGGCAACTAATCTCAACATTTTTCCCACCATAACTTAATGTCAGCACCTGTGTGCTTGTGTGTACATTCATCTCATCAAGTCAACACAGGCAGAAAGCCCAGGATATCTTTTGGACTTATTCTATGTGTTTCAGAGCTGGCAGACTACTAGGTCTCAAGAAGGGAAAGGAACAGCATTATCTAGCTATCTCTAACAATAAAAAAGGCCACTGTGTCCTAAATTCTAAAACACATCCATAAAGAGTATTTGTAAAAGTAGAGACGTGTTTAGTTGTTTTACTTTTACTGATGAATGGAAAAGTCTACATAGCTACTGAATGGATGTCTAAAGCAAAAGGCTAGACTGTACTAATAATCATTGTATATAGAGAACAATTTTCAGACCAACTAAATAGTATGTAAGGTACTTCTGAAGTTTTTTCCTGTACACTTCTAAGGCTGGAGACTGGTTTCATCAGCTTTTAATTGCCAATATTTTATGCTGTGAAAGCCTGAAATAAAATCACTGATTGTTTATTAAAAATAAAATTATTTTTATTAAAGAAAGTATTATATTCTTATTAAAGAAAAATAAATTTAAAACATGTTTAAATAACACTACAATTGTGCAGGGATTTATTTCGAGTGGAAATTTATACACCATTTGGAACAAAACTACTTAAGTAATCCTGCTTATCTTTACAGGGTTTCAAGATGTTAAGTCATGAACTTTAAGTGATATCCAAAATTCTGAAAAAATGCATACAATAAGATATTATCAATATGATTGACCTTTCATTATGAAGAGTAAGCACTTTTAATATAGATGAAATTTATTGAAAGTTATAATTTAAGTAGCCTGCTTGGTGATACTCAGCTTAAAGTCCCTAATACAATTAAGCATAGGTGCAGTCTCACTATAATAATACAATTAAGTCTAATTTAAGTTCACTGACAAACAATTCACAAGAACACTGATTATTATAGCTTTGTGGTCATCTTTGAATCTCTTTTAACATATCTTTAACAGAAAGAGCAGTCTGACGGTGAACAATTCATTTTATATTTTTATATTCCCTTTCACATCTCTGATAAATTGTAGAGGTAACTACTATTAATGAATCTATGGCTAATATTACATTCCCTAGGATTTCTAGTAAACATGCACAGGAATGTACTGCATGTTAATAATATCATTCTGGTACATAGCAATATCTTTTTAAAATTTACCCATGTCTATATATTACTCTAGAAATACTTAAAATGGCCAAAGCTTTCATACATGTTTCATTTTAATATGATTAATTATATAAATGGAAAGACTAACTATATGTATACTTTTAAGATTCTTGATGGGATTATGAGTACATTTCTATAAAATACTGCTCAAAATAAATCTGCATTTGCAAGTTTTCAAAATGTATCTCTAATCTAGAAACACAATACCCAGGAATATATATATTTCAATAGTCAAAACTATCAAACCTATCACTTTAGAAGAACTGAAAATAGAATTCAGATGTTCTACGTATAACGTATAAATCTAGACTCCTAAGTCACAGACATCAGTGCAAAGTGTTTAAAGTTTAAGGTATGGTCCTTAACAGCATCTACAACCCTAACCCTACTGTAGAGTTAAAAGAATTTTTTAAATATTTCATACCACAAATGATGCAACCCATTTAAGTACTAAGAAGTGTGAATACCTTTGAAGAATAAACTTATTTTAATTCATGATTAATATCCAGCAATATTACAAACCTAGTCATAATTTCTTCAATACTTGATATGCATTCATAAAATAGTTTTTAAAATATATTATTTCAGAATAAAATTTCATCAATTTTCACATACATTTGTATATATATTTATATTTAAGCAAAGCATTACATTATTTTTAATTAATTAAAATGTAAATGGGCACTCATTTAAATCTCAGAAGACTACTGGTTTATCCCATTTAAATTATTTTATCTAATTCTGTATATTAATTGTATATAAAATTTGTGTAAACATTCTAATTAGAAGTGCATTATAAACTCAGAAATTATTATAGAAATCTCTACATAAACTCTTTTTCCTTTTATGAACTTTTTTATTTAAATTAAATCACAATATTCTGATTCTTTTATGGCTTTTGATTTTACAATGCAGTACTATGAATATTTACTCAGAGGTAAATCCCCCTGTATCACTCTAGCTTAACCTAGTAAGACTCATAGAAGAGTATTCTAACAGTGTAAGAATCAAAAGATGTAAAAGTCTTCTTGTCAAGTAGTATCTCTCATGTTAATTAAAACCCCAGTGATGAATTAGACTATGGGCCTTGAACTTCGAATGATAAAACAAATTGGAAAAATGTATTAAATTCTAGAATTTGTCTTAAAAAAGGCTTATAGTATGTCAAATGAATGAACATGAAAAAATGTAATTTCATCGTATTCTATTTAAGACCAGAAAATCTAGTTCAAAGATTTTAATACAGCAATATAGTAGGAAATGTATTACTCCATCAACCACATGTTACTTTGATAAAGTTCTATAACCCACTACTTTCTGGTATTTCAAAATACATATGTACAAGACTGTTTCTTTGCAGTCTTAAAAAAGGTATTCACTTATGCAACTGGCTTCTGGGTTCATTGGTTTAAATGTTCAAGTTCTGACCTCACTGTCCTAGGGATTATTTATATTGAAGTACTGCACTACATTACATGTTTAATTGATACCACAACAGGCAGAGAAACAAAACATTTAATACTGTGCTTTGATTTAAGCAAAAGAGCAACATGTGCAAGTCATTTGGTCAAATTCAAAGCCAGCAAAACATTTCCGCTTTCACAAGCAAAGTGGGCAAATTCAGTTTATTATGTCACCACCTTTGACAAATGCATATTTCAGTGTGTTACTTTTATTCTATGACGTAACACTCATCATTCAGAAAAGACAAATTCTCCCAAAGCTCTACCTTCTACAAAATTGTCTGATTTTACCTGAAATCTTTTTGGCCAGTTTTATTTTTGATAGGATGGAAATATGTGCCAAGTTTTGGAAGTACAACAGTAACTATCAAGGAAATTAACTTACAGAAACACTTTTCACTGCTAATCCTCAGTTATTGTTTTGCTTAAAACAATACATTAAAATTAACTTGATGAACAGCCAGCTAAACTTGATGTACTTAAAAATAAACAGTTTTTACCTTTTCTTTTTTACTTTGGCAATGTCTACTTTCTCTCTACCATCAAACACAGTAAAACAGTTTTTGGCAAGCAGTACTAAACTATTTTAAAACATTACCTACAACAGCAACAGAATCAATATGCTACAGTATTCTGAATCCATAGCACAAAGCTAATGTAAGGAAAAACATCCATAAACCTAGACTAGTCCAATAAGGCTTAAGAAAAGCAAAACAAAAATCCTACTGAAGTATATTTGAACAACTTCTTTGCATTTTAACAAGCTGACAAACACTCAGGTGCCTTATTGATGCACAAACAGCAATGGAAGGATTGCTATCATCAGCTAGTGAAAAATAAGAAAAATGCCAGGGATAGGCTGACCCTGAAAGAACTTTCTAATCCAACTGCATGATTCATTCTAGAATTGTTACATGAGAGTTAAGAAACCCCCCATCCCCAAAAAAAGTTTTATTGTACTCACAATTGTTTTTTTAAAAAAACAAAGAAAGAACAGAAAAGTTGTTTTTACATAATCTCGACTGAACGTTTTATATTAAGGATGTTTTGTTCAGTGATATAAAGCATAGATTCAATAACCTTAATTTCATTCACTGTCAAATGATGCTAAATCATCAGCTACAGATAAGAGGACACTACTTTTGCACTGTGAGAACATCACCAACTACTGCACCTGAATGCATACTCTGACAGCATGAGTCACTCTGCTGTGGAAAGCCACCAAGCCCAAGGATCATCTGAAAGCACTGAAACCTTGGGGAAGGGAGGATGAGGTTATATTTAATCTTACTTAAACAGTTTTACTCCAGACTAACCCTGTTGAACAAAGAGAAAACTGAACCCCAAGAGGAAGAGCAACAGTTCTGCTTTCTAGAGCCCTCAGAACAGGTGCTACGTGTAACTGGAGTCTCCCTGCAACAGCCCAGGGCGACTACAAATATAAACATAGCTTAATATTTTAAACCTAAACACACTTCAGACTGACATAATCTCAGAGCGCTGTGGTAATTCTAGCTGCGCTGCCTCTTCAAAAATTTCTCGAGCGTATTTTTTTTTCCTGATACATTTGTTACCTATCAAGCAGAAAATAACCAAACCTGGCCCTCCGCAGGATCGCCGTTTCAGGACGTTTTGAGCCCACCTATTTGCCTCCGTGAGCGATGTACGTATGATCTAAGAAGAGATTTTGCCAGGTGTACAAATAGGTCATTAGTGAAAATCACTGAGGCGACATAGTTAATCAAGAGAAGCGAGGTCCAAGGCAAATGCCTTTAGAACTGCCCGGGCTGATAACGGCGAGAAAAAGTTTGCTCCCTTTTTTACAAACAAGCGTTCCCCTAGACACACACTTACGCGTACTTGGAAGGCGCAAAGCCGCTGGGAGCGCCCCAAAGAGAGGTCGTTTGTCCGTTTCCTCGAAGCTCCCCTTTGAAAGAAGCACCGGACCCTGACAATGCTGCCGTGCCAAACCCCTCAGACTGCGCCGGTGCTAAAACTGCGCCGTCTTCCTGCCTTACCTGGGATTGGTGCTGTTCCAGTAGACGGCATAGCGATCGGCCACGGTTTTGGAGCTGGGATCTTGGCTGAAGACGCACGTCCAGAGCAGCAGAAACACCAGCGTCAACATCTCCACGTGGAACATCACTCCCGCCACAAGACACGGCAAAGTGGTAGACAGAGAAGCTGCGAGCGCGTGTGCGTCTTTTCAACAACAACAAAAAAAAGGACAAGAACAAAGGAAAACACCGAGAGAAGCGGAGGAGGGAGGAGGAGGGGAAAAAAAGAAGGCAGGACAAACCACAGAAAGTCACAGGACACACACAAAGAGAAAAGTACACGGAAAACGAGGAGACTTGAGGAGATCCCCGCCGAAAAAAAGCCGGTCCCGAGGAGAGATCCTTAGTAGGGAGTCTGAGTGCCCCGATAGGAGGAGCTGGGCGATGAGCCGGGCAGTAGCAGCAGCAGCAGCAGACGACGGCGGCGGCGAAGGAGAAGGCGGGAGGCGCTCATTCACGGCTGTGAGTCCTGTGTGGAGCCTAAGGCGAGACATGCACCGGCCCTGCCCCCGTCCAGCTCTGGTATGGGCGGCTCCGCCGTTCTGGCTTCCCCTCCCCTCGGCAAAGACTGCTCTCCCTCCGCCCCGCGCTCTCCCTCTCTGGGACTTTCTTCTTTCCGCCTTTTGGCGCGAAGGTTCCGAGGGAGCGGAGACGGAGGCCGATGGGGAGAAGGAGCTGCTGCGGCAAATCTTCAGAGGCGGCAGCAGACGGCCGCTCGGGCTCGCCTATCTCGACCTGCTGCTGGAGGCCGGAGTTGAGGCTTCTGGCTCGCTCTGGGAGGGATGCTCCGTTCCTCTTCTTTGGCTGACGGATGGAGGAAAACCCGGCCGGAATCCACAGACCCAGAACCGGGGGCGGGAAAGGGGAAGATGGAGAGGAGTTTGCAATCCCAACCGACTGGCTTCTGGAAGGGGTGCTAGGAAAAGAGGATGAGAAGCGGAAAGTGGGATAAAGGACGTCTTCCAGCTCTCTGGGGTTCTTTCCCTGGGAGGGCGAGGAAGCAGCAGTTCCGCCTCGCGGGAGGTGGGAGCAGGCGGCCTCTCCTTCAAGCTTCGCCAAGTGGCTCCGGGAGCGAAGCGAGGTCCGAGTCCCCGGAATGTCAACTTTGCGAAAGAGGGAGGCAGTGGTGGGATTAAAATAAAACGGGGGGGGGAGGTTGAGGAAACCCAGCAGACGCCTACATCAGAGGGCAAGCAAGAAAGGCAAGATCGGGGAGAGGAAGAAAGCTTTCGGGGCTTGCCCGGCAGGCAGCTGCTCTCCGCTCAGAAATCGCCGCGGCGGGAGTGGAAAGAAGCGGGGGAGCGCCTCTCTCCCCAGTCCGCCAAGCAAATGAAAGAAAAGTCGAATGCAGCGGCTGGCAGGCAGGGACCGCGAGGAGCAGCCAGGATTGGAGGAGCAGAAGTCAACACTGCCAAAGAGGAGGAAGGAAAGGAAAGGGGGAGGGGGGTCTTTAAATAGTCACGCCCACTTTCCCCCCCTTTTTTTCCTTTCTATTTTTTGCAACGACCAGTTTCTTCCCCTCGTATAAATCGTCAGCAGCCACCAAGGAAAAGCGGGGATGCTGTCTGTGGGCAAACAGACGGCTGCGTAGATGCTATACGGGGACTGTAGCAGACATCCACATGTGTATGCTTGTCAGGTTTGGAAGCCTCCGTTTAAGTGTGCGTGTGCACAGACATAGGCTGACTTAGGAGCGAAAGCGCTGCTGGTAGATCTTGTGGGATTTTTGCATGCAGTTTACTTGTGTGGGGGGAGGAGGAGGAGGAAGCGCGGAGCAGCCAGTCAGAGCCCAGATTGTTTGCTTATTGATTGCTTTCCCCCTTTCTTTCCCTCCAACCCGATTGGACTCCGATCTTATCAAAAGAGGTGGCTCCTTCGCTTCATGGCCCGCCCTTACGCCAAACAGACTCGCCCACCTTCTGAAAACCTGACTAATTGAATTACAAGAAGTGGTTTCTTGATGCAGCAGGTAACCGTTTCCGTGGGGGACTGCTAGGCAGAATTGCAGGGCGATGTCTGGTGCCGGCTCTTGGCTCTTCCCGCTCCCCGTGGAAAGGGGGGGGGAGGAGAGCCAAGCGAAAGCCAATTTACCCAGATCTGGGAGGAAGGAATGCCGCATCGGCTGCCGAAGGAAGCGATCGTCTGCCGAGATCCGTGGAATGTCACCCGAACCTGCCAGCTTAATCTGGCTCTTTGAATGTGATCTGTTTTTAAAGGGAAGGGAGGGGGGAGAAATGAACTTAACTCTCTGGTAAACAATTTGCGTGCAATCTTCTGTTGCGGATGTTGAAAGTGGATGCTTGCTAAAAGGCAGGTCAATCCTGAAAGATTGTTAAGAATAAAGTGCTCTTTTCTCAATCTGCACCTAGATCTGCAGGTCTCCAGGTCTTTCCCCACTGCTGAGTTGAAGTGCCATCTCCCATCCTCGAGTCAGCAGAAAACTACAGTATCTGTCTGTCTATATCCTGCTCTCTTTTTTCCAGGGTCTGCCAGCTACCTGACTTCTTCCCAAAATAGCAGGTGATAAAGCCTATTCAGTTTTACAAAGATCACAGAGGATGATGCCTTAACTCTGTGTTATTCCCGATGGGGACAAGATCAAGGCAAACTCAGATGACATGGCAGAAAAAAGTATGCCAGAGCAGGTTAATGCCATGTCATGGTTTGGTGCAAGTGGGGGAATATAATGTCAGAACACGTGCTGCTGAGAGAGAAATTGTGGACCTTAGCAAGTCCCAATTCATTAGCTTTGTTCCCAGGAGAGACATCTTAGTGTCTGCAGTCAGATGCATTTGTATGCTGCCCTGCTAGTGAGCCAGCTCAGGTGATCTTTCTCCAGAAAGCAATTGTGTTGTACTTTTATATGGATCCACCCATCATCTTTTCACATTAAAAAAAAAAAAAAACCACCCCGGTTGGGGATCAAAATCCCAGGCCAATAACTATAAGAATAAATGCTTTCCCACAAGTTATGAGTAGAACTTTACTGTAAAAGGAAGTAAATTAGGAAGAAAGGAAGTGCAATTAATTGTACGCCTTTCACATTCGCTGTGTAAGTGAGATGGACAGTTTCTAAATTTGATCTATAAATAAATAAAATAAAATAAATCCTAAAGAAATATAGCCTGCTTTGTGTCTGTTCTTTCAGCAACTTGGGGAAAGACAATACATTTTGGGCAGTGGTTTCCTCCCTGCGTTCTAACAGCATTACTTTTAATTCTGTGAGAAATGTTCTTTCAAGTGTAACAAAATAGTTTTTCAGCAACCCCTCCCCTCCCCTAGAAGTATGTGTTTTTGACTGCACTGTCTCTTTGGCTCTAATTTTTTGAGGCTTCTCAGTTTTTTCAAAGTGCCCATGTTCCCTCTAGTGGTGAATTGTAAGACAGCACCTGAGGCATTTATAATAAGGGATTGCACTGAGTTTATTTCAATCAGTTTGCCTATACTAGGTAAGATATACTCCAATATTAAAGAAATCTACTAATAGTTGCTTTAAAAATATGGAATTAGTCCTTTCAGATAATCTAAGAATAGGAAAGGTTTTGAGAATGCAAATCTACCAAAATATATTTCATATCATGGAGAGGTTGATTCAAATTAATACCATAATAGAAGTACCTTGATAGCAAATATAATATTTACTGACAGTGTGACGCAGACTGAAACAGAAAAGCATGTCACAGTATTCTGCATTATGGTTTTCTATATTGCTGAAGCTGGTTTTTTTCCTTGTAGCTATGCCTAAAATGGCCACTATAGAGCTAAGCGGGTATAGTGATAAATTATTAACAGGATAACAGGTTACAAATAAAATGCAATTGTCATAGTTCTATTTTGAAGCAGTTGACATTAAAGAATAAACAAAAGCAGTAGCACAATAACTTTGGATCCATTATCCTTTTTCCCCCAAAGGAAAGTAACATGGCTTTCAGATTGGCAAGTGCTACTACAAAACAATTCATATGGGTTTATTGACTTAAATTTGTTCATTTATCTATTAATCTATGTGCCTTTCATTATGATGTAATTAAACAATTATTGAAGCTACTTATTTTTGTCAATAAATATCTTTGACTTTTGCCTATAATTAGAATCATAAGGTAGTTAACAAGTGATTTATTCTGCATGAACATGCATTAAAAAATTGAAATAAAGAATTTTTACTGAGGAATACAAAAAAATATAACTCAATAGTCACAAAGCTTCCCCTTGTGGATTTGCCACTCTGTAACAATCAACAAAAACTTCCATGGAACTTCTTCCTTAGCTAAAATGAAAAATAAAAGGGACCTACTAAAAGAGTAGAGATTATTTTACAGTCATGTCTTATATCTAGAGTGCATGACATAGGAGTTGCTAATAGGAAATAAATGCAGAAGACAATTATTTTAAAATGGAATAATATATTTTTTACAGATATTTATTACTCAATATAAAAATGTACAAATTAGTTCACTGGTCCACTTACCTTCTACTATTTTTCATTTCTTGAACTGGGCTCAAGATTTACATTTAGGCTATTGTGCTGTTTTAAGGGGGCTTATTAAGGATGCAGAATGGAGAAAATGAAGCAGAGGAAAGAAAAGTTGATGGCTACCTGATACTGGCCAATTAGCCCCAAATAGTCCATGCTTAAAGTATTGTGAAAGGGGATTACTTGCCTTTTGACTTTGCTAACATACACAATAATAAACTAGGCTTATTAACACATAGCTAATACCATTGAGGATGTATAAAGAATATTTATTCTGCTTTTGCATCTGCATGCATGTAAAATTCATTTTTCCAGAAGAGAAGCTGGCAAAACACAAAAAAGGAAATCATGTTTGAAAAGTATATTGTATGGTTGACTATTGACAAACAGTCTCAGAAGCCTTTCATTTTGACATTTATTTTTAGAAAGGTAGCCATGGTAGTTTGTTTCAGTCAATTAAGTAGCATCTTAAAGACTTAACATGTCTGATGAAATAGACCCATATTTTGCCTTATATGATAATAAAGAAAGAGAAAGATTCCCCATGGCAGCCAAAAAAAAAAGGGGGGGGTTGACTTCCACAGATCCTGGGATCAGCTCAGCTCTTGCATCCTCAAATATAAACTTGCAACTTCATTGGATCTTGGTTACAATAGTTATTTGTGCCTTGTGATTGAAGGAGTAGGAAAAAGGCAGCAATTGTGAAGACAAAGTAAGTTGTTCGCCTTCATCTTGTAAAGATAAAATGAAAGAAAACAACTTACTGACTTTGCCTTCCCTCTTGCTGACTTAAATCTCAAAAGTTGGGAAAAATGACAAACTCCTCATTTTTCCAGAAGAGAAGCTGGCAAAACACAAAAAAGGAAATCAGCCCTAATATTTACAAGAAGCAGAAGCTACCTTAAAACTATTTCCATCACAGAAGCAGGTTCCCTTTAAATATCAGCATGGACTTTTTGGCTGCCATGAGGAGGAAAAAACAGGTATGTGTCAATCTTTATTGCCACTTTATTAAAGTAAGGAAACTCTTTTAGAAAGCTGCCTGCTCTGGTATAGATTTTGATTGCTTGACACCGAACACTTGAATGTCTTTTTTTTTTTTAAAAAAGATAAAGACTCCCTCTGACCAAGCCTGATTCCCAGTTCTTTCGGAACACACAAGACATTTTGTGTTTGCTAATTAATTGTAGAGTGACATGAATAATCATGAATAGCATCATTAAACCCCCATTATAGTATATCTATTTATTAATGTATAATAAAGGACAAAACATTACATTTTTCTTGCTTAATCGAAGAAAAATCCATAGACAAATTAACTTATCAGAATCGACTGATTTCATCTCTCTCACCAGAGATTAGTGAGGTCTAGTTGGAAACTAGAAACTTCAAAGGTATAAAAGTAGAAGGCAGGACAACTCAGCCGTACACCATCTAATCACATTTCTCCAGTATACCAAGCTTCTCTTTATTGTCATCCTTTTCAGCGATTTCAGATATTGAAAGGCATCAGACTTCACCTAAGACAATAATATGAGAGATTGTGGGAGAGAGAGTCGTATAAGTATGCCAGGATGTTTTCAAAAGAGGCTGAATAATTATAAATTTGAAGTTCCACACAATATCATCATTATAATTGGTTTGCACATCTGTTGGGAGCAGAGGGGTACATCCAAGCAGAAGCAAAGATCCTTATGTCTGCCTCCTTGTACGAATTTGTTTTAAAGAGAAGTTTCAGATGTACCTTCATTGTTTCAATCATAAGAACGTGTAGCAGCTGCAGTGCTGATTCTAAAGAGTCTTTTTGAGATGCATGAACATACTGGAGTTCGCAGAACATGAGTGCAGAGCCGTTAAGAGCTGTATAATAATTGGTAAATTGTAAAAGAGAAAGTTAATTAAAAGAATTCACAAGTCAGGCATCTAAACGAAAATGGTAGTAACTTTTACAAAGTTGTGCATTATCTTTTTTATAAAAGCATGTATAGTAATAATAAAAAGGATTTTGACTTTACTAGTGTGACATTTTTAATCAGAAGGAGATCTTGAGGAAGCAGGAGAAAATAACTTCAATACAGAGGACATAACTGACATTAGATACTGCCTATTACACATAAAGTTTTCTGTAAAAGACAACTGATGTTATCTAACATGCAAATAATAGACTTTTCTTTACAAAGGGAAATAAAATCATCCTTCTGACAGCCCTATTAAACTCTTTTGCAAATAAGGATCAAGTAATAGGATAAAAATTAAATTGGGTAACAATGTACTGAACACTATAGTCTGATCTTAATTAGCATATTTATTTAAAGAGCAATGATGCCGAGGGACATTTGTATGGTGCATATGTTACAGTGGTCTTGCTTCTCCCTTGTCATTCAAATACACAGAATAAGCTTGCTTAAATAAAATCAGGCTGCTGATCCATCAAACCCACCAATGTGCTTTATGATCACTGATCATAGTTATTGCCAGCCTAACTATATAAGGTTGACTCACAATACCATTTCTTACAACCCTTGTCAGTGCCGTCCAGTGTTTCATGTGCTTTGCCTATAAGGAACCAAGGGCTAATTTTTATATTTATTAACAAAAATAGCTGGAACCGAGGTATCTGTCAGTGGAATAAAAAAGGGGCTAAGGTAGCAGCTGCCATTGACACCTTGTAGGGATGTCCCTGGAAGTTACTATAGCTCTTAGCTGTCTGAGAATGTAATGTAATATGCTTTAATAATGGCTAGAATACATATATCTGGTTTTGTACAGCAAGGAAAAAGGCAGGGGTCACGTGCAAAATCCTCCAAGATACGAAAGATTGAGGACTTCCTGGTTTGAAACTGTATATTGGTTTGGATGAAAAAGAGGGTACTGCTGAGAAATAAATGCGTTTTACAAGAGTGTGACTTGAGATTTGGATGGCATGGATTTTTATGGTATAATAAAGTTATATGATTATATGGATTTTAAAAATAACTATATTGGAAGTGTCATAATTGAGAACGGAATAGATATCAACCCAAATTTTGTCTTTAATGGTCTCGCCGCAAGAAGCATTAAAAAGTTAAGAATCAGGCAAAGAGAGATAATACATAGAGAGATATTTAAAGCATGACGAATATAAGATAAAAGCAAGAAATCAGTTGCAAAAATGTTCAGCTTTCAATGGTTTTCATGTGCACTGCTAAGAGAAAGAGGACATTTGGAACTGAACAGCATAAGATAGATTTTGAAATTGAACTATGTACAAACTATGAACATGTAATTACTAAAGTATATAAACTTTTGTTGAAATTTGAATTGGAAGAAGAATAAGTGAAAAAGTGTATGATAACATGAGCTAAAATCTTTGGACCACATATACTGGGAACAATGGGAAAATATGTGGCTGAAAGGATTGAAATTTACATTAAAATTTAAAAGATAATTTTTATAATGATGTACTATTGGCAAATGAGTCAGTAGGAATAAAGGTGCTTCAAATCTACTGGAATTGTGGAAAGCATGAAGGGTCTTTTTATCATATTTAATGGACTTGTAAAAAATGGGGGTATATTGTAGATATTTTCTTATGGTCAACCAAACTGCCTTAGCTAAATGTTCGTGCTGACCAAATCATGACAGAAGGTAAGTTTTCTTTTGTGCAATCTGAATTATTTAGATATTTTTAGTTCCCTTTGATTATTTGATATACTATATAAAAATGTAGCTATCTGATGTTAGGTTACATTTAAAACATTATTAAGAAACTTAATACATGCCACATTGTATACTCAGCTATTTCATTGGGAGTTCAGGCTGTACACCAATGCCAGTCCAAATGTTTTAATACACCATCTTTGTCCATGTTATATTATTGTGCACATTCTTTTCTGTTGCCTTTTTTGTTTACTCTTATTTGAAAATAAAATCCCATAAGAAAATCACATGCACATTTATGTATCCATTCATTTGATGTCTGTTTATTAATTGATGCTGGGAGCCATAATTTGCTGAAAACTAAATTGGGTTAGCCTTGTGGATTCAACACCAGACATGAAAACAAAGAGTACTGGGGAAAAAAAAAAAGACTTAAGGTGGCAATCCTTAGGCAAATGTTGAAATTAAATCACAATGTCAACGCTGCTAACATTGGATGTTTTTGCATTGACAACAGATGGAAATGTAGCCATCTTTTCTCTTTCGCTTTTAGAGTTAGATGATGCTGGGAGGGGGGGATGTGAATGAGAGTCCAGCTAGACATAACAACACTAAACTTAGCATGAGAATCAAGGTTATTGAGCCCAGAGCTGATAAAGAATTGGGCTGGAGAGCTGGAGAGGAAGCTAATTGGGGAATGTGATTTATGATTGTTAATTGGAGGAGGGAATTGTGCTTTGATACTATGTGCCCAGAAGAGGAGAATTCAGTTTTTGGCTTTGATTATGTAGTGCCGATATTATGCTACTCAAATAAAAGATCCTTTAAGGTAAACAATGCCTCAAAGTTCTTTTGAAGAGTTTCATCTGTCGGAACCATGACACACAATAGTTCTGTTTGTATCATATCCTATGTTCATAAATAAGGCTCAGCTAAAACAAAGAGTGTATCAATAGCTTGTCTCTAAGTAATGAAAGAATCCTTTGGATTACAGGGGTTTTGTTCAAATAAAATGAATTAAGGCAAGGGTCAGCTCACTGGAACCAGGTGCCCATTGCATGCCACAATAGTGCCCATGCCTTCTCCTAATTAAGCTGCCTCAGATCTCATAGGATTATAAACATGGCTAATAGCAACTAATTACAACATTAGAGTACTTATGTACAACAAAAGGCAGCACAGCAGAATGTTTGATTCTTCTCTGGGGTTGTCTGGTTAAGTTCCTTTTAAGGGCTGGGTGAAGCAAGATGGACTGAAGGGAAAATTTTCACTATCCATGAAAATAAAATATATCAATATTATAGACTCCAAAAGTCTTTCCGTGTCTTGTAAACTATGTGCTATTCATTCTACCATTCTACACTTTTCAACTTTGTTTCTACAGGGATTGTAAACTCAGTGACAAGGTTCAATAATACTGCAGATTCATTCACAACAGTATTTTTGACAACCAACATTTTAATTTGCTTTTAATATTATTGTATTGCATATTCTATGAAATGGGTAGTAAAATCAATTTGTCCTTATTCATGGTATTTAAATAACTGTATTTATATTTAAATTTAAAACCAAGCATTTACATGTGATTCTGACTGTGTTTTTAAAAGCTGTATTTACATGATTTTGGCCATAGACAGCTCTGAGCACTTCAAGGAATGCAGGGATAAGGTCATCACCAACAAAGTAGCTACAGTATGTGTATTTCTCATATATTAACACATTTGAAGAAGCAGAGCCCGAAGCATCTGCTATGTACATACACACAGCCAAATTATTTTGCTCTGACTCTGCATTTCTGAGAACTTGAGGCCAAACAATTCATCTGTGTAACATAATTAATTGGATTATATGCATAATAATGTCCCTACTTCACAGAGATATCTTTTTCTTTTTAGTTAAAAACATTTCACAAAAATATTCCTCATGACACTGACTTGCATGAAAACCACAAAATAAAATGGGCCCATTTAGATTCACATTTAATCATTTCAGTACTTTACATATATTTGAATATTAGCATTCACTAATGATAAATTATTTATACATAATTTTAATTTTAAATTTTGCCTGTATCTCTTTCAATAGTGCAATATACAAAGGGAACTTCTTCTCTTCCATCTCTAAATAAATGCTTCAGTTCAGGCAATATACCTATGACATATATAGCAGTGTACATATGCCTAGTCCTCAGTGAATTAACTCCCCAAATTGTTGATATTCATCCATGGAAAAATAAATATGTTGAATATCTGATCCTCAAGGATGATATTAGAAAAGGACAGTTTTGGCTTACTTTGATTTAATTTGGTTTTCTGTCTTTTCTATAAGGACAATATAGATCATCCAAAAGTTAGTAATTTGCACATTGTAGCCTTTTGTATGAGCATGCACAGATAAAAATATTTAATTGCATTTTCCTATCATATAACTAAGATGGTGTTCTAGAAAAGGAGCTTGTATCTCTTTGGGGAAGATCATATTGGCTAGAGATAATAGGATATGTAGTCTAACAGAACTCTAAGATGACAAGTTGGCAGATTTGTATTGTAAGCAGAGAATATGAAACTCTGGTGGGTCCTCTTTTCCCACATATTCATGTCTGCTCACTGAAATCCAGCCCAAGAATTTAGAACTCAGAAAGCATACATAGAAATATAATTAACATCATTGAACATTATCACTTCAAAGAGAAGAAGAATTTAGGGTGTCAAAAAGTCAGACATGGAAATTTGTTTTATGATAGTCTTCAAACCACTATTTTTCTAAGGATGCTGAAGAGGCAGTTTGTGAATGAAGTAGAAGAGTGGTAGGTGTGGTAGGTCGAAAAGAAATCTAGACAAGGAAATAGAGGTAAAGTTTGAAAACAAGTAAATGAAGTATATAAAAAGTTAGCAGCTACATAGAACCTAACTCTGATGCTCTTCAGGGGTTGGCCGAATTGAGAAATGGTGCAATATATACAATGCTTTTCCTCTTTGTGTATGGAAGAGAGTCGATGCTGTGCTATATTAAAAATGGATGGGAATTTTCTGCATGTAGAACTGGTTGTTTTGTTTCCCTTTTGCACAAGAAATTGCTAAATAGTTGATGAGAACTCGGAGGCAACATGCCATGCCAAAGAGGAAAGTCCATTACAAATATAATTTTATCTCAATTTTAATTTTTGTTTGTTTTTACACATAGAAAATTATACAACAATTGTTGTATAATAAGTCATTTGAATATCCCTGGAACCTTAATGCTTCATAAATATATAATGAATGAAGAACTGGCCGAAGTCCATCTAATTAATTACTGTATTGGAAGCAATCGCTATAATTGGTGATAAATGAATGCTCTTTCCATTTGTTGAATGATTTGATATTGCAATGTGCTAACTCAACATCAGCCTCAAATATAGAACGAGGTATTTTTTTCCACACCTGCCCAAAGCAGTTAATGCCTTTTACCTGTGCCAAATAGTTAATGGGTTTAAAACGTTTCAACAAATGATGTAGAAGTATATTTCTCATGTTTAAGTAAAGCACACTAATTAGAAAACAGTGTATATCACAAATGGACATACTCATAAAGTTCTTAAAGACTAAGATCAGTTAGCAAACTGTATCTGAACTATATCCAGAATGCAAGGGAGATCTTAGTAAGTGACTGGACCATTACGGAAATGAATAACAACATCCACAGAGAAAATTAGAAAGGGCCGGAAACAGGCTAAGAAAGTTCAGTATAATAGGTAGGTAGATAGTGAAAAACTGTTTTATTATATCAACCAACTGTCATAGTTCCGATAGATGAAACCAATTAAAAGAACTTCAAGGCAAAGATTTCTTCCTTAAAGAACATTTTATTCAGGAAACAAAGTATTGTCACTTACATAGTTGAACCCAAGACTAAAGTTTCCTTCCCCCTGATACAATGTAACAAGTTGCAATTCCCACCCCAGAAAGGCTGTCATAAATCACATTCACCAATTAATCTAAAACCGGGCTCTCCTCCCCACTTTTCAGCCCGCCAAAACTTTATCTAGAATTGACCTTGAAGCTCACCCAGCTGCAATTGTTTAGGCTAACTGAAAATGCTCAAGCATTTCCCTCTCCCCCGTCTACATCTGAGAATCCCAAACAACAGAAAAAGCACAAGGAAAGCAAAAGGTAAAATGGCTGCAATTTCTTAATTGTCACAGCGTTGACACCAACACAGCCAAGAGACAAATTTACAACTTCAATGAAAACTAGTTCCATGTTACTAAGCAATAGTATCCCTCCAATAAATCAGTGTTTCCTAAACTGTTTGGTGCAATAACCCCTTTTCCTGGTCTCACACACACACACACACACACACACAAATACAAAAGACACTGTTGTTTTACATAGCATCTCAGGAGCAGAACTCCCAAACTGGATCTTGACTCACAAACAAGCAATTATAAATTGTTCCATTATCCAGGAGATGCCCAAATTACGCCTTTGGAGGTAATTATCCCAAGTTTAAGAACTACTGTAATATACAATACAAGTGGGACCTGGAAGACATGGATCATGTTGCAGTCAGTGACCTGTGCCATCTTCTTGGATACTGTATTCCATGCTTCCTTACATCTGAATTTATTTTGTCTCTCTGCTTTTTGTGGCTTTTCAGCACATTCTGCTCTCATTTGGCTGCATTGGGTTGTCCGGAGTGATGCTGTTTTTGTAATATGAGCAACGATGTAACAGAATGACACAAGTTGTAAAATTCTGCCGGTTGTTCTACAGTATCTCCTGTCCTTACCCTCAGGTGATCAACCTTCTCTGTCATTGAGCATACTTGGTCCGTTTTATTAGTTTAGGTAATTTTATCTAATTAGGCTTTTTGTCTCCTCCACAGCATTTTTGGCCACAGGTTAAAACCCTGTGTATCCCTCTAAGGTGAGAGTGGCACCTGATGACTACAACAATGGCATTCACAGCTTGAAGATGGAAAAAGAAGAAAAGATAACACAGAATTTGACTTGTTCGGTTCAGACAGAAGTTCTATTCATTAAATTTGGGGAGCGGAAAGAGAAAGCCAGTGTATATTGCTTGCCAGGACACAATGTTTTCATTCCAACTTACCCATGTTATAGGCCAGGGGTCTGCAACCTTGACAACTTTAAGACTTGTGGACTTCAGCACCCAGAATTCTGGGTGCTGAAGTCCACAAGTCTTAAAGTTGTCAAGGTTGCAGACCCCTATTATAGGGGAATGCAAGTTTTGGTTGTATCAGGAGAAGAGTGAGATTTTTCTTGTACATAAACTATATGTATACAAATTTGCTCACTATTGTACTTATAAAGAAAGATGAAAATTGTGGCAATTCACTGATTGCAACAACCAGTTAATACTTAATACTTTTTCACAATAAACCAAAGTAACCCCAAAGAGCATGCAAGTTTCTCAAATCCTAATAAAGGTATTATATGAATTATGAATTATGCGTATGCCACAATTAAGTGTATGGC
The DNA here is from genome assembly GCA_023970755.1 of Azemiops feae. Lineage (NCBI taxonomy): Eukaryota > Metazoa > Chordata > Lepidosauria > Squamata > Viperidae > Azemiops > Azemiops feae. The sequence continues at coordinate 1,408,757 of JALGBA010004099.1, read as the reverse complement.
ATACACTCCTAAGTAAATATGATTTACAGTATTACTAATTTAAGATTCAGCACAGAATACTTTTTTTAAGTTATTCAAAATGTTCTTAGAATGAAGTAAATATAAAACATGTTGAATTGTATGTAATTTGGTTTCATGCTATTAGACTACAGGGGGGGAAAGCATTCATGGAAATAATACAATTGATTGAGAAATTTTCCACTGAAATTCCCACAAGTTGAAGAAATTTATGTATTTTTTTATTAAACATCTTCCATGCAACTGCAATCCAAATAATTCTTGGCAGTTCACATATTGCTCAGAATAGTTTTTCCTGGGGTATTTATGGGGGCCAAAGAAAACATGGCATGCAATATAAAAAAAACTGGGGGGAAAAACCTGTTACAGATGCAGCATCCTATGATTAGATCTTTGAATCCTAGCTCCATGCAGAAAGTAAATAATATCTTCATTTTGATTTGCACTGATTACAGGGAACGTTCCTGAAGAACCGCATATAAGGAGAGATATGGAGTTGTGCTGACATTGTAACATCAAACCTCTTAGCATGTAATTTCACCTAAGAAAAGCTAAAATAATGTTTGATTCTGTTTTTTTAACCCACGGTTTGGACTTAAAACATTTTTGGGACTTAAGCTGTATGCAATTTCTAGTTCTTTGATTAACTTTGAAGAGTACAATATTTTAACATGCAAATGGAAATTTACACATATACAAAAATGTCTTAAAAGTCCATATTAATTTCTGCACAGCATCAAACATTATCTAATTATGAATTTTGCTAATAATTTGACTATGGTTATTTGTATTACTAGAATATTTTTTTTATTTATTGCATCTGTATTCTACTATATAGCTTCAGGGGTCTTTAACAAAAGACAATCCATTAATAATATATTATTTACACTACATACAAAGGAACTATCACAATCAAATCTGTATGTACAACTATGAAAACTATTTAGATCAAGCAAAACAACTTCATGTCAGATGAAGTGTTAAAAGAATGACACTGGGAGTGAATGATTTTCAAATGTTGAAAAGAGAGGATCTGACAAATTTATCTAGAGCAATAATTCAAATCAGACTAGGTCACCATTGGGGAGACTTTAATTTTGTTCAGTCAGTTTTCGGAACTAGAACTCACAATCTCCTGGTTTCTACATCAGCAGGTAACCACAAGACGAAACTGGCTCTAATAAAGATCTCATTGCCCCCAAATATACTTAGGTGTTGACTTCATTGATTGAACAAAAATGTCTTTCTATATACAGATACTTCACCATTAAGAGCAATCTACTGTACATTATATACTGGAGAACAGTACATATAATAATAGGAAATGATAATAATAATAAAAAAAAATTCCTAAGACATTCAGTCCATCTTTCTTATTGCAGCTGAGCATTGATAATTAACTTCTGGTTATGAATCCATGGGCATATGTGGTTGTTTTATGGTGTTTTTAATTGTATTTTAACTATTGCATGTATTCTGAGCTCTATTGATATAGACTAAGTTATAAGTTATAAATATTCAGACAAATAGCATTCATTCTTTTAAATCAAAGAAGTTGGATTAAATTGTACTGGAGAGCAAATGCAGCTGTCTGAATCTGAGATCACATCATACAGGACTCACTTGTACAATTTCCTAGATATCTATAATTTTAAAAGCTGAATATTTATGCAATTTAAATTATCTTCTGTGGAAACATTTGTAGTATCCTATAATTTGACTGAGGGATGATGGTATTCAAATCACTATCTGCAAGGAGTGGACATAACTGGTACACAAGTTAAAATTTGTACTGTTATTCAGTACACTCGTTTGCCACAATTCTATTCTGCATTCTTGAAAAGGGTTTTCTGTGAAAACCCTTTGTTGTTTTAGCCCTTGTCTTTGATCAGAAGTCAGAAATAAACAGAATTGTTGTATGAGATTAGAGAAAGAAATTGAAAATCTCATTAAGTGGGAATTTGGTGACCATTGCACTGCTTTAAACAAGGTTGTTTATAGTTGGTGCTGTTGTTATTTTGTTCTCTTTCTTTGAACATCATGCCCATTGGATTGTTACATAATTTCATTTCCTTTAGATGTGGGTGCCTAAAATAAAACTATGTCCTTTACCATTTAAATAATTGCTTTACTCAAAGTAGAACAAAACATATATTATTTTCCCTCCAGAGGAAAATTGTGTTATAATTGTTATATATTTATTTATGCATATATTTAGATCCCACTTTTATTACCGTTAAAAATAACTTAAGATGGTGAACAAACCTAATACTCCTTCCACTTTCTATTTTTCCCACAACAACCACCTTGTGAGATGGGTTATGCTAAGAGAGAATGACTGGCCTGAAGTCATCCAACCAGCTTTCATGCCTAAAAATTCATAATTTCCTGGTTTCTAGGTTGGTGCCTTTACCATTAGACCAAGCTGGTTCTCTATGTAAAGTTTAAGTTTAACAAATACTTACTCCATAAGGTAGATTTAATTTTTACTTGTTTGCTCCAATTCTTTCTGAACACAAACTGTGTATTGTTTGGTCACTGCTGCAGATAATCTTGATTTTAGTCTTCTAGGTGAATGTCATGATATTTAGAAGACCACAATTAATTTCTGATTCTAAACAATACAAATAGCTCCCTTATTTTGCACCATGTTTTTATTTGTCTTTGCTTTATCTAAAATCAATTGAACCTTTCCAAGCTTGCTTTTTTCCTGGAGGGGAAAAACTGGACTTTCCAATAGTAGATATATTGAGAAAAATCACTATAATTGATCCAACCAAAAATAATTCTGCATTATTCCTAACAAGTTTGTTTTATTATATTGGACTACTGAATACTGGTTAACTTTATATATCACCTATTTATATAGAAATGTCCTTGGCAGTGATGTTGTAGGCATATAGTAAATGACTTTCAAGTGCAGGAAGGAAATAATATCAGTGAATAAGAAGGTGAGCCAAGGATCAATTAATTATGACAATAACTGCATATAAATATACTTGTGCTTTACAGATTATTATAAGGAAAAGAAAGATCTCTATCTCAATATATTACAAAATAAATTTAATCCATGCAACCAGAAGTTCTGTAAGAGGCTAACATAATAGTAGATGGATGTGAATAAATGCAATGCATCATGTACTTCATTTCAGCTCGGCAATAGCTTTGCTTGACCAGGAAAGTGATCAAAAACAACAAAAATAAAAACCCAGAGGCAACAGGCAGAAACAGAGAAGAACTGATAATATGAAGGTGCAGAGAGTGGGAATAAACAGAAGGCTAGAATATTTCTGAGCCAGCAACAATTCATCACAAGTCATAGAAAGTAGGGGAGGCCAAAGACAGAGAATGAGCAATGTTGAAATGTTGCTTAACACGGTCAGAAAAAAGCCATCTAGAAAAGGTTAATAACAGAGTAGTTCTTAGAGATTAAAAAAGAATCCATCAGCCTGACTGATTGGGCCAGTCAGCTGGGCCTGAAATTGTCAGCAAGAATGTTGAAATCAACAAGAAAGGTTGGAATATTGATAGAGAAAAATAAGGCAAGGCTGTAAACTTAAAAATGTGAAAGAGCCAAAGATACAGCCTATGTTGCTGCAGAGATACTGAACTCCCAGCACACTGATGGAGGTTCTGAGAATTGTAGTTGATACTTGTAGGACAAGTTGATGATACAGCATATTGTCATAGATAGTCAGTACAAAGAAAAAGAACTTATAATGAAGAGGAGCAGTGGAACAGGAGAAGCAAGGAGATAGTAAATATTGCCACTGCATCTTCCAGGGGAGTTCTTCAGGGAGCAGTAGCAAAATTAATTCTAGATGGAAAGTACTAGCTGTAGGATATGTCCTTTAGGAAATCAAGAAAGGAAAGCTATGAAAGGAAGTTTTCTAAGCAAGGGGACGGTTATGTGATTTATTTATGTGCCATCAAGTCAATGTTGACACTTAGCAACCATATTGAAAGATTTTATCCAGGATCATCTGTCTCCTGTCTAGCCCTTCAGGCCTTCAGTGTACCATTGCTGCTCTAATCAAGTCCATCCATATAAGAACTTTGGACTGATTTATTGTATGACCCATCTTTATGTCAATATCACTGCATCGTGATTCAATGTTATTCAATGACATGATTCAATGTCATATTTTTCTGGTTTTCCTACCCAGGGCTTCTACTTCAGTTTGAACCCAGTCCACTATTCCAGCTGCATATCTAATGACTGAAATCACCTTGGACTGTGATAGCACAGTGGTTAGAATGCAGTACTGCAGGCTACCTCTTCTGCCTGCAGTTTGGCGGTTCGATTCTCACCGGCTCAAGGTTGACTCAGTCTTCCATCCTCCAAGGTTGGTAAAATGAGGACCCAGATTGTTGGGGGCCATATGCTGACTCTGTAAATCACTTAGAGAGAGCTGTAAAGCACTGTGTAGCGGCATATAAGTCTAAGTGCTATTGCTATTGCTATTAATGGTATTTCCATCAATAAGTTTGGACTTTAAGATCTTATTTGGTTTTCTTCAGGCATTTTCTTTCTTATATATTTGGGCTATATTCAGCCCATATGGCTCAGGAAAAGGAATTGTCTATATATGAAGAGACATAAGTTTGAACTGGGAACTAACAGACAAATTGATATTAAAGAAACAGACTAAAGGCCACAGGTGCAAACACACACCATGATGCTATTTTCTCCATCCCTAACAAAGGTAATCCTAGAAAAAGTGAACTTTACTGTATCATTATGAAAGAGAAAAGCAAGGCAAATTAATCATGTTCCATTATCTTAACAGCTTGCACTAACAATATGTCAGACACCTGGTGCACAATTCTATTCATTTCAATAAAAGACTCTAAAACCAAGCCCTGCTAAAATTAATGGAAGTTGCACAGTCAGTGATGGTTAGATAGAAGTGAGAAATATTGATTGTTCTAAAACCTGCAGGAAGCCTACTATCTAAAATAAATAAATAAAATATAACAGTGAATAACAGAGTGAGGTATGTTTCACTAGATTCCCTCTGCTGCATTGGTTAACTCAGAAATATAAAAAGTTTCTTACTTTTTAATTTATTTTTAAACAATGCAAAATTGAATTAATTACTCAGATATTATTCAAGTAAGATGTGTGTGTGTGTGTGTGTGTGTGTGTGTGTGTACACCCACACCCACATCCATACATTTTCAATCATTTTTAGCTAGTTGTGTGAAGGAGTTCAGTTGCCATCCTATCTTCTCTGGGCTCAATGGATGTTGTGCCTCTTCTATGCAAATATGCATATGATTGTGCTTCAAACTTGTTACTAAGCTGAAACCACATGCTATTTTTGTATGTATACAAATTATTTTTGTGGCACACTGAACAAATTAGGATGCTACTGTACATAACTTTTGCTAGGATATTGTGCAATGGAAGAAATAGACAAGTGAGAAAGTTCTTGCCAATTACTTGCACACTTGAGAAAAGACAAAAGGTATCAGAGGAGACCTAAGAGATATGTTCCCCTTCCATACTTTAAATCAAGGTCAATTTCAGAGACATGATTTCCTGCCAGTCATCAACAGCCAAATAAGAAAGCCTTTGAAAAAAGTTTCAACTTGGGAAACAAGAACGAACGGGACGCTGAATCTGATAGCTGAAGTTTCAGGTGTAATTAAGAGGAAAAATGGCAGCATGTCATATACATCTTTTGTAAGAAACCTCAATCAGGATGGCATCCCACAAACAATAGAGCATCTTTGTTCATCTATAATGCATGTACCTGAACATTTGTGGAGACTGATGGAGAGGGCAAAGGGAGGAGGAATAGTGCAAAGAAGCTGAAAGAAGGAAAAGCTGTAGCGGAGGATAGAAAGTTTTAATGTCAGCCATTCAGCTGATTGAATTGATACAGTGAGCTAGGGTCTCTTAACACCGAAGCCTCTTTTCCCCTTTCCTGAAGTCTATTGTGTGAGCAAAGTTATAGATTTAAAGTCATTTAAAATTGAGCCTTGTGACACCTATTAAGCTAACAGATGTAGATACACAGCTGGATAAATTACAATGTGCTTCAACAATGCTTGATTCATTTACAGGGACCGAGGTGTTGTGTGATGGTTGAGATTTTTTCTCCCCATCGGCATTTTCACATGAGGCACACTCCTTTCTTGGTCTTTTGTCTCTGTCAGACGTTTTCTATTAAAAATAAAAGATGGTCTTCCCTAACAAGAAGGAACCAATTTGAGAGTCAGCACCAAGAGAGGTATGTTTTGTTTGCTTGTTTGTCTGCTCTCTCACCATTTAATTTGGACCAACACATGCATTTAAAAGAAAAGAAGCACAAACTAAATGGACTACATCAAAGAATAGCATTTTTTTTGTAAAGGGAACTTGTGCACAGGGAGGCATTCTTGTCTCACAAAAATTACAATAAAAGGAAGGTATGCCTTTGTTCTTGGAGGGAAAAAACAACAACCGACAGTAGTGCAGTTTAATTCTATGCATGCTTACTCAGAAGTAAGTTTTTCTATATTCTGTGCATTGTACTTCACTAGTAGGCATAGCATTTCAATTTCAAGGAAACTGAGTAGTAGTAGGAAACTGTAATATGTATACCTGCATCTTTTTTTCAAACTTATTTGGTCACAAATTATTAGGAAAGCAATTAAGGGAATTGGCCTAGTGAAGTATTCTGAATGCAAAACTGTTCCTCCTTTTCACAAGTTGGATCCCAAATTTTCATGCTTGTTGAAAAAATGAGATATCTTACAGAAATACATCACTATAATCCAAATATCATTGTCTGGGATGCGTTTCTTAGGTGTATGAGACCTGGGGGCAGACATATCAATTTGCTTCCTATTTTGGTCAACCCTTCCCAATTCACCCATTAGAGAAACCTGGTGAGAATGTGTGGAGTACCAACTTTTAACTCTCCCTTCTTTCTGGATGATCACATACATTGTCCAAAAGAAGGAATAATGTTGAAACATAAACCATATGTCAGGGGTGTCAAACTGCCGGCCAACGGGCCGGATGCATCATAACAAAACCACGCCCACCCCGTTGCCGGTAATGGTAAAAAAGTCATGATACGTCATGACACATCACGTGACGTTGTGAGTTTAACACCCCTGCCATATGTGTATTGTAGAAATGTTATCCAAGCAGCTTTGCTTCTATGCTGCCTAAAAACTGGGCAGAGCAGAGGATATTTGTACACCTAAGTACACTATGATGTTTTCCTTCTGAAATAAGCCAGTTCTGCCCATAACCTTTCAGGGAATTCTTTTTTTAAAAAAAAAAATCCATCACATTAGGTCCTTTCTGTTTTGATTCCAAATATAATTAAAAGTTTATCAAGTATATAACACGCTGGATTCAGCCTACTTATTCAGACAGTCAGCAACCAGATGAGCAAGCAAAGGAGAACATTTTCCAGCCTCTGCTGAACCTTTTTCTATTTACTTTGCACTGTTTAGCTCTTCTTATCCATTTAGCAGTTCTTCTTCCAAAATATAAGAGGCCGTAATCAGCATTCTTTTCTTCGAATTTTTTAATGTCAGGGATAGTTAGATCTCAAGTTAAAGGATCACTATTATTTTCTATTATGCATATGAATAAAAAACTAACTACAAGCCTTGACTGGCACACTGCAAATTATCCAGTAAGGCAAATAACAGTTTCATGGAATTACTAGTCCAACAACTAAAAACAACACAAAAGTCTACAAGACAAAAGTAAACAGCCTACTTCAGCTACCTTCTTTAGCCCTGGGGAAATATTTCAGCATCATTGCTTCTCCCTGATGCCCCGTATCCCCTCCCCAGTTTCTCACATAAAGCTAACTTAAAATTGCCACACTACTTTGTCTCACAATTACATATTCCTCATTCACTTTAAAATACCCACATTTCCAGACAGTACCTGACTTGCATTTTTATAAGAGTCTGTAGAGGAAAATTACTTTCAGTAAATGTCAGTAAGGAGTGTCTGCTTGATTCTGCTGTGTAACATTTGTCTCCTCTAAGCAATTTTTAAAATATTTGAAATCAGACAAAAGATTAGATTATTTTATGCTGAGAGCAAGTTGAGGGGCATATCAAAGGCTACTAAACCTTTCCATCATCATCTAAGCTAACTTTCCAATTTTTGAAGAGAACTGGTTCATATACTGCAATCTCCCACACAATCAGCTATAATTCTGTTGGGAGTTGTAGTGGGAATTGTAGTTAATAACCTTAGGAGAAGCACACATTGTGTGCCAATTAGTGGGTTAGTTGGTTTTGATTTAGTCTGCTGAGCAAATCCAAACATTGTGAATGGTGAATCATGGTTTTGAATTAGTATATTCTATAAATTCAGCTGTGATTTACTGACACCATGATGAAGTAAATCATGGCATAGCAATGGTGCAGAAGAACTTCATTAGTTGCCATTTGGATGAGATTCTAATTTAGGATAGGATATAAATATTGGGAACATGACTATTATTTTTTCAACTCCTACTAGGCCAGAAAGTACAGTTGCCACATACATCATTCATTATGCAAATTACAGAATATGCAGCACTAGAGTGATGACATCATCCAGCATGTGATCACAGGAAAAAATGAAAAGAAGCTGAAATCCTACTCAACTATTCAGCTAAAGCCGTACTATCTGAGCGATTACCGCTCTTAAATTAGGAAGGAAAAAAAAATTATATTGACCCACACTAAACCCAGTAGGATGATCACATAACTCTTCTGACTTTCTTAGGTTCAATTTTTTTTCTGTAAACTTCTTTGTGACACTATAAGGAGAGAACCAAAGTAATCAGATGAAATCTTTATTATGATGAAAAATGAGGATAAAAGGGGTAAGGTACAAAAAATTAAAAAACATATCTCTGAAACAGTGATCCAATGACTTATCTAGTCCTATTTTAATCTGGATGTGAATCTGTTTCATGATGTTCTTTCTGCATTGCAGTGCCTTGGATTATGAATCCCTTGTCACAAATTGTAGCAATTGCAGATTGGGGTTTGCAAGGTTAGCCACACTATAGAGCATTGATTCTAAGTCAAATGGGAATTAAGGAAAGGTCATAATATTTAATGCTCTTTGTTTAGAGAAATGGCACTTAAGGCAACATGACAGTAATACATGCTATGGGCAAAGTACAAATACAAATACAATTTTCTCCCTTTCTCATAATATGAGAGTCTGAAATGTTCAATGATACTGCAAAAGGTAAGGTATAACACAGACAAAACAAAGAACTTCTTTAGATTGTTGTTGTTAGTTGCGAAGTCGTGTCCGACCCATCGCGACCCCATGGACAACGTTCCTCCAGCCTTCCTGTCCTCTACCATCTTCTGGAGTCCATTTAAGCTCACGCCTACTGCTTCAGTGACTCCATCCAGCCACCTCATTTTCTGTCGTCCCCTTCTTCTATTGCCCTCAATCTTTCCCAACATTAGGCTCTTCTCCAGTGAGTCCTTCCTTCTCATTAGGTGACCAAAGTACTTGAGTTTCAACTTCAGTATCTGGCCTTCTAAGGAGCAGTCAGGGTTGATCTCATCTAGGACTGACCGGTTTGATCGCCTTGCAGTCCAAGGGACTCGCAGGAGTCTTCTCCAGCACCATAGTTCAAAGGCCTCAATTCTTTTGTGTTCAGCCTTTCTTATGGTCCAACTTTCACAGCCATACATTGCAACTGGGAAAACCATGGCCTTGACTATATGTACTTTTGTTGGCAGGGTGATGTCTCTGCTTTTTAGTATGCTGTCTAAATTTGCCATAGCTTTCCTCCCAGGAGCAAGCGTCTTTTAATTTCTTGGCTGCAGTCCCCATCTGTGGTGATCTTAGAGCCCAGGAAGATAAAATCTGTCACTACCTCCATTTCTTCCCCATCTATTTGCCAGGAATTGAGAGGGCCGGATGCCATGATCTTGGTTTTCTTAATGTTGAGTTTCAAGCCAACTTTTGCACTCTCCTTCTTCACCCGCATCAAGAGGCTCTTTAGTTCCTCTTCACTTTCTGCCATTAGAGTGGTATCATCTGCATATCTTAGGTTGTTGATATTTCTCCCGGCAATCTTAATTCCAACTTTTGATTCATCTAGCCCTGCCTTTCTCATGATGTGCTCTGCATATAAGTTAAATAGGCAGGGCGACAGAATACAGCCTTGCCGGACTCCTTTCCCAATTTTGAACCAATCAGTGGTTCCGTGTCCAGTTCTCACTGTTGCTTCTTGACCCGCATATAGGTTTCTCAAGAGACAAATAAGATGGTCTGGTACTCCCATCTTTAAGAACTTGCCACAATTTGTTGTGATCCACACAATCAAAGGCTTTAGCATAGTCAATGAAGCAGAAGTAGATGTTTTTCTGGAACTCCCTAGCTTTCTCCATGATCCAGCGTATGTTGGCAATTTGATCTCTAGTTCCTCTGCCTCTTCGAAATCCTGCCTGTACTTCTGGAAGTTCTCGATCCACATACTGCTGGAGTCTAGCTTGTAGGATTTTAAGCATAACTTTACTTGCATGTGAAATGAGTGCAATGGTGCGATAGTTTGAACATTCTTTGGCATTGCCTTTCTTTGGAATTGGAATGTAAACTGACCTTTTCCAATCCTGTGGCCACTGTTGAGTTTTCCAAATTTGCTGGCAAATTGAGTGTAGCACTTTTACTGCATCGTCTTTTAAGATTTTGAATAGCTCAGCTGGAATACTGTCACCTCCACTAGCTTTGTTGTTGCTCAGCTTTCCTAAGGCCCATTTCACTTCACATTCTAGGATGTGGCTCGAGGTCAGTGACCACCCATCGTGGTTATCAGGGATGCTAAGCGTTCTTGTATAGTTCTTCTGTGTAATTTTGCCACCTCTTCTTAATCTCTTCTGCCTCTGTTAGGTCCCTGCCATTTTGGTCCTTTATCATGCCCATCTTTACATGAAACGTTCCCTTCATATTTCCAATTTTCTTGAAGAGATCTCTGGTTCTCCCTATTCTATTGTTCTCTTCTATTTCTTTGCACTGTTCATTTAAGAAGGCATTCTTATCTCTTCTAGCTATTCTCTGGAATTCTGCATTCAATTGGGTGTATCTTTCTCTTTCTCCCTTGCCTTTCGCTTCCCTTCTTTCCTCAGCTATTTGCAAAGCTTTCTCAGACAGCCATTTTGCTTTCTTGCATTTCTTTTTCTTTGGGATGGTTTTAGTTGCTACCTCTTGTACAATGTTGCGAACCTCCGTCCATAGTTCTTCAGGCACTCTATCTATCAGATCTAATTCCTTAAATCTATTTGTCACCTCTACTGTATATTCATCAGGGATATGATTTAGTTCATACTTGAGCAGCCTAGTGTTTTTCCCTACTTTCTTCAATTTAAGCCTAAATTTTGCAACGAGAAGCTCATGATCTGAGCCACAGTCAGCTCCTGGTCTTGTTTTTACTGACTGTATAGAGCTTCTCCATCTTTGGCTGCAGAGCACATAGTTAATCTGATTTCTGTGTTGACCGACTGGTGATGTCCATGTGTAGAGACGTCTCTTGGGTTGTTGGAAAAGAGTATTTGCTATGACCATCGTATTCTCTTGACAAAATTCTATCAGCCTGTGCCCTGCTTCATTTTGTACTCCAAGGCCAAACTTGCCTGTTATTCCATTTATCTTTTGGCTTCCTACTTTAGCATTCCAATCCCCCATGATGATAAGGACATCATTTTTTTGTGTTGATTCTATAAGGTGCTGTAGGGCTTCATAGAACCGGTCAATTTCATCCTCTTCAGCACCAGTGGGGCATAGACTTGGATTACTGTGATATTGAATGGCTTGCCTTGGATTCGCACTGAGATCATTCTGTCATTTTGGGGATTGTATCCCAGTATTGCTTTTCCTACTCTTTTATTGACTATGAAGGCTACTCCATTTCTTCTGAGGGATTCTTGCCCGCAGTAGTATACCTGATGGTCCTCTGAATTAAATTCACCCATTCCTGTCCATTTTAGTTCGCTGATTCCTAAGATGTCGATGTTCAGTCTTGTCATCTCTTGTTTGACCACGTCCAGTTTGCCTTGATTCATGGATCTTACGTTCCAGCTTCCTATGGAGAAAAAATCTTTACAGCATCGGACTTTCCTTTCACCACCAGATGCATCCACAGCTGAGCGTCCTTTCGGCTTTGGCCCAGTCGCTTCACTCTTTCTGGCGCTACTAGTACTAGCCCTCTGCTCTTCCCCAGTAGCATATTGGACACCTTCCGACCTGAGGGGCTCATCTTCCAGCGTCATATCTTTTTGCCTTTTAGTACTGTCCATGGGGTTTTCATGGCAAAGATACTGGAGTGGGTTGCCATTTCCTTCTCCAGTGGATCACATTTTGTCAGAACTCTCTACTATGACCTGTCCGTCTTGGGTGGCCCTGCACGGCATAGCTCATAACTTCATTGAGTTACGCAAGCCCCTTCGCCACGACAAGGCAGTAATCCATGAAGGAGCTTATTTAGATAGTGCAGTAGAAAAGATAAGTTTACTAATAATTATAAGTCATACTATATTTTGGGCATCTTTCAAATGCATAGACTTCAACTCCCTGACTTCCCAGTCAGAATGTCCACACAGCTGGATAGTATCATGCTAAGAAATGTTGCTATATAGTTTTAAATTCAATAGCAGAATATTTCTAAATTGCCAGTTGCTTGAGAGCAATAGTCTTTAAAGGATTATTGCTTAATATCCTATTTATGGGCTTCCCAGAGCATCTGATTAACTTCTTTGGAAATGAGATACTGGAATAGGTAAGCCTTTTCTTTGAACCAAATATTCTCTTTTCATATTCTAATGATATTCAGTAGCAAGAACTTAAGAACTGCCTCATTGTTTAGACCAAAAAGTTATTCCTAATTCAGTATAGTTAGTCTTAACCAGCCAGATGCTACTGAGAAATTTATTAGCACAGGATATGAGGGCAACAGGATTCTCCTGAGGTTTTCCCCCTCCGTCTGGTAATTAGAAATGCGTTGCTTCTCACTGTCACATTTAACTATCATAAAGATCATAAAAATAAGGCTAGATAATATTTCATTCTTCTTATATGTACTCTAACCTCGTCAATATCATATCATTACAACTTCAGAAATGAATTCTAGATGTTAATTATTCATTGTAGGAAAAACTTATTTCTTTTTCTGGTCTTAAACTTTATGCCAATCAATTTAATTGGATCATCTAAATTCTAGTCGTTTGTTATGAGTCTTACTGAAAGTGAAAAAGTTCTTATCTTGTGAATTTCCTTTGTTAAAAAGGATGCCCTGATCATTTCAGTTGTTCTTTCAGGAACCTTTTTATAGGGTTCCAAATGAAGCTTCATCTAGGACAGATTTGTTTAATAGCCCTACGAAGCTTGCTATTTCATTTAAACCTGCCTAAGATCTTCCAAGCCTGACAGAACATCCAAGGTTATGTCCTTACTTGAACATAATTTTTTCTGTTTTATTTTATGCCTTTCTTCCATCATGAAACTCAAAACGCATAATAATATACAGGGAGATTCCTAAGTGGCTAAATACTGACTAGAATTAGCATTCCCAAATACGTTTGCAGAAGTTGAAATTCATTAACTATAGGAGGACAGTTCCCAATATGCACGCATAGGAGTGTATAATGAATTTTTGATAGCTTACAGAACTATTATTTGAAGCAAGTTTTGGGGAGTGGATGCACTTCAAAATTTCATCCTGAATAGCGATAGCAAATGGGGATTTCAATGGCAAGTATATACTGCACAGTTGGTGCATTTATTTGTTTGTTAATTTGTATTCAAACTTTCTCCCAGTTGCTACTTATAGCTCAGAAAATTACATTTTGAATCCAATCTGTATACAGAGGGAAGAAGAGATATAAAAGGAATCCAAAGCCATTAACAGATAAAAAGGACAGTAAACAAAATATTGAGAAAGAAGTAACTGTAAAGGAGAGACTCAAAATAACCTCACCTTGCTTCTGCATCATATAACAAAAGACAAAAAGAAATTCTGGCATGCTTTCATGATTCTATTATCACATTCTGTAACAATAAAAAACTCCAATAGTCCTTGCAATATCTGATTCCTCAACAGACCTACTTTGGAAGACTGATTCCATATCCCTAAACAAATAATTTGATGTAGACATTTTAATGCTACTAGCTCCTTAATAGGGCATTTTATTTTTTTATTATGTATGATTAGAATTAAACTATAGTTGGTTTCCAGGAGAAGATGCTGGACTGAAGACAACTCTGTGGAAAAATAGAGCAAACATTTGTAGCATTAGCAAGGGAGTTGATGGGTAGAATGGCTCCTATGATGCTCTGGTCAGTACCTCTTTACTCTCCTACCATCGGGTAGGAGATACAGAAACATAGCCAGCCATACCAACAGGCTGAAGAACAGCTTTTATCCATGGGCTGTCAGGCTCTTGAACGGGACATAATAATAATAATTTTATGCATGACAGACCCGAGAGGCCAGCGTGCTGTGCAATTAGCTCACAGGGTGTAATAAGTTGGAGGTTTGTAGTCACTGTGAGTTGGGGGGGGCACGGAGGGAGGCTCAGTCAATCTCATTGTATACATGTTATACTTTGATAATAAAGGTTCATTCATTCATTCATTCTCCTTGCAGTTGCCTCTCATAAAGAGACCACAAGACAGTGATGTGTAGAAGTGGAAGTGGAATTGGGAGACGGGAGAATTCACCATACTTGCTTCAGCCACAAATGCAGCCTTTTCAATGGACACCAAATTCATGCATTTTCCTTGCCATGTTCAGAAATTGCCTAACTTCAAAGAAGTTAAACGCCTGCAAAATGACAAGGCTGGAAATACTGGGTGAGTGCCTTCAATCTTCAGTATAAGAATATGAAGTCCTATTTTTATAACTTCAAGAACTAAAAATCAACACCAAAAAGCGATATAAGGTTTTTGTTGGGAAACACCTAGCCAGACACGGGGAAGACCTCAAGTGTGGAATTAACCCCAAGTCCTTACACAGCCGCAAGAAGTCTAGAAGTGACCCCCCTTTAGGTTCCTTAGAACCTTATCTATCTGTTCACAGACTACGGCTGGCAGACTGGAGAGATTCCTGTATAAGAGGCAGAATATAATAAAGTAGTGGGCTTGAACAGTACCTGTGTAAGTCTGCTTACTTGTGCCTGACAGTTTTGCATAGAAAGTTTTAAGAGCTCAGATAACAGAGCTTAGAACTTTGAATATTGAGACTTTAAAACCATCTTTAAAGTGTAAATGTGTGAACATGTGGGAAATTTTTTTTTGAGATTGGACACATAATAAGACAGGTAACTTATAATAGGGTTCCAAAATATCTTTGAGAAACTGAACCACAACCTTCATTGGGATTTTTATTCAATTATGTCTGCTCTGGTATATCTTCTTGGGAGCAGTTTCTTTCTGAAGATGTTACAAAACAAGATATGCAGCAAAATTTACTTAAAAATCATATGTTTTTTACCTGAAAAAAATATGAAAGAAAAAAATGAAATATGAAAGAGACCCTGAATAAGAATAATGTATGTTATTAGATATAAAGAGAAAGCCTCATAAGGATTAAAAACTAAGAAGGAAATAAAAATGACAATTCCAGAGGACAATTGGAATAATTTCCTTTTGTTGGATTCACAAAAAAGATGGTTCAAAGCACTGAAGAACTTTGCAGTAAGGATTAACAACTATCTGAAAGGATTTCAGAGAAAGATCATTCTAGAAGATATATTTGTTGTATTTGATCAGGGGATGTGTTATTATTTTGGGTTGCTGTTTTTGGATTTGATGATGAGGTTATCCATTCAATTTTGTTCGATTCTTGGTGATTCTATGAAACAGTTCCCGCCACAATTTTTGATATTGTACAGCTTCTTTCAGTTGTTTTTTTTTTACTCTGGCTGGTGTCACTTTGATAGTGTCAGGCCATGATGTTTTTTGGCAGCCTCGTTTCTTTTGACTGCTGACCTTTCATCGCATAACTGCTTTTTCCAGTGAGTTTGATCACATGACATGTCCAAAATAAGTAAGGTGGAATTTTGTGATTTGGCCTTGCAGCAATGTGCCTCTGGTTTTATACAGTACTTATTTGTTTGTCACTTTTGCTGTCCAAAGAATGTACAGGAGAACTTCTCCAACATCACAGCTCAAATGGATTGATTTTTTCATGTCTAGTTTTTTCATAGTCCAACTTTAGCAATTGGGAAAGATGATAATGTAGACTAATCTGCATTTAATTGCCAGGCCTATATCCTTGCTTTTCCATACTCAGTTCTTATTCATCATTGCTATGCAATTCAATGCTTTATTTCTGGAATGTATTCACTGCTTTGATCAATCAGTGATCCTAGGAAAATGAATTCTTGCACACATTCAATCTCCACACAGTCAATTGTTATTTTGACATTTTCATTTCTCACTGTGGTCATGAGCATAGTCTTTTTGATGTTCAGGAAGAGGCCAAACTTCTAACTTTCTTCTGTAATCCTTTTGATCAGATATTTCAGGTCTTCTTTGATTTCTGAGAGGAAAGTTATGTTGTCAGCATGTTGAAGATTGTTGATCTAACTTCCTCCGATCTTTACTCTGATTTTTCATCTGTCAAGTTCCAACTTTCTCATGAACACTTTGGCATGGAGTTTCAATAAAAAAGATGAAAGAATGAAACTTTACCACATTCCTTTTTCTATCTTGAATCAATCAGGATCTCCATATGGCGTTCATACAGTAGCTACCTGATTTGTGTATAGTGACTGCATCAATTTGACCAAAATGTGTAGACAACTCCAGGTCTTTTGGAGTTCTCCTCAGCTTGTCATTGGCTACATTCCTTGTAGCCAATAAAGCAGAAGTAGAAGTTCTTTTGATATTGTTGAGTTTTTTTCTATGATCCAGCACAAATTTGCAATAAAGTCATGAGTGTCACAGCCCCTTCTGAAGCTAGCTTGAACATCTGGTAAGTTTCTTTCTGATGATCGAACATTGCGTAATCTTAAATCTTTCTAGTGCAAGGCATGAGAACAATTGTGCGGTAATTGGTAATTCTTGAAGTCACCCTTTTTTGGTAATGGAATGAACACTGATCATTTCCAATCCTGTTACCATATGTTCCTTTCTCATATTTTTTGCAAGTATGGTATCTATACACAGGGGGTCTTTTTGTTTGACAGTTGCTTCATTGCTGCAATAATTTCTTCCTGAAGGATGGGTGGTTCTAATCCTGCTTCCCTTTCCTCATCATCTTGAGGAGACTGAAGCTCTTTGTTGCTGGCCTACAGCTCTTCTGTATTTCTCACTATCTGTTCTTGACACCTTGTTGGTCAGACAATTCTTTCCCTTGCTTGTTATTGATGATGCTTTTATGGACAAGAAATGATATTCAAATTCTTTTGACTTACACAAATACATTCATGGTGTGGCCCTTCTTGCCATCCTCTTGAAGGTGCATGCTGGTCCCAGTAACTTTCCTTGCTGGTCTGCATTCAATTTCTTTGCTTCCTCATGTTTGCTTGCTGCTTTGGTTGCGTTTCTTTGATCGGTAATTCTGATGGTTTTATCTGAGACCCACTTGCTTCTTGTATCTTATGCGTACAACTGCTGTGCAGTTGGCTTTCAGGTGAAACCAAGGGCATTCTTAGAAAGACCTAATGAGCCAGTTACATTTTTTTTCATTTTGCATGAGTATCTAGGCAACTCCAAGGCAGGTAATCAAAGTCAAGTTGGTTCCCACAAATGCCACATGGGGGATCCTAGCCATAAATCATAGTTTATCATTCACAATTTCTGAATTCATATAGCACACTAAGCCAAATTATGTCACAGGCAGTTGAAATCCAGACATTCCTTTCCTAAAAGTTTCCTTTGATGGTTTGATCCAGAATAAAAGTCAGATTAAAAACTATGCAGTTACATTTATTTGTCATTCGTTTTGGAGAGAACCCTTTCAAGATACATTTTTTTTCACCTCAGTTTGTATATAACTCATGTATATGTTTTACATTCTTTCTTCATAACATCCTGCTAGAAAGTCAGCTGCATATCTTTTGTGTTTTGACCTCCTCAGGCATCACATTTAGTTGCATATTAGTGTCTTGGCAGGAAAGGCATAGTGTTTTTGGTATGTACCTCTTAAATTATTCTTACCTGTCACAAAGCTTTAAAAATAAAGAAGTGAAAATTGAAATAAATCAAAGCACCAGTTAAAGCAATATAGAGTTGGTAAAATCTATATGTGGAATAATATATAACCAATTGTAAAACCTCTTAGGGCAATTCTGTTCAAAATGTGGTGTCATTAAGAGCTCTTTAATTCTTCTTATAACTGCAGCTCTCATTAGAATAAAATAATTAGGCATATAAATATATTGGGCAACTAGCAAATATCTTCCAGGGTTAAGTGATTATACACTTTGTTATTTGTCATCAAGATATTTTTCTTTTTAAAAAGAAATACTTAAAAAAAGCATGGC
Source organism: Azemiops feae (assembly GCA_023970755.1). NCBI lineage: Eukaryota > Metazoa > Chordata > Lepidosauria > Squamata > Viperidae > Azemiops > Azemiops feae. The sequence goes on along the minus strand of JALGBA010004099.1, from coordinate 1,390,274 downwards.
AGTTTGCTGAAAATATCTGTGGTTTATAAATACCAGGAGACGTACACTAAAATTTGATGACAGGTATTTAATCAATATAATATAGAATGCTGACTTTCTATTCTGAGAAGTTAACACATTTACTAATACGCTGCAAAGAAGGATGATATTTTCAAAACATTTTATAGCCTAGTCCATGCACAGTTATTTTCATAGATTATTTAAACATGGCATTTCTCAACTGCAATATATTTCTCTTGCAATGCTGTGCCAAAAATTGCAACTAAGTGTAACATCCTCCCCCCTCTCAAATTCCAGCTTTGAAGAGTTTTGAACAGCCTATTTGGAATTATTTGAGTTATGCTGAGAACTGCCTTTCAGTTCCCCCATTTAGATACTCTCTGTGTCACTCTCATATTTGAGATAGGCAGGTGAAGCATTAGGGGTTTCCTGCCCAAAGACTCTTACTGGTAAGGTAAGTTGATTCCCTGCCACCCATGCTCTTGATCTGTTAGTACAGCATGCAAACAGATAACTCATGGCAGTTTGAGTATTGGAAATTGAGGAGTTGCAGATGACATGTTGCTAGTGATATGTTTATAAAGCTGGGGGGAAAATACTTACACATCCTTTAATTTGTAACTAAACTAAACACAAAAATACTGCTTTTTACCCATGAGAGGATTGCATAACTTTTTTCTTCTCCTTTTTAAATAGTTTTAAGCAATTCCTTTTCCACCACTTTGAGTGAAAATGGTAAAAGGGGGGCATTCGGTACGGCACTAATTTCAACTAAAAGAACATTATTGAGGAAATTTTGCAAACCAGATTGATTTTTATCTGGCAAAAACAAAAAAGACATATATACTTAATAGCCACAGAATAACAGAGCTGAGAGGGGACAATTGGGCCAATGAATGTAAACTCTAGATCAGTGCAGGAGTTCATCTCAAAGACGAGTATTCTTGGCTCTGTTTAAATACTTCAAATACAAGTAGCCCTTACTTACTGACCACTTGTTCAATGAATATTGGAAGTTATGACGGCACTGAATAAGGGGAGTTAAAATGGGCTCTTGAATCTACAGCTGTTGCAGTGTTTCCAAGATTACAAGAATGCAATTGGGTGCATGGCTATCAGCTCGCAATTATAACATTGCAGCATCCTGCAGTCATGAGACCAACATTTGTAACCCCCACAGCCGACTTCCCACAAGCAAAGTCATTGGGGGAAGGTGGCAGGAAGTCAAAAGCTGTGGTCACATGACATTGTGTTCAATGACCCACAGCAATTCACTTAAAAGGCTGCAGCCAGAACTGACTTCGCAAGTAGGGTGCAGTCGCGTGATTTTTCATTTTTTATGGACCGCATTGCTTAGCAATGCAGTTGCCAGTCCCAATTACATAGACTAAGTGGAGATTACCTGTAAAGGGGCACTCACCAGCACTGTCATTAACTGATCGTACTTTTGACTTGCTCTTACTTTTTTTTCCTCTAAGATTTTTTTTTCTTTTTTTCTCTAAGATTCAATTAGAATTACTTTTCTGTATCAGAGCCATTATGATATGTCATGCACTCTGGAATGGTACAGAATAACTAATAACTATCCATTGTTTTTAAAACTTTCCCTCTAGATAAGTTGACTCTTGGCAACTAAATCTGTATAATTTTCTTAGCGATAACACAGAAATGGTTTGATACCGAATTCTTCTAGGATTTTTTAAAAAAATGTCAGTGTATGCTGGAATAACTGTGGAATTTCTTCATTATCTTCTGCTCAGCTGATACTAACTAGTTCATCTGGATTTAGAAATTCATACTACGTGAATTGGTATTCCCTGTGCTCCTATAAAGCTTGAACTGGAATCCTGTTTTCAAAAGCTCTTCACAGTTTCCTTAGACTCCATTTTTTCTTTTCAGGGAAAGGAATAAGGTAAATGGTCTGCTTTTCTCTGCTATTTATTGCATTTTTGCCTTCTTTATGAAGCAACTATTTCTTTGTCCTTCATCAATTTCAGCTAATTTTTAACTTTAGCTTCCTAAAATCATCTCTACAAATCCAGCTTCTTGTTTATGTTTTTTCTTTGGCCCTACTGAATTTTAATTTTTATTTCCTGTATACTTTTTTTTTTTAATCAGATCATTGCTAATTTTTTCTGTGGTCTTCTGCTTTTCTCTAGTTTTTTTCCTCAATAAAATTGCTTGAAATTTATCTTTTTTTTTTTACCTTTACCATGTTTATCTGTTTTTCCTCCTGCTTTTTTTTTTTTTTTTTACAAAAATCTCTTATTGTATTGAATTCCTTTTCATATTAGGGTGTTCTTTCCTGCCCTGGAAACCTACCTATAATTCCTCTGGGTTTATTACAATCTTCTTTCTTTATATCAATATATATATTATACTGGTTTCCCTTAATATTAACAATTTCATAGTTATACAGTAACTATAGCCTTGCAACATTTCCTCAACAATTTCCTTAAATGAGTATGCCTATTGAATATGCCCTTGTGCCTTACTCCATTCTCTGAAAAAAACACAATCAAGCAAGATAAATGATACATTTTCTGGAAGGACCGTACATGATAAAATTGTACACCCAATGTATATTTAATTAAAGTTCCCCATAAATACACATTATCCATATCTCCTTAAATAGACGGGCAGTAGTGAACACCAAAAATGGGAATTTATGTTAAATTGAATTCCCTAGGAGATTGAAGCTCAGAAATACAAACCCTGAATGAGGGTTTGTGCACTACAGCCATATTCATACTCTCTTATACTAGCAGCATATCTCTAGACAATCTAATAATCAGCAGCTATTTAAGAGATGACCTGACAACTCCTGAATGACATTTCACACTGCTGAGCACATAATCCCTCAGAATACAGTACAAAGCTTCTCTGATCAGTTTTCTCTCTTCCTTTCCTCTCAGTCCAGTTGAAGTCTGCAGCCAAATTCATGTTAGCAATCCTGCTCACTTGCTCAATGAACTCACTCTTCGTTATTTTCCTCCTGGGAACTGGCTGCATTATTTTCCTTCTACAATTTCTACAGCAGTCTCTGCTTGCTCAAAATAAAAAAATTATTCAGTCTCCCACAACAGGCAATCAGCAACTCACAGACCACAACCTTTCGGTGTTTAGGACAGGGCTTTTTCAGCACTCACAGGTGACCATGCAGAGGTTTGCTAGTTTACTTCTCTGAGACATTTATCTCTTTCTCCCAGTGAACCCTGCTGTCAAATTCCTAATCGCTGGTAGCTGTGCCCTTTTCTTGCCATCTTAAAAGCCTACAAAGCCTTATTGTTGTTATTATTAAATAACAGCAGCAGCAGCAACAACAACAACAACAACAATAATAATAATAATACCTGGAAAGAGCAGAATAAAAGAGAAAGGACTGGAGAAAATCACAAAATACAAAGACCTACAAATAGAAATAGAACGACTGTGGCAAAGGCAAGCAAGGGTAGTACCAATAGTAATAGTTGCCTTAGGTGCAATCCCAAAACAACTGGAGCACCACTTGAACACCATTGGCATTGACAAATTCGCCATTAGTCAATTGCAAAAGGTGCCCTTACTAGGAACTGCTTCCATCCTGCGACGATATCTGTAATACCATCAAACATCCACATCTGCCTATCCCACGTCCTTGGTAAGGATTTGATAGATAGACAAAAATGTCAAATCCAGTCTGAACATCTGGCTGACTCTGTGATGACTAATAACAATAATAGTAATAATAGTAATAGTAATAATAATAATAATAACAATAATAATAATAATAACAACAACAATAACAATAATAATAATAATAACAACAACAACAACATGATGATGATGATGATGATGATGATGATGATGATGATGATGATGATATGTTATTATTATGGTTGGCTACATAGATGCTTAGACTGCATTTGCCTATCCCAGATCCACAGAAAGACTATCAAGTCTTTCTATGGTTTTGGGATACGCAGGTTTTGTTTGGTGGTGTTAAAGGTACTGTTATAGGATGTAAGCTGTTCTAAGTAAAGCTGCTTTTTGCAAATGACTGGTGGTGCACCCAAGATACCTGTTACTATTGATGTTACCTTTGTTTTCTTTTGCCATAATTATTCTATTGTTATTTGTAGGTCTTTGTATTTTGTTATTTTCTCCAGTATTTATATGATCATTAATATTATTCTAATGAGAGTTTTCTCATCCAGAATCTGTTGCTGAGCTATTCATTTAAGAAAACTGGGGGGGGGGAAATGCTGATGCTACTTTTCTTTTTAAAAATCTAGCTAAAATATTACTTCCAATTTTATCTTTCTAGGATTTCCAAAGATTTTAAGAGTTATTCACAGAACATTCCATGGCATGAAGGTGATTGTTTAACAAAAATTACCTTAAACGTAACTCAAATATCTATGTTACTCAGATCTAATTAAAAAACAACAACAATCACTTCCACTCTCTGACAATCCTAATCATTAAAAAAAGATGTTTCTAAAGCAACCCAATGAAAAGTAAAGTCTGTCATCAAATGGTTGGATATTTTCTTAAGTAGATTCAGGTGAGTTTAATACGGGAGATCCTTTGCATCTTTAATCATGATTTTTTTTGCAGCAGATATTGGATTCTCCTTTGGAAAGAAAGATTGGGTCGCAGAATATATACATTACTGTACATAAATCTTGAATATTTCTAAATAGGAATAGAGACTACATTCAAATAAAAATGTATGCAGGAGTCAGCACTGTAACTTTCAGAGAGGGTTTGCTAGAATTTTAAATTGGCTGATTGAAACCCCAGGGGTGCAAAGTCTTCAGAAGTGATTATCTCCGATTCTGTGAGAAGGTTGCCTTTCAGACATATTGGAGGGCAAAGGACATCGAGAACAGCTCTGATCTGTTGTACTCTGGTTGAACCATTCAGTGTCAAGGGTTAAAGGTTATGATCTACCCCGATTAACAGAAAGAAAAGAAAACAACAATAGAAAATAAAGTGAAAGTTTGGTGAGTACTAGAGAATTCATTTATTACTCTGGTTTACTAACAAAGTTTGCCACACAGAGGCCAGTTTTCTGTCTGCAAATAATGTTGCATGCACATTTGGCATATGCAGTGCTGGAGACAGGCAATTCTACATTTATTAGAAAATTTGAGGTAAAGATATTAGTTATTTTAATATATATTTAATAAAATTAAAGCTAGTTACCTTTAACGTATATTTCAGACTCCTTACATGGAGTTTTACATTTTTTAAAAAATCAGTACGTTAGGAGTTGGAAGGGTTGTGCTAAAATTTAAGACAACATATGGGAGACAACACTTGCTTCTGCAAGCTGCATATTATATACTATTGCACAACTTTATACTACAAATCCTTTATTCCTGTTACTAACAGGGGAAATCATCCCAGGGACAGCTAGCTTAAGAAGGATGGGTTGAAATACTGTCTGGTAGTGAAAGGTTGTTGTCCTGGCTTGAGTATATTTCAGCACAGAGTGCTAATGAGGACACAGAACTGGCCTTTTCCCAAGGGTTCCATTGCACAAATATCTTTATCAGATGATATTTTTCCAAGGGTATATTGTGTTTTAACTTTTATGCTTTTTTTCCCTTTGAGCAATGTTATACTCCCCTAGGAAAATATCAATTTGGGGTGAAAAAGTAATAAAGGTTTTGGCACTTGCTCAAGAGGTAACTCCCTTTGAATTTTAGTTGAGTTGCATTAGACTGGGAATTAATATTACATACACAGTAAGCAATCAGTAGGCTTCAATTGGTATCAATTACTTCCAGTTTTCCAAGGTATCCTTGCCAAAAGATGGTAGTTTCAAAAACACTGTTTTTTCTATTCCAGAGATCTATAAAAACTATATATATATTTTCTAATATGCTATGCCTACATTGAGCAAAGTTCCTGAATCCTGCACCTTATTTTGGATAGCCAATTCTTGTAAATTACTACTTGTAGACTTTTATTCTCATGGATCACTCCTAATCATGGTCTTTTAATAGCAGCCTATTTCTCAGACATTGGAAATTATTATACTTAGCTCCATGATATGTGCAGATTTCTATTTTTACAGAAAATAGAAAATTGGGATGGTGGGTGGTAAGATGATAATTCTGCAGAGATCTCTATATGATCATATAACTAATACATAACAAATAAAACCTTAGAACAACCCTGAAGGATTGGACCAATAGCCCATGCCACTTTTCTCTAATCAAATGGCAATTAGATGTGTTGAATTTCAGTTTACAAGTTCCCTAGCCACTTGGCTATTTATTTGCTGATATGGCTTATAAGAATTAATCCAATTCAAGATGGAAGCAGATCATCAAAAAATGGAAAGTCACATATCATGATTCCATATCTAAAAGGGAGTGAAATGTAAATAGGAAAGAAGTCTTGTTGGTCAGAGCTGCTTAGAAGTTTTATAAAGGGCTTCAAGGAACTGGAACATTAGCGGTTTATTACTGCCCATACCATTTTATTTTTTTTATATATATATATATTTTAGATGTAGAACTCTTGCATTGTGGTAGATTTGGGGCTGGAATCAATGATCTGCTCAGAGGAACATCCCTCAGTGGCAGAGCAGAAAGATCCAGGTTCGGTTCTTGCTATCTCCAAGGGCTGTAGGAAAGTCATGCCTGAGCTCATAGATGGATACTGCCAATCAGTGCAGAGAACTGGGCCAGCTGTCTGATAGGGAGTTTTCAATAACCATTAAAAAAAATATATAAGCAAGGACTTTGATAATAGTGATTCATCTCTTCAGCTCTCAAGCTTCTTGCCTATAGATCACATTACTTCTACGGAAGCCCTGACTAAATCAGTGCCAGAGTTATTCCAACAAATCTACTCTAATAATGAAAAGTCATCTTATCACATTCTCCCCTCAGTAAATTTACTATATTCTTTGATAAGGTTGCAAACAACTGGCAGGTAATTGATCTGTAATTAGTGTGGCAACTGTGCTAGATAGACTGCATTGGGATTTCCTCATTTATCTACCCTTTTCTGCTCAGCAATAAATTTCTGCTCAGCAATAAATTATTTAGGCTTTCCCTTAAATACAAATGGTTTTATACAAGCACTGTTATTTAAGGTGCTTTCTAAATGTAGAGGACCATTGAAATTTCTGATTATCTATCACCAATGGCATTTTTGCAAGCAAGATAATTTTTCACACACAACTTGCCACACAATTACTTAGCATGTCATTCCCCAACTGATTCTTTAAATGGGAAACTAAGAGCGGTCTCTTTGATGTTTTCCTGGCATGCCGCATTTATCACTCGACTGAACAAAGCTTTTTGACCAATCTAATTTCTAGAGCTCAGTTTGTCCATAATCACATCATCTGAGCAATACAGATACAACACTGCACTGTATCATAGCATTATCAGCAGAGGTTTTTCGGCTACAAACAGGTACATTGACCCCCTGGTAATTTATAAGTGTATGCTACACAACATTTTACAGATTGGTCCATTTATGGATTTTTTCATGGGGCAGGGCCTTCATCTTCAGAAAACAAATCAGCTCACAGCAGTTGGCCTCTTTTGGCATTCAAGACAAATCCTGACAGATATTTAAAGAATGGCTGGGGTCACTGGACAAGTTATGCACCATCGAGGAAAAGTCTTTACCATCATTGTAGGAAGATCTCACTAATGCCCGGAGACTCTGGGAAACAAAAAGAGCTGAATATATGGGCATCTGCTCCTTCTTTTTGCCAACAGAAGCCTGCAGTATTTATAAAATTTCAGAGGTCCTCGTCAACACCTGGTTCACAGTCATGCACATGAGTAGTATGTTCTCATAGAGAGAACACTAAAGATAATACTTTAAAAAAAAGCAGCACCACATGGATAAGTAATAACACTTCATTTACAGGAAAACCATTGCCAGCTTTACTAATTTATGCTTCGTGATACTTCATTTTAAGCAGGTAAACAATCTATTTTATTTTCATTGCAAGAACTGTCACCTTTTAATTCTGCCCTTTTTTCAGTGTCATTATTAGCTCCCCCAGTTATTGGGATGGTTGTCACACCCTGTTAGCTTTCCAGAAGGAACATGAAGTAGGACTATTCTAACATTATGCAGGTTGATTGTTTGACAGGTTGGATCATTCTTTATGGCAAATTGAGAGTGGTGTTTTTTTTCCTGACCATGATCCTTAGTTATGTGTATTATTGGTTGATTATTTTATTGATGCTTGGGTTTAATAATAAACACAGTTATTGTACAATGGACAACTAAATAATTTCTTTTAAACAAATTAAATGTGCATATAAACAAAGAATTATGTTTTGCGATTCGCTGGGAACTTATTTCATATATATGTATAAATGCTTATCATTATTTTTAATGGATTATTTATTTATTTTTCACATTTCTGAACTGCCCATCTTCCTCAAAGAGGGGCTCTGAGTGGTGTACAATACAGTGTTAAAATATAAAACAGCATATATAAAGGTTTTTTAAAAATTAAAAAAAAATTAAGGGAAGGCAAGAAATTAAAAATAGTTAAAAGGTGAAGGGAGGCCTTTCAGGAGACTAACCAGCCCCACAGCAGCCTATTCCTCTGAGCTCTCCACATGAACCTGCAGAGCTATGTTTTACCCCCTCCTGAATAGGTTGACTAGGTAGCCTGGTTCCATGTCATGTAGGGCTTTATAGGTCACAATCAACACCTTGAATTAGATCCAGATGCAAACTAGCACTCAGTGCAGTTCATGGAGCAGAGGTGTTATATGCACTTTTCTTTGGGCATCTTAAATTACTCATGCATTTTATATGAATATGTTCAATATTATCTGGCTTTACATGCCATGCTAATGTGGTTTGTTTGATAGACTTACAATTCTGTGTGACTCTAGCCATGCACAGTTTATAAACTCTATTTAATGCTTTAGTGTGATGTGTGTACCAACCATTTGTAGCTTATTGTAAAGTTAAACACAAAAAACAGCACAAGGTCTAAATATGAATATTATATTAGTCAATCTACGATGATCATATCTGATCATATTAGCTCTACTGATGCAATTGTGCTAGTCTATCCATAGGGGACATATGACTTTATTAAAATTCAGATATTAAAAAAAACACCTCTGTTTTCAAAAACAGAACTCTCCCCCGCCAAAGAAACAAAGAAAACCTATGAAGATGCAAAGATACGATTAAACAATTGAAGAACTGATAATAAAAATGTTCAGTTCAGATCTCCAGCTGAAATCTAGCTCAGAATAATAATAAAAATTATGACTTCATATTCTCTTAGAAATTATTGGAAAGACATTTGCATGTGTATATCTCTTTACACCTATATCTGTATTTATATCTGTAGCTTTCCACATCTATAGAAATTTTTACACATATGTTAAAAATGGGGGGGAAATCATACCTCATTGACAGAGGCAATCATAACATTTGGTGTTTATATCAGGATGAAAAAACTATCATTGCAGCACAAGCTCTGCTCCTTTTGGATTAACCTGGTGCAATATTATGATTGCAAGAGAATCTTACAGCTCAATATTGCAATGCTTATTTCCTCATTAGCCCCCTCCCACCCTGTAGATGCTCATGAGCATAGAATTCCTGTCAATAAACAAAAAAGATGGTCAGGTAGTGTTAACTGATGCTAGAAGCAACTTGTCTTCTCTGCAGAAATGGAATGTATCAATCTACCTTCTTTCACTAGTAGAGAGTTTGATTGATAGCCTATAGGCACATAAGTTCCAATGATGTGGCTGTTGCATTTGTAAGAGAACCTATTTTTCATTGTGCTATGTTTGAGACTTCTAAGCTCTACACTAGACGCCTTTGAGCTCCTCAGAAACTCTTCAGAGTTTCTCACAGAGATGATTCAAAATAAAGAGAGTTGAATGGATAGAGAGCCTCTATCATTTTTGACTTCCTCATGAATTTGAAGTCATAACAGTGGATAGATTTTAGGATTCTTCAACCAGGATGCTACCCAATCCTAACAGGACTGGAAATGTCCCATGTAAATGCTACAAAATGCCCTTCTTTGCATGGTAATTCTAGAAAATCTCTTGCATTCCTGTCCTTTCATTAATCTGAATCGTTATGTCTACAGTCCTAGAATATTACCAGATGAGACTTTCATTGACCAATTCCCCTTTATCTTATCAAGAGAATTTTTTGAGAATCCAGATAAAGATTTTGTATTCTTCTTATCTTTTTCCATCATTGCTTCTGAAATTCTATTTTCCAGGAAAAATAAACGACGAAGCAAAGACTGGCTAGCTGCAGGGTGCCATTAGATTGTACTACAAACTAGCCACATTTCTACAAAGTTTTGTATAATGCGAATTACATATTTTAGTAAGGTTGGCTATTGGTCCTTAGCAATACCAAATAATGAATATCTTAATGAAAATTTTTGTGTTCACTCTAAAAAAGACCTGATCTGAGCAAATCAAGTATTGTCCTTTGAGAGTCTCATTTGCTTTCCAGAGTTTTGTTTCATAGGATATTAATTAGTTGGCCCAAAGGTAAATTAAAGCTCTTCCTTTAGTGATTAGAGCTTCATATTACCACAAATATTACTATTGTGGTAATATTGTACACACTGGGCAAAACACAATCCTGATCTCCTTGCATTTGTAGTTGGCTAACTAAATTCATTGATTCAGTTGATACTGTAGATAGGTGAACATTCTAAAAGCATGAATTGGCCATAGAATAACTGTTTTCCCTCCTCAGATATAGATATATCTCCTATTTATCAATAATGATCAAGGCTAAGGTGGTCATATGAGCTAAAAAGGAGCAGAAACACTATGAAATTCTCACACCAGCTTATAGAAGAAATATAATTCTCTTAGGGAACACAAACATAGGAAGAAGTTAGTTGAAATCACGAGTGGGAAATGAGATACAGCCAGCACTATGTAGGCAGGTAGTAAAATGAGTGTTACTAGTGAATTGAGAGGCAGATCTGCAGAAAGGCTATGTACATTCAGTACTTAAAAGGCTTCTGCTTTAGGAGACATGTTAATTTTAGAGATTTTAGAGATGAATACATTTTCTCAAGCTCAGTGCATTAAGTTGACACAGAACCAGTGGTGGGATTCAGCCAGTTCGCACCAGTTCGGCAGAACCAGTAGCTAATTTTGCCTAGGTCCAGAATGAACTTCCAAAAGCAGCATCCACACGGAGAACCAGTTGTTCACATATTTGAATCCCACCACTGCACAGAACTATACTGCAATGACCACCAGCTATCTCAGAGACTAGTTTGGTTGCTGAGGAAACACTATTGGCAGATGCTTTAAGTGATCTTGGAGGACATGTTATTTTAAACATGTTGAAGTTGAGCCACAGGCAAGCATCAGTATTGTTAAGCAAAAAGGTGGATATGACAAGATTTAAGTTAGATGAAGTAAAAGATGGGATTAAGAATGTAGGGAACAATGCAGAAGACACAGCCAAAGAAAAAATACAGAAATTTCAAGGAGTTTCTAGATTCTCAAATAAAGTAACTGCTTAAAAAGAAAAGCCTTTCTACCCTTTCTCAAAAGGACTGCCAGCCCAGATCTTAGAACACTTCATTTATAGGAAAAGACTGAAGTTCTAATGGCTCAATACAGGCAACAGCTCCAGTGGTGGGATTCAGCCAGTTCGCACCACTTCGGCAGAACCGGTAGCTAATTTCTTTGTTGCCCAGGTCCAGAATGGACTTCCAGAAGCGGCATCCACACAGAGAACCGGTTGTTCACATATTTGAATCCCACCACTGAACAGCTCTATAAAAGGCCAAGTATTCCTGGCTTAATTTAATAGCTCCAGATCAAAAATGAATGAAAACCTCACTGAATTCATATATCCTCTTAAGCCAGAAAGTGTGTTGTTGGGTTTGACTTAGTATAATGTATCAACCAAGTCACTGTATTTTAAAATCATGGTTTATGGTTAATGTTAAGGGTGAACCAAACCAATACTGCTTGTTGAACATGCTTAAAACTACAATATCCCAAGACTGACAGTATAAACAATATAGATTAATTTCCTTCTTTAACACGTTGTTTATTGAATATTACATGCAATACTTCAAACAACACATACTTAAAGGTTTAGTACACAGCTCTGATATTTTACCAGCATCCTGATGTGTGACAGATATGTTTCTAGTATCCAGAGCACTTTCTGGAGAAAAAAGTTGGCTATCCCCTATCAAAATGACACAAGAATATAGGAATATGTAATATTTCCACATCACACTAAAATATTTGAAAAGGAGACCATATTTCTTCCCTCTTATGTGTCATGTTATCTATTCTTGCTTATAATGAAAAGTTATTTTTTTTAAAAAAAAAAACTCAATGCTTACATGTTTTCTGTCACTCTTGTGAGGTGAAAGATGTGGCTATTACCCAACCAGTTCAAAATACACACCTGTGATTTTTTTAAAAAAAAAAACAATTTCAGCCTGAGAAAACCACACTAGGTGAATAAGAAAGCACAAGTGAAAAATGATTATATTAAATATGCTAGACACAAATAAGAGGGAATTACAACAAAAAGAAGCAAACATAGGGCCAAGATATGCGAGTGAAAGCAAATGAATGAAGCCAGATTCAGTGACCTTTATTTTACTTTTCTTTAGCTCTGAGACTTTTCATAGCCAAGACCTGGAATGCACTAATCTGATCTTCTTGAAGTGTGAAGAAAAATATAATTTCTTCCCATGCTGGAAATGCTAAGCACAAGCAGCCCTCCATTTATCCTTTTCTCTTCTGAAAATCCAAATAAAACTCTAAATCTGCGTTGCGTTGTCAAGGACTAATAATTGAACAAGAATTTAGTAAGTACTTGAAAATGAATACTTCTGATAGAAAGTGAAGCATCTCAGTGCAGACTTCTGAAACACCAGGATGGTGGTGGCAGCAGTGTCCTTTTTCATATTATCCAAACAAAGCACTTTCTTTCCCTCTATATAAATATTTACATTATTAGAAAACTTTTCAGTTTATTGGTACACATCTGATATCCTCCTCCTAGTGATACAAGACAATGAGTAAAAAGCATATTGGTTATACAACTGCATCAAATTTCAGTGCCAAAAGTCTGTTTAAAATTTTGGGATATATTCATTTTCTAGATGTATAATCATTTTTATTATAGGTTGTATTCTTAAATTTTAGCCTATAGAATACCAATTTACAGTTATAACCCAGCTTCCTTCTGAATATCTCAATATACTTTTGCATCAATATTAGTGTCTGATATTTGATTATGAGCTCTTGCACATAAACTCTTAAAATTGGAATTCTAATATAAAAATATAAAAAATTATTTTGAATTATTTCATTCTGTAGTGTCTAGGAATCCTGGCTGTTATTTTAAATTTGAACTTGTCAGTCTATTAAAAGTTGTGCAATGATAACAGTTAATTAAATAATTTAGTAATTATTTCATTACTAGGGTTAGTGTTAAATTATGCAATTATCAATATTAAATTATAAATAAATATTTTTCAGGGAAAAATATTTAGGTAGGACAAGGTGACAAAGATTGAATATTGGCAACTGAGAATCAGTAAATTAAAATGGACTGGTTTTTGTTCTTTCACATCAAAAGAACATTATTTCTATTGTAGACAAGAAAATCAGAAAAAATGTGGAACCCAAAAATGATGGGATAATTTCCATTTGGGTCCAATGCAAGCCAGTCAAGATTTTGTTCATCTGTTTCTGTGCTCTGCATACAGTAACTGCAGAGAAACGTCAAGCTGAACAGATCTATGTTAACTTGAAACACCTGATTGACACCAATTCCAAAAAAAGATATTATATGAATTATAGGAAACTGGAATGCTGACATTGAAATAAAACAGCATCTGGAATAATGGGAAAGATTGGCCCTGGTGTATTAAGAAAGATGAGACAGACTAATAGAGCACTGCCAAACAAATGCAATTCCTTAACATTGTAAAATATGACATGGACATCACCAGAGGGACAAGAATGAAATCAAATTGCCTACATACTCTAGAAGCAATGATGAAGAAGCTTTATTGTCAGCAAAAACAAGATCTAATGCTGACTGTGGCTGAGATAAATTCCTTTTACAAAATTAGAATTTCAATTAAAGAAAATGAACAAAATCATCAGACCAACAGGATACAATCTCAGCAATATTCCATGCGATTATGCATTAAAAATTAAATTTGACAAACAAAGTTCCTGGAGGACTTTGAAATTTGTGATATTATTACAGAACAAAAACATCCTGAAATTCAAAAACCAAAAAAAGACAAAATGGTTATTTGCAGACACATTGAAAATTAGTAAAGAAAGGCAGAAAGAAAATGACAATAGTGGCAAAGGAAAATATGCCCAACTAAACTTTAAGTTCCAGACAAGATCATGAGGAGACAAAGAATTATTTCTAACTAAGCAGTTGATGATAACAACTGAATGGGAAAGATAAGAAATGTATTTAATTCCAAAAGAACATTTTTATGCAAAGTGAGCATAATACTATAAAAGATGAAGAAGGCAAAGATATAATGAAGAAAGATATATGATATAAAGGAGAAATGACTATACAGAAGAACTGTACAAAACTGTATAAAAAAAAACCTTAATCAAATGTACAATTCTTAAACTACAATCATTACTTATGAGCAAAACTCATTAATTAATTTTTATAGCTAAATATGGGACTCATTGTTACAAAATACAGTAGGTTATAAAAAGCATGATATTCCTAAGAAAGTAATCGAAATAAAGTTACAATTCTATATATAATTATCTAATGTAATGTAAACATTGTAAATATATATATATGTACACACACCCTAAGGTTCTCAAGGAATTGGCAGATGTGATCTCAGAACCACTGAACTATATTTTTCAAAACTCCTGGAGCACTGGGGAACTACCAGAGGACTGAAAAAGAGCTGATGTAGTTCCCATCTTCAAAAAAGAAAAAAAAATAGATCCAGGAAATTAGAGACCTATCAGCCTGACCTCAATACCTGGGAAGATTCTGGAAAATATAATCAAACAACGAATCAGCGAACACCTAGAGGCAAACAAAGTCATTACTAAAAGCCAACATGGGTTTGTCAAAAACAGATCATGCCAGACAAATCTTATTGCATTCTTTGACCAAGTGACAAAATTAGTGGATCAGAGGAATGCTGTGGATATAATTTACTTGGACTTCAGTAACGCATTTGATAAAGTAGATCACAACCTACTACTTGACAAGATAGAAAAATGTGGGGTTAGACAGCATCACCACCAGATGGATTCGTAGCTGGTGACCGGCCGTAATCAGCGTGTGGTCCTCAATGGAAACCGCATCACATGGAGGGAAGTGTGTAGTGGGGTGCCCAGGGCTCTGTTCTGGGCCAGGGCTCTTCAACATCTTCATCAACGATTTGGACGAGGGGGGATAGATGGGGAACTCATCAAAATTTGCAGATGACCAAGCTGGCAGGGAATAGCCAGCAAAACAACTCAGAAATAGGCTTAAGATACAGGAGGATCTGGAGAGACTTGAAAACTGGGCGCTATCCAAACAAAAGGAAATTCAATGGTGAAAAAAGTAAGGTTCTACATTTAGGCAAGAAAAACCAAATGTACAGGTATAGTATAGGGGGATACCTTCAACAGTAGTAACTGTGAGAGGGATCTCGGAGTCCTAGTGGACAATCACTTAAATATGAGCCAGCAGTGTGCTGCAGCTGCCAAAAAAGCCAACACAGTGCTAGGCTGCATTAACAGAGGGATAGAATCAAGATCACGTGAAGTATTAATACCACTTTACAATACCTTGGTAAGGCCACACTTAGAATACTGCATCCAGTTTTGGTCACCACGATGTAAAAAAGATGTTGAGACTCTAGAAAGAGTACAGAGAAGAGCAACAAAGATGATTAGGGGACTGGAGGCTAAATCATATAAGGAACGGTTGCTGGAATTATATGTCTAGTTTAATGAAGAGAAGGACGAGGGGGGACATGATAGCAGTGTTCCAATATCTCAGGGGCTGCCACAAAGAAGAAGAGGGAGTCAAGCTATTTTCCAAAGCGCCTGAGGGCAGGACAAGAAGCAATGGATGGAAACTAATCAAGGAGAGAAGCAACCTAGAACTAAGAAGAAACTTCCTGACAGAACAATTAACCAGTGGAACAACCTGCCTCCAGAAGCGGTGAATGCTCCAACACTGGAAGTTTTTAAGAAGAGACTGGACAGCCATTTGGAGCAGGGGGTTGGACTAGATGACCTCCAAGGTCCCTTCCAACTTTATTATTATTATTATTATTATTATTATTATTATTATTATTATTATTATTATTATTATTATTATTATTATTATTATTATTATTATTATTATTATTATTCAAATATATGCAATATATTTACATTAAATAATTATAGAATTGTAACTGTTTACTGTAACAGCATATTATACTTTACATTTTCTTTTTTCTGTTGTATTTTTTCACATATTTTTAAGCACTTATTTTTTTAATTATGGTATGTTTGTATTTTTGTGTTTTGTTCCCTTTTTCTTCTTTTTCTGTTGTTATTTCAAAAGGAATTAAAATTTTATTTTAAAAAGTACAGGCATTCAGTTGACAATATATGTTAGTAATATCAGTTCTACTGTCTTCACAAAAGTTCAACTGTCAGAAAGACTAAATGAAGAAAAAAAATGATACCTTTGAATTGTAATGTTGGAAAAATTGTTAAGAATATTGTTGCCACATGGAGAACAAATTGTTCAATACTAGATAAACTAAAAATAGATTGGACATTGAAAGCAGTAATAATTAAGCTAATGCTTAAATATTTTGAACTCATATTAGAGGTTGTCAACAAAACACTTAGTGCAAAAGTCTTTTAAAAGCTTAAAACTCCACTAAGCCTTTGGGACACCTGATGAAGGTAAGAACCATTAGAGAGAGCCTGGATGCTTGGGATGATCACTGGCTATAGAGGAAGAGGTTGATGGGAAGCAAGATGGCTAGATACTATCACTGATGTCATCAGTTCATAAGAACACAAAGAAGCTGTTATTGAAAGGAAATTCTGGTGAAATGATGGTCTACACCCATTGCCTGTCAGCCATAGGAAGATCATTCCAGTCCCATTCATCTGTTGAAAGAGAAGTTAAAATTCCATTACAACCTTCACAATCTTACTCTCTTCAAATGCATTAAAACAACTAGTTAAGAAGGTTTGGAGGCATTAAGTTGAAAATATGCTAACAGAGTTAAAATATAAGGTATTTTAGAAGAGAAAATATTAACATTACACAGTAAAAATAATATTTAAGATGAATTATGAAGACCCAAGAGAATAACATGGGTTTGTCCTAAAAATAAGTGCGAGGCTAGGTTTCATAAAGCTCTGAAAAGCTCTTCCATCGGGTAGCTCCCATCTAAGTTTCAGATGGAGGAGAGAATTGGAAAAGAGACTCTGGTTATGATCTCAGTACACACTACATTACACACAGAAAAGAGGTCTATTCAGATAATAATCTCATAAGCTGTGTCAGACTTTATGAATCAAAACCAGCATTTAAGGGTAAAAGAGTCTCTGTGATAGCCATAGCGAATGTCACTATGTGTGGCATAAAAATATTTTCTGCTGTGAAAACAATTGACATATTGATTTAAAGCTGGTGCCAGTGCACAGAACTTTCTTAATAGCTTCTGTATAGTGTACTGTCTGAATAATCAATGGCATTTAAATATTTTTAGAGTGATTTTTTTAAAAGCTCAATAGATATATAAGAGCTTACCTATACCTAGAAATTCTATACGCAACTTTATCTTTACTTAGAATCTGCACTATAAGATCCCCTACATCAGGCATGTCAAACTCGCAACGTCACGTGACGTATCGTGACTTTTCCCCCATTGCCGGCAATGGGGTGGGTGCGGTTTTGGCGTGATGCATCCGGCCCGTGGGCCGGAAGTTTGACATGCCTGCCCTACATAGAAGCCACATGTGCATACTGTAATTGTATCTGCAAATATTTTCCTCCAGTAGACATTTGTACATCTGGGCACTGTATATTCTTGGGGTAATATTGTTAGCAAGAGTAGGACTACAAGGGAACAATTCAAATTGAGAATTCTGATTTCTATAAGGGTTCAATTTGGTTTGTGATAGTGATGATTTATTTTATTTATATCCTACCATTATTATTTTTATAAATTATTCAAGGCATGTCTAATATTCCTTCCTCCTCCTATTTTCCCCACAACAACAGCCCTGCAAGGTGGGCTGGGCTGAGAGAGAGTGACTGGCTCAAAGACACCCAGCCAGCTTTCATGCATAAGGAAAAACTAGAACTCACAGTCTCAAGCTTTCTAGCCTGGTGCCTTTACTAATACACCATATTAGCTCAGTCAGGAGTCTGATGGATATTTAGCACCAGATGCAATTACTTCAGCCAATACCACTTACTCCTAACTTTTTCAAGATACAAATGCCAAAAGTCTGACAAACAAGGATTTCCATGCTCAAAATGACTTTTTCATAAAGTTTCATGAATGGCTTTTACAGCTAATATGCTTTCTTAACCTTTTTCCCATATGCTGTTAAGACCATGTTGTTTTAATAGCTGCAAGTCAACAGTATCAGATCACTCTGAAGAATATTTAGTTGTGTGGTAAGATTATCCAATTTGCCAACAAATGAGGTTGCAGTGCCTTGTTAAGTCATTCATTTTGATGTTTATTTCTTCTAGAATTGCTCCCAGGAGGTAGATCTCCTTCCCCTTTAACAGATCCTGCCTTTTCTTCCTTCCAGCTGTTCCACCCTTTTGCACCACTGACAGTTTTGGGTTAAAGAGATTCATTTGTTCTTCGCTTCACAATACAGTTAGTGACAGGATGGCAATTTTAAACCATACTAATAAGAGATGAAAATAGTCATTAAAATTCAGGGATGTGCAATGGTACTGAAATTTAATTTAGACACTTGGGAAAGATGAATAGATATTATTATGTTTTGTTTAGTTGTTTGTACTAATATAAATTTAACTAATTTATAATTACATAACTCAATCAAATAATTCATGGGTACAAAGCCTTTGGTCTTTGAGTTGTATACTGGGGACCATAGTCCAAAAATGTAGATGAGACCAGGATAAACATTATTTGATTCAATACAATTTTTATTAAAAGCAATTTAATCTTATTATCCCTCAAGGATACCATGACTTTTCCCTTTTGTCATGCTCAAAACTTTGATTTACAGTTTGATGGCAACTTTTTGAAATGTTCTGGGGTAATATCAAGGCTTTGGGGTATGATACATGGCCCTAGGCCTAGAGCAGAGGTGTCAAACTGCCGGCCCATGGGCCAGATGCGTCATGCAGAAACCGCACCCACCCCATTGCCGGCAATGGAAAAAAAGTCTCAATATGTTGCGACACGTCACATGACGTTGCGAGTTTGACACCCCTGGCCTAGAGTCTCAGTTGTGTACTCCTTAGGTACAGAAAGTCTCTAGTTTAATTAAAATCTTCTACATAAGTTGTAAACAACAATTTTACAGAAGCATTAATTTATTCCCATGGGATATTTTCAAGTTATTACTTGATAAACTTCTTCATGGAATCTAGAACCATTTTATCATAATAGGTTCCTGTAGGGATATTCATCTTGATACTGAACAGAGATTTTGTGGAAGAGGGACAATTGCTCAATCATGGAAGGATATTCTATAGAATACTCCAGATTGTTTCTAGTATTCTCAAATAGTTATGGAAAAATACTTGCCTGGCACCTCCAGACACCTGCTGATAGTTAATGTAGGTAAGACTTAAGAGAGAATCAATGTCTTATATCAGAAAACAACATCTTGTGATCCAAGGAATAATTAAGATAAACAGAATAGCACTCATTCATTGGCAAATTGGTCAAAGGCTCAGTGCAGCAGTTTCCAATGCAGCAATTCCAGTCTTCTAGCTTTCCTTTCCTGAGCTTTCCTCAAAATGATTCACACAGCCTTAATATAATATATCGCTGGGGACTCATCTAGTAAATATTCTTTAGATGACACAACAGATCCCAGAATATCGCATTTTGTCTATCCCTTCCCTTTGGCTAGCATTTCAACACATATTTGCTGGGCCTGGTCATGTTTCATTTTCAACATTAAATAATTAAAAATAAAACAAAAGGGAAGGAGGGGGAGAATATTAAGAGTAAATCAAGGAGCAAAGTAATAGAAACCAATTCAAATGTGCATAATTAGATGTCTGTGCCTTGTAACACTAGGAGCTGTAAATAGTTCCCAGTGGGGGCTCTGCCAGAAAGTAGAAGTCTTTACAAGACTCCAGACACAGTCACTAATTTCATCACTTTTGTTGTGATAACAATTGCAGTTATTGTGGGATGTGTTCATTAAAGCCAGAAAAATAATTTGTTTCTGGATCTTTTTTGTTATTGAAGAGAGCTCCTGAGAGGAAATTGGGTGTGGGGCAGCACGATTTTAATATATGTTTACTATACACTATTGGACTGCTAAGTTAGAAGAGTTCTGAAGGATGTATTTATATGTTGCTAATGCTGTTTCTACTGAGCTGTGCATGGCCACTTCTCAAAGGCACATTGAAGCATTCCGTAACGTGCATAACTCACAAGAAAGGAAAGAGTTGAGATAAGTGAAGCTCTTTACCTCATGCTGAGAATGTTTATCCTTTAGGGTCCCAGCAAAAAGAATCATTTAGGTTCATTAAGAGCAGCAGTTTCAGTTTGGCTATGCATATGGAAGATTCCTTCTCTTCCAAATCAAATCTCAATGACGCTGATCTATCCCTATGCTTTAAAGGTACATGTGACATTTTAAGATTCCACATGGCAAACTCACGATCATGGGGCGCTTGGAAAACACGTTGTAATTATGAATGGTCACCAAGTGCCCAGATCATAATTATCTGACCACCAGGAGCACCACAGCAATCGTAACTTCAGTCCTGGGTCATAAGTCTGTTTTTTTCATACCATTGTAATTTTGAATGGTTACTGAATGAATGGTTGTAAGTCAAGGACTACTTGCAGACAGATGGCAAAATCTGCAATTGCAAGAGTATTTATACAGTTTAAAATTCAAATAATACAAAATTTGATGAAAACTGTGACGGCAACAGTGTGCAAAATAAATGAGCTGTAAACTCTCACCAGATATAGAGGATACAGCCAATGTACACTATCCGGGGAAATCCTGATTTTGAAGTGCACGATTCAAACATTAACAATAAATAAATAATATTAATAAGTAACATTTCTCCCCATTTTCAGCATACAAGGTACTTCCCGCACTTACCACTGGACCCTGCAAAAGTGTTCATCAGCATTTCCAACCTGAACAGAAAGGATGGAGCTTTATAGACAGACACTCAACTTTAGATGGAGAAGGTCCCAGATATATTAGCACTGGCCACTCTGGGGATATTGGGAGCATTAATGACAGTCTGTGTAGACAGTCCTGAATTACATGAACCAATTGTAAGAAATCATTAAATAACTGGATATTATTTTTCCTTCTTCAAAACAGAGACATCCTTGCTGGACCATTGCATTAATCTGGTATTGGCTACGCCTAAATTAACTTATTTAATTTCATCAGTAATTCAAGAAGATGCCTGGAGTTAATCCATATTGTATCTTAAGTCTGAAAAGATACAGCTGCAGAGTATTGGTGCCTTCATGCTGTTATTTCTCTGTTAGAAATCATTTTCTATTTTTTAATGCAAGTGGGCCGAGTCTTGCTGGAGAGGCACCTTTGGCAGCTGAGAGAATGTAGTGTGGTTTTTGTTTAAAAAATAATAATAACTAAAAATTATTCACTCATCTGTTGTTTCTAGCAAAAATCTTCAGTTAGGAAAGGAACAGGAAAGGCTCAGTACTTACATTCATTACTCAAAATATAAATGCCTTGCCTTATCTAGCCATATATGAATTTCTCTAGGAATTAGAATCTTTTTCACCTCGAGGACCTAGAAAAATAAACTGTTTCACATTTATGTAACAGTTATGAGTATTCAGAACATTAGTTATTTTAGTAACCCTTACAAATGGTTCAAGAAAGCATGCTGATGCTTATTTATGTGTTCATTTAAGATCTACCTGTGTTTCTCAAAAAATAAGACCTGGTCTTCTATTTTTTTTGCCTCCAAAAGAGGCACCAGGTGTTATTTTCAGGGGATGTCTTACCCGCTTACCTTAGGACCACCGCAGCCAGGCCTCCCATGCCCCAACACCTGTCGTGCCGCTACCCAAGTTCTTCTGCGGCTCCTTGTGGCAACATGCCACGTGGCACATTGCGCCGCTGCTGCCGCTCACATCAAGCTGCGTGACTCGTCACACTGATTGTGCCGCTGCCACCACTCATAGCACAACACCATGTGGCTTGTCATGCTGATCATGCCGCTGCCGCTGCTCACAGCAAGACACCATGTGGCTCATTGCGCCAATCGCGCCACTGCTGCTGCTCACAGCAGGACGCCGCTTGGCTCATTGCGCCAATCACACTGCTGCCACCGCTCACAGCAGGACGCTGCATGGCTCATCATGCTGTGCTTCGAGCGGTGGCAGCAGTGTGATCAGCGCAACAAGCTGCGTGGCCTTGTGCTGTGAGTGGCGGCAGCGGTACAATGCGCCAAGTGGCATGTGGCCGCAGAAGAACTCGAGCAGTGGTGCAACAGGTGTCGGGGCATGGGAGGCCTGGCTGCAGTGGTCCTAAAGTAAGCGGGTGTGGGGCGCATGGGGTAGCTCCACCCCCCCACCCCTGCCCTAGCTTGATTTTTACATGTATGCCTTGCCCCAAAACTAGGGCTTATTTTGGGTTAGGGCTTATATTAGGCACACGTGTAAATATCAAGCTAGGGCTTATTTTTGGGACAGGTCTTATTTTCAGGGAAACATGGTATTAGTCATTAATTTTGAAACTAAAACTATTTTAAAAGCAACAATAACAAAACAACAGCAGAACAGCAGAGTAGAATAAAATACCCAAAAATATACTCAACGTATTCATACTCAAAACTATTTTCCACTGAAATAGTTATTGTGTTACTATTTATTTACCTATCTTTTTACCAAGCACCTTAGGGCAATGTCTTTGTTTTTTCCATTTATCCTGATAAGAACTCTCCTAAATTAGATTCCTTTCAAAAAAACAGACCAAAAGGACCTGATTTATTTATTTTTCTATTGAATTATTATGCCACTTTTATCCCACTGAGATCGTTTCTATCAATTTAACTACCACAGTAGCTTACAATACTAAAAAACACAAACTATAAACAAGCAATGTTAATTTAATTATAATCAAACATTAAAATAAATAATGTAACAATATTTATTTATCATAAATTAAATTTGTAGTTGCCCAATTCCTGCCCTGACTCTGTGCAGTCAGCATTAAAAATAGCATCCATTCAGGGTCCTATCCTATCTGTATCCTCACAATTGGACAGACTCAGTCTATCCATCTAACCCAAGATCTGTGGGGGAAAAAATGGTTTTTAAATCTTGTTTGAGGATAGGCAAGCTGGAAATCCATGCAAATCTTCAGATGCCTACCTCTCAGATTCCACTACATGATATTGCTTAATTGAAGGGACTCACAGTAAGCCAGCCCAGTTGGAATTAATCAACAGACACTGCAAGGACAGGTGATCTTTCAAAGAAGTAGGCCATATGCCATGCAGGGCTTTATAGATAATAACCAGTACCCTGAATTGTACCTCAAAGTTAACTGGCAACCATGCAACTCATGCAGCAAGAGTGTTACACAATGTCATGGTATGTGGGAATGACTTTGACAGAGCAACAACACAACTAAGGGAATAGTTAGATAAAAGGCTGCTAAGCACACAGCAGAAATTTGGGCAAGGGCAAGAGACCTTCCTAGTTTGGGGGCTGTAAAGGGGACTTGAAAGAGAAGTACCTTCAGACTTGTAAGATTTGCTAATGTGATCTTAAGGTAAAGTATAATTAGCTCATCTAGTTGTACTTCCTGTCTAATCTACCTCATAAGGCTGACACACAGGCCCAGCAAGACTTGCCCAATACCAACTGTGTATTCTAGATCTGCTATAGTTTCCAAGTGTTTTTAATGTAGATAATACAATAGTCTTATCCTGAGGTGGCTGATATATGAGTGAAATTGAAGAGGGCTTAGTGAAAGAGAGATGTTTTTGCCAACTTCCTATACTGAGAGAATGAAGGCCAAGAGCCATTTCACAGGCTTGAAGGCCATCCAGTTGGAGACATTTTTCCATGTACAGGTAGTCCACACTTAATGATCACTTTTTCAGGAAAAATGTTCGAAGTGAGGAAGGGGCGGGGGAGACTTAACTCAGCAACTTCCAATCTTTCCTGCCTTCTTCTCCATTGACTTTTTGGGAAAGCTGGCAGGGAAGGTTGTAAATGGTAATCAGATGATGGTGAGGTATTGCAACTGGTGTAAGTGCAAACAGATTTTGTGATCATATGATTATAGGAGTACTGGGACAGCTAGAACTCTAAGGACCAGTCATTCATTCAGTACCACCATAACTTTGAACAATTGCTAAGCAAACAGTTATAGGTCTGAATAAGGAACCATTGCCAGCCTGTTCTTTGCAGACTCAACAGAGGCAGTATAATTTCTATGATGCCTCCATTGCCATAGAGTAAGTTCTTAAATGGCCTGAAAAAGGGGTCCACTCAATCTTCAAACCAATTTTCATTGTGAGAATTGCCTTCTAAAACTCTGTCTGCTTCATTGTTCCCAGCTTTTGAGTAAAACAAAAAGCTAAGTGAGGCCTATTTTAGGAGTGATGATCCACGCTTTCTCTATATTCCATCACTGGTCAGGTTTTTAATAGTACTGTCAACAGTATTTGGAAAATTACCTGCATACCACAGTCATTTGGATTGGATCGTTTTAATCAGTATTACCATTCCCGGAGAGGCTTGTGGTAGCAATCAATCTAAAATTGAGCTGACAGTCATCAGTCATTAAATGCAGCTGTAATATTTTGCCTATTGTTTTATAGCAGGGGTGTCAAACTGCTGGCCCGCGGGCTGGTTGCATCATACGGAGGCTGTGCCCACCCCAGCTCTGGCAATACAAAAAAAGTCGTGATACGTCGCGACACATCACGTGACTCGGTGAGTTTGACACCCGTGTTTTATAGTAACAAGTTAAAATGGAATTTTCCTTGAAAGGCTTCCTGTGCTCTCCATTTTTGATGCTATCATGGCACTCAAGTTCTTTAAACACTGAACAGTTACTGAGCTTCTTCACTGTCCGATCAGTCACCTACCAAGCAGAATATCCAAATCAGTATATATTCTGTTGTAGGCTTATAACTGAGCAGGACATTAAGTCAGGATAGTCCTGCCTCTAGCATTCTAATAACTACACCTGGTTGAACTTGGCTGCTCTTAATCAGCTACACAAAGCAGAATACCTAAAGGCATATCTTATTAGTATTTGGATAGGAGACTTTCAGGAAATTCTTGCCCTGGAAGTTAGACCAATAGGTTAGACCAAGAGGTTAAAAAAAAAATCTGGGAAAGCAATGGCTTTTCTATACTAGTGCCGAAAACTCCTATATGAATCAAAAACTCACTATGAATCAAATTTGACAATAAGTAATTTTTGACCAGACTATACTATCATTAATTGTTGCATTAGAAATAATGACCAAGGAAACCACCAAACTGAATTTTCTACATGTGCATGTTCATAAGCCAATCCTAATTTGAGATTTTCCAGATATGGTACGGACCATCTTCCCTCTTGGCTAGTAATTATGGGAATTGAATGGCAGCACAACTGAATACATGAAAACATAACACTGAAAACATAACTTGACTATACATGGGCATGAGAAAATCCTGTCCAAAACTGAGAGATTCTGGCAACAGAATATATAGTTCAAAGTGTAGACTACCATATCCTTCACTGGACAAGTATCCCACTGCTGTGCCCTCCCCCTTTCTTTTCCAGGAAAAAAATTACTAATTATTTTCCTGGATATAGAGTATACACTTTTATGTAAATAGATAGATCTATAGACAGATCAATAAAAAGATAGAGAGATAAATTGAATATACACACACACATGTATACAAATATATATATATATCTTTGATAACTACAAAAATACGAATCCCGGGCATATCTGTTCAATAACACAGTCCTCGATCTCCGGGAGAAATATAAACCAGCTGTTTATTGTTAAAAAGTTTAAAACAATAAAAACAACTATTTACAATATTAAAACAACTTAGCTTTCGCTGGTCCCCTGCCAGCGTCCTCAGAGTAAAGTTTTGGGGTGGAAATTACTTTTATAAACCTTGCTAGCCTAACTGCTTACTCATTGACCGTGTGATAGGGCCATCCGTCCTGGCTGACCGTAATTGCCTTAATTGTCCCGAAGGTTTTCTCCAACCTTCCTCCCTCCCATCCTTGTCAATCCCCTCCTTCCTGGCGCTGCCGCCGTTAGCCTGCCCTCCAGCTGCTCCCCCGCACTCGCCCTGGGCCCCACACCCAGATCTGGCGCCTCAGATGCCTTCCCATCGCTGCTCCCCTCCTTTCCATCCCGTTTGTCTGCCCGTTGTTCCTGTCTTCCACTATCTATCCCTATTAGTGCTATTTCCTCCAATTTCCTTCCGCGCTTGGATGTGCGTGCGCACAGCCGCATCCCGTCCCTCTGCCTCGTCTGCCCACGACCAGCTGGGCTATCTGCCAGCTCGCTCCTGAACTCACCCCCTCTCATCCTTGCAGATCCTATCCTTCCCAACGCTGCCGCCGTTGGTGCGTTTGCCAACTGCCTCACCTTCCCCCCTTCCTTCCCATCCCTTTCCTCCTCCTTTGTTCCAGCGGCTCGTCGTGGGTTCAATTCCCTTTCCATACGATGATCGCCTTCCCTAATTCCGCCCCCTGCGAACGCCGTCCGCATCCTAGCTTGTTCCTCACATGCCTTCAATGTCTGATATGCCGGGGGCAATTCTACGTGTCGATTAATCGAGCCCGCATTTGAGAACCAGGCCTCCTTCAGTAGGCGCCCTCCATTGGAGGCATCCTGGGCGATGGCTTTTGCCCCCATGAAGTAATTACACGGGAGAGACGGCCAAGCGGATAAAAACCAGAGTACATGAACACAAATTGGCCGTCAAAAGGCAGGAGCAGTATTCCCAAATATGGACACCTATGGTGAATAATGGACACTCATTTGACTTCATATATATATATATATATATATTCAATAACACAGTCCTCGATCTCCGGGAGAAATATAAACCAGCTGTTTATTAGTCATACCCCTCTGGGATTCAGCTGCATGTTAGGCAGCTGTATTAACCTTTTGAGCCACAGGTTCCCCACACTCCTATCAGCAGAAACCCGGGAGGATATATATCTATGTGTTGGCTGGAACAGTATGTGACGTCTGCCTGCAAAATATGCTCCTAGATTGGAGCGAAATGCAGAACAGATTGATTTATCCTATACTTGGTAGAACGGGTGCTCCAGCCAACACATAGATATATATCCTCCCTGGTTTCTGCTGACAGGAGTGTGGGGAACTTGTGGCTCAAAAGGTTAATACAGCTGCCTAACATGCAAGCTGCCCAGGTTCAAATCCCAGAGGGGTATGACTAGCTGATGAGAGCTAAAGAGCTTGAAATAGCTATACTAGTCTCCCACTAACTCTTTGTCAGCCACAAAATTTTGAAATATATATATATAGAGAGAGAGATCATCAAAATATATTTGGTAAACAACCAACTATAAGGAAATCCTTTCTTACTACTCTAGTGTTTTAGAATGGTTTTTAGACCAGTTTTACCATGAATGGTGTGTAGCAAAATGACTGTAACTTTGCCAGTAAAGAGAAGATTATTAGTCTGAAACCCAGGAAGAACATTTTAATTACTTTTTTTCTTTTCTTGAACTTCCAATGTTTTCCTTCACTTTCATTAAAAAGAAAATCAAATGGTACACAATTTCTCCACCTTTTTCAGTCAGTCAAGGAAGAAGGACTTCATTGATTAAATCCATGCACATTTGCCAGATAAAAAGACTGATATGCAGTAGATTCAAGTCATAAGGAAAGCACTTTGTGGGACAATCTATTAGCTAGAAATCCATAACATGGAAGAACTCATAACTCAATAATATAAAACAATTACGTTTAAGTAACAAAAAGCAAAGGAAGAACACCAAAAATTGGACAAAGAACAAAGCATTTTACACTTGCAATTCTTGTTCTCTGAAGTCACTTAGCAATAAAAGTCAAATGTGAGATGAAATTAATCTGTTACTGCATTCTAATTATAGTTTGAAAAATGGAAGATATATAAGTTGTCCAAGACAGTTAATTCTGAATTATGACTTCTATTGTAACACTATATTGGCAGCTTTGAATTAGAACATTTATCATTCTTTCATGAAAATGTCATTTTTTTAAAAAAAATGTCAGCTACAGTGACAATCCTGCCTTCACTTTTCAGTGGGCTTTTAATAATTAGATCTGCAGAGGACTATAGTTCAGGCTGATTGTGTGACAAAGCAACATAGCACAGAAGATGGTCATCCTTTTTCGTTAAAGGTTGGCAGAGAATGATTTTGTCTTACTGTTTCCTAAAGTCTTTGCAATCTCTAGTCTGGTCCTTTATATTTTTTCCCTAGGTTGAGATGTGTATCACCCAGCATAAAGGCAGAAAATGCATGTATCTGTTTAAGAAGTTAGAAAAATTCTTGAAGTACAGGAAACTTAAGCTTCTTGTCAAAGTGTCCAAATGGAATATCCATAGCTGTTCAACAAAAGGTCCCACAAACTTGTAAAATAAAACCATACATACCTAACACAAGGATGCGTGTGCACGCATACACACACACACACACACACACAGAGAGAGAGAGAGAGAGAGAGAACAGTAGAAATACTGCAGTTCAAATACATTTCAATATTCAGTGAGAAGCCACGCCCTCTCTCAAATCAACCTGATTAAGTTATACTAAAAAGCAAAATAATATAAAGCACATTGAGAGAATATACAGGGGAGGGGGGGAAATATTAACACTATGAATCAAGTTGACAAAAAAGACTGCTGACACTAGAAATATTAAAATAACCCGACCCACTATGTGTTTGCTTTATTTTTACATATCAGGAATGTAAAAGTGGATGTAAATTGAAAGAGAGGAGGAAAGGAGATAATGCTATTTTTGCTATTCACAACTATTGCTCCCTTTAGACATCTCTCCTACCATAATTTTGCATTAACTCTAGGAACTCAAATGATTTAATTGCCCATTTTCAGACATCTTTTTGTAAACACCAACATCAGCAATTCAGGCGGGATGATGACTGCTTTATTTCACAGAAGTCAACCTATTTTGACAATAGCCCCCCAAAACCCCTTCTAGGCAGCTGAGATGATGCTGAGATTGAATGGGTATCAGCTTCTTTTACTAGGAAGCATGAATCTCCATCACTAAACTTTTAAAACAGGTTAAGGCTGAAGTGTGCTGACTAACTCCATTATATGTTTTGTGATGTCACTGGAAGGAGAGGTTTGGTTCTTTTTTCACCTGATTTTTAGTGCTGGGATTGTTTAAAGATAGGAATAGGAGTGGAAGGTCATTTTGAGGCAAAATACCCATTTCCATCATTAAAATCGCCATACAGCCAAGTAGAAATTGCACAATAGAAATCAGCCATTTTTCTCCTGAATTTTAATGACATAAATTTGATGTTCTTTAGGAACTACAAATAGGATTCCAGGTTAGACCAGGAATTGCAGGTTACCAACTTCTGTTCTGTTACTGGCTTTAAATGGTTGGAGGTACTGGGAGGCCAAGCTTAACCAACGTTTTTGTCAATTGCCTCCAGTCCTCTACTGAGTGAACCTTTTTTTTTTAGGTTTGTCTATGGAGATTCTCAGTCATCCAGGTCATGGTTGTCCCAAAGGTGCGTTTTCAGGAGGCAACTGGACTTTCTTGTTTTTCTTTGAAAACGTTTCACTTCTCATCCAAGAAGCTTCTTCAGCTCTGATTAGATGGTGGGGAATGGAAGGATTTATATTCCTTGCAGACAGCTGGACATTTGCATTCTTTTAGACAGTCATTCAGGCCATTTGGAGATTTTCTGTGTCTTCAGGGTCACCTGGGTAGTGCAAATGTGTGTGGAGTCTTCTTGGCTGCAGGATGTTTTCTGCCCTGTTCCTGTAGTCTGCAATGTTTTCTGGAAATCCGTTCATACTCCCGCACCATTCGAAGGGTGTCCATCCCAAAGTGCATAGCTAAATGTCTATGGAGATTCTCAGTCATCCAGGTCATGGTTGTCCCAAAGGTGCTTTTTTAGGAGACAACTTTTTTGAGATTTCTTAATCCTGAAAGCTGCTTCCTCAAATTCACCAAGATTACTTTGTTGGTTTTATTTTATGCATATCCAGTGCACTGTACCTTCTCACTCACCTAAGGTAGTTGGCTGGAAAAGTTTAGCTCTGTTGTCCTACAGTATGGCCCACAACTATTACTATTACTTTTTTGCAGCTGTTGTTTGCACTGGGAAGAAGTTCCCTTTTAAGAAATTCCCTTTTACCATTAATATAAGATTTCATTCCAACCTTAGATTAGTTTTAGCATTTATAATTTCCATCAGGAACATGTCTGGGTCAAGAGAGCAAGACTTTCTTCAGATAACTTTATAATTCTATACCAGAAATTCTACTTCCATTGTGTCTTTAACATGATACTTTAAGCCACAAACTAGCCAAACAAATTCTATCCAGCTCTTGTGGTCAGTTTACGGTTCTCTGTGTTGTACAGTACTCTATAGTATATCCTCAATCCAAGCCAGAAACATAAAATAAATCATGAAAATATTATAATGTGGCCTTTAGTAGCTGAAATGGGTTGCTTTCCTTGTGGTCAGGAAGTCTGATGCTGGAAAAAGTTCAGCAGAAGCTGCAAAAGGTCAGTCAGTGGGGAATGGGGGAGCTGTTCCATTGCCAGTCATTGGTCTTAATGATAGGCCGCTGAACTCTAGGTCTGAGGAGCAGGCTTTGATTGGATTGTGGGCTTGGGCTGGATGGAGTGCATCAAAAGGCAGAAAAGCACTTTCAGGGGTCAGGCAGGAGATTTATCAAGCTGGAGCTGGTCAGAGAAAGAAGCAGTGAAAAAAGGGTCAGCAGACACTGCCCAATGGAAGGTCTCTTTGAATTCAAAATTGGATTCATTTTGAAAGGCTCCACTTCAAGTTCGAAGCAGCTGTTTTGAGTGTGAAATGAGTTGCTCTTATTATTGCGGTAGTATTCTGAGCATGATCATGTTTGAAAAACTGTACAGTACTCTTTCTGAGCTTGAATTAAGGATGTTTCAGAGTTGAGACATCTCTAGAGCAACCTGTTTTGAGCTCATAACATTTTATTCATTCTTATCCTAAAGACTTCTTATAATTTTCACTGGCAATTGACCATGTGAGATATGCCAGCTGCTTCGTGATGTTTCACTATGCTATTCTTTTTCAGGTAGTGTTGAAATAATCTGGTCCCATGACTGGGCTAAGCTGAAGACTGAGGAGAAGTTTGGGAAGCAGTTTTGATTCCGAACATGAGGTTGTAAGGAAATACGAATTCAGCAAAATGAAGACGAAAAACAATAAGAGTCTGAGACACTTTTGTTAATCAGACTATATTACATAGTCCATGCTATGTCCTTATAGATGGATTTTTTTAAAAAAAAATTCAAATACTAGTAAATATTGCAGCAGAATAAACAATAGTCATTACTGAGAAGGAAGTACGTTGTAATGGGAAAAATCCTGTTAAGAGATTAAAATTCAATTTCCACTCAACCATTTAACTGATTTCCAATTTCCATTTCCTTGTACTAAGTAATAACCTAATTTGTGGTCCTGAAAATATATGTTTTGGCTAATGCAATTTTTACTTCAAAGCATTATTTTATGGGTTTGCTCGCTTCAGAAGCTCAGATGCAAGAATGCAGATGCAACCATCTATGTTTAGTAATATGCTCTTTGTAAGAATTAAGTTATATTCATAACCACTTTTTAGAGCTTTTATACAGCAACAAAATTCTCTTTCTACCTTAATACACATTTCAAAGGATGTTTGTATTAATATAAAATATGTGTAAATGTAACTTTGATCTGATTTTATGGTTAAACATATGAAGAATGTGTTTAATCATTTTTAGTCCTTTATTGTTTTTAAATTTTAGTTTTAGTTCATTTTTTTCAGCTGCACAGTTCAAACTAAGCGACAGGTGAGAAAGCAATGTGGAACAGGAAAAACAGAGCTGCTTCATTAACTATTTAAAAAACATCTAAAAATAAAATAAATCCAGAAATATATGTTGGGTTTTTTTCCAAAATGTATGTGGGCCAAAATCTGCATCTATATACTTTTATACTTCATATTTCTTTCAATATTTTGCATGTAAGCAGAAGCTAACTTGATTTCTAATCTCTGCACAGCACCTAATATAGTTATGAATGTTTCATCAATTATTTATTATGCCATTCACTTGTCACCAATGCTTTCCAAAGTAGTTCACCAAAACTTACATTTTTATAAACATTATGGTAATCCCTCATCTTTTTAGGATTGCCAGCCCATTGGCTAAGAAAAAGTGGGTTAGGAGCTTGACAGAGTTATCTTCCAGGTAAGCTCTGCTGGCTGCCATATTCTTGATATACCTCTTCTGATGCCTATAACTTTTGATCATTAAAAGGTATTTTTTTTCATTTATCCATGCATATAATTTTCTTTGACAACTCTTGGAGGACTGGGGTCATTTCACCATGACATGAAAATAGATTTAATATGGCTTTATGCGACCTTTAGGGGCACCGTAGTTTGTCATGCAGTTCTTCAACAAGATTGAAATGGGAAAAGAGCACTAGCTTTTCTTTTCATAAAGCACCATCTTAAACATTATAATATAAATTATTTCCCACAGTACAATGGGAGTACAAGTCTTACTAATCAACTCCACAGATTTAAAGCCTCTTGGGGGGGAGAAACACTTCAACCCTCCTCCCCAAAATAGCCTCCAATGAATAAAATGGGCAATGCAGGAAACAAAGGGCTCAGTGCCTTGATTGCTAGACTAAGATAAAAATCATTCTTCACACTTTGAGAAAAAGTAAATGCCAGTTTGCAATGTTAAGAACCCCAGTGGAAATAAGATGAAATGAAACAAGCCTTCCAGACCTGTGAGAAAAATCAATCTGATGGAAAATTGACAAACTTGTTTAACGTGTCGGCACAGGATCTGAGAGCTGAACCATAGAGACCTCCACTTAGACACACTGTGAAGTTACTGTCAGTTATCTTAATCTGTTCAATTACACAACAGGATCTCAAAGGGGAATTTTTACCAAACATCACTTTAAATTAACTTTTTCTCCTTTGTGTTTTAAGACTTCACTCTTCTCTTCCATCTAAACTAATGCCTCCCCAGCATCTCTAATAAAATATTTAAAAAACCCAATTGCATGTCAATGAAAAATTTGAGGAAGATTGATTTCATTTTTTTATTAAACTGAGATGCATCAATGAGACTAACCAACACGACAGGAATCTCAGTACTCTGTTGTATTACAAGTGTAGTGGTGATCTAACTCTATTCTTTTTCATACACCTTACAGTATAGTCAAGAGTAGAAATATACTTGCAATTTACATTGCTTATTCAACATGAATAAACTAAAGATTCTTTGACAAAGCTGCAATAAAAAAACTATGGAAATGTTTGTCCAAGAAAGAAAAAAGACAATTGAGGCTACAATCTGTTACTTCTAAGTACTTGTACCTCATTTTCCACATGACATGAAACAAGACAACTGAAGTTATGAAATTAGATTTGTTGTCCTAAATGAACTTACTTTGAATCCAGTCTAATGAATTCAGTATGACTCTCCAGTAAACATTTCTGGACCTCAGACTATATCAGATGTTGGAATGCTAAACTTTCTTTAAAGAAAAAGCTGTTAAAATAAAATCTTGAAAAAACTGGTTCCACAGAACCAGAGAACACTTATATTAGAAAATTGAGTAAGGCTCTAAAAAGAATCACAAATGTAAATTAAGCCACCAATGGTAAATGTATTATTTAATGATTAAATAATTAAATTAAATTAAATTAAATTAATCATGGAACGACTTGCTTCCAGAAGTTGTGGGTGCTCTATCACTGGAGGTTTTTAAGAAGAGATTGGATAGCCATGGAATGGTCTCCTGCTTGAGCAGGGGGGTGGACTAGAAGACCTCCAAGGTCCTTTCCAACAGTATATTCTATATACTGATAGTAAAATCTTTGTATCCATCCAAATACCTTTTAAACTGTAAAACTAAGCAAGTTTGTTTTTCAAATGCAAAATTTTATATAATTAAATATATAATGTACAAAATACATGAGAGACTATACATTAGCATTTATCCTAGAAGAATTGCCTTGTTGCTATTCCTAAAGAAATGATCATTATCAGCTTATTCCAGATTTTGTCACTGATCCTTGGAGATAAGTTCAGCAGATGAGCACATAGAATAATACCTAGTAAAACTCAAAGGCTCAGGGCAAGATTGTTCTCATGTCATGAAAATAGCTTTTTTGCAAACCACTTTATACTGATTATCCCTGGAGCTGCATGCAAAGTTAGGTACCCAAGAAAGCTACAACAAAAAAGCCTTCATTTACATCCCAGGACATTGCAGCTCTGTTCAGTGAGAAGTCAGCTGTGCTCAAGCAACGTTGACATTTTATAAGTCACATAGAAAAAAAGAAGATAATCTAGTGTTGCAGAACACCCTGTACTAATGTCATGTTCAGTTTGCATGTCCTAAATTTGTTGATCCAAAGCTTTAAGCCAGCAAGTCATGGCACAATAGTTAGAATGCAATATTGCAAGCTGATTTTGCCCATTGCCAGTTTGATCCTAACTGGCTCAAGGTTCATTCATCCTTCCATGCTTCCAACATCAGTAAAATGATGACCTAGATTGTTGGGGGCAATATGTTGACTCTGTAAACAGCGTAGAGAGTGCTGTAAAGCAATATGAAGCAATATCTAAGCACTAAGTACTATTTCTGCTAACATGTTACTAAGAACAGTTTAACAATGAGAGAGACTTGAGTGATGATTATAACATATGAATCCCTACTTTCAATTAATTATTTTAGCTCACATCAAGATGAAACAAAAAAATCTAAACAGTAGCAGAATCTTAGAGATGCCTGCGAATGAGAAGGACAAGATTACCAATACAGATTAGAAAAGCTATTTATGCTGATTTAGAAAAGTCAATCAGATTACCTGCAAGATGCCATATGTAATATCTGTCACTGGGATGATGGGTTTAAATGAGTGAATTATTTCAGTAGGCCTCGTAGTTTAAACTTCTTTTCTGAAATACACTTCATTTTCAGCTACCCACTTTTATGTGAAGCCGGTGCTAAATTTCAGACAAATGGAGCAATGGATCAGGTATCGTATTTGATGCAGCTTCGTTAGAGAAGAAGCAAAGGTAGTCTGAAATTGCCCTCCAATGCTTCACAAATCACGCTAGCTTGGTTTGTTTATTTTTAGTTTAATGTGATATATGAATGCACCACAGGAAACAATGATTTACAAACTACTGTAGATGGATAAACATGCGAAGCCCAAAACAAGCAATCCACTGTATTGCTTTGGGAGATATGTGAGCCATACATCCTGCATGTATTTCATGAGCAGGAGAGTGGTTCTGCCACTTTGAAATGATCTTGCCATTGACTGCACAGAGTCCTAATCAAAGTATTCCATCAAAGGGCTGATGGTGGTGGCTGAAGGAGGAAACTAGCAGAAAGTTCAAAAAACAATCAGTGTCAGTAAGACCTGGGGGTTGAATCATTATTCACATTGTAGCCTATGTGTAGCATTATGTTCTAAAGTTTGCTATAGCAAAAATGGTGGATCGGACTTTCTCACAAAGGTGACAATTACAGAGAGTATCCCTTGAGATCTGTTAGGAATCCATACAACTGGCTCCTTAACATGGCTGGGACAGTTAAATGTTATTCCATTATTAAGGGGCTTCTCTTTCAAAGACAATGAAACCCTGGACTGGATTCCAAGGAAATGTGCCTGGGAAGTGTGTAAAGAGTTTGCAGTGGCTGTGATGTTTGGACAAGCAAACCCAGCATCTCAGGCCACATAGAGGATACTTTAAAATATACTGCCTGTGGTGACATACTAAAAGTAGGCACCATTGTAGATTGTTTCTTTTAGAGGGATGATGCGTGTTTATGCTTCCCTTAAGTGGCCATAAAAGTCATGATCAAGGTCTTTCTAAAGTTCCCATATTATTTCACAGCATGGATTAGGCTTCTTTCTTTTGAGCTGTGGAAGGAAAGGAGAAAGGGAAAAGGAAGGAAAGGGGGGAAGGCTCACTGTTGAATTTCCCCGTATTTCTCTTATTTGAATGATGATGGTGAAGTGTGCCTCTAAGCAATTTGTAAGAATGGAAGCTCAGTTCTAACCACCACCCCCTCTCCTCTAGTTCACATACATACTTGTACTGAAAATGTCAGGAAATAAAAATAAGATTTATTTCAACTGATTATTTGGAAAAGCTGTTGTTGGCTAGCCATGGAGGATAACTGCTTTGTAATGCGTTCAGAAAATATGTGCAAGAGGGTGGCTAAGAAAGAAGTGTCATTCATTTTTTGCCCAACTATCAAACTAAGTACTTCACTATTGCACCATAATTAGATTTAACTATTTAAATGGAATATTTTACTCTGGGAGTAAGGCAATAGTGCACCCCTTGGCACCTGCAATAAAAATGCTAAGAAGTCAGCCGTGGAAGTCTTTCCGAGGAGAGCCTTGATAACAAGTCGCAGGATTTCAGTGATGACCAAGGGCAAGTCAGTAAATTACAAAAGGCAGACAAAACCTGCCTGTAGCTGCCTGTCAAGGATCTCACTGGGATTCACTAGACTATATGGCAATCAATCTTTTGGGGATTTTCATCATGTTTATTTAAAAGAGAATTCAAGTTATTTTGGAGGGTAGCAATCAGGCTGGCATCAGAAACTCTTGCTGAAGAAGGACAAAGGCAACTATATTTAATAGGAAAATGTAACTATTAGAAAAAGGGACATAAAATGTTTCATTTACAAAAATTTAGTGAAGAATTTATTTCTGTAGCAACAAAAGAAAAAGAAAAGAAACAAAAAATGGAGTTTTGTGCAAAAATCCCCAACTAAAACCAGAAATATTGAATGATGGGTATGATAGATTAGTTGGCGTGCAAGTTAATTTGTGTGGGGCTAAGACTTTGATACTGGGAATTTATGCCCCAAATGAGGGCAAAGAAGTGTTTTATAAACACTTTATGGAGAGATTAATATTTTTTTCTTATGAGAATTGGTGGCTTGATGGGGAATTAGAATGGTGTGATCTCCCCTCAACTAAATAGAACCTCTGAACAAAATATTAGAATTACTCAAGGCCAATGACCAACAGGTTTTTTTAAAAAAAATCTAATGGACAATTTAGGGCTGGTTGATACATTGAGACAAAAAATGACAATTTAAGAAGGTATACTTACCTGTCTGAAACCATAAATCTTTTCAAGAATAGATATGCTTTGGACTTCAATAATTTGGCCACTAAAATTTTAAAGGAGATATTACAAAGATTTTGTTCAACTCATAGTCCTATGAGTTTGATTTATAAAAGAAAATCTAATTCTTTTAGATGAAGACCAACGAACCGTCACTACAGAAAGAAGCAATAGTGAAGGATTGTAAAACAAAGCTAATAGAATTTTTGAAAATAGTTTAGGTAGAGGCACCGACTTAAGAATGGTTTGGGATGCAAGTAAATCTTTTATTTGAGATCATTTTATACAATACAGTTATGAATTTAAAAAGAAGAGTCAAGAGAAAACATGCTATTTTGATGAAATAAAGAGAAAATAAGAACTAAAGAATTCTCCAGCGATGACAAGTATCTCTCAACAAATTAAACTTCTACAATGGCAATTATCTATAGTATGTTAACGGTAAGATAAATGAAATAAAAATGAATTACATAAAGCAAAAAAAAAAAAACCCTTCAAATTTACCAGGAAATGGCTAGCATATAAATTATGAAAATAAAGGGAAAAGAAATGATATTGAAATTACAAGAGGGAAATGCTGTATTAATGGACAATGCAGCCATATAAAATGTATTCCATCAATATTACTCTATGTATAAAGGAAGTGACATTCCTTTAGAGAAAATAGATGAATATCTAAAGAAACAAAAATTATTGAGGATTACAGCGGAACATAGACAAAATATAAATGGAACTATAACAATACAAGAAGTTTCTGAAGTTATAAAAAAAGATTAAACTAGGAAAATGATCAGATGCCCAGGCAGTTGGTTCTTTTGGATTTAGAGACAATGAGCATTTGAGTGAATAACGAGATTTTAAGCTTTATTATTAACTCAAGCAAACACATTTAAAAGTATAACAGAAAAAGCATATATAACATACTTTGGATGATAACCAAATCTCTTATAAGCTGCAAGGAGCTCCTTAATAATGACACAGAGATTCTCCAAGGGTGTGTGGGAAGAATCCAGAGAAAGAAATATTTTGGGAAATATTAAAAAGGCAGAATATATTTCCCCAAAGGAATAAGGAAGGAGATCTTAAAAAATACAGAAACCAGCCCCCAGAAACCAGCCCCAGGCCCTCTCCCCTAAGCAGCCTCTAGGCAGAAGACAGCTTTTAGAAATGCAAATTCAATAATCCTTTCAGAAAGGTTGGAGCCTTCCAACTAGAAGCTGAAGAACTTAGGAAGACAAAGACCCTTAAAATCTACATACCCCACCCAAACTCTAAGACAGGACGTAATAGGATTAATCCACCAATACCAAAAGGGCACACTCAGACTCAGGTCAAAGTACATGACACAGGAAATATAAAGCCTCAAACAGCAACAGGAAACAACCTCAAGAGCCCCAGAAGGTATAAAAGCCCACCACTCTGCTCCATGTGGTCGGTTGTTTTTCCAGAGCCATCTTTCTGTCTGGCTCTCCTCTTCAATAAACTACAACCTTCTTTCTAAAGCAGTCTCCATTTTGATTATTCCCAGCTTGGACTGGACCCTGATGAAGATTTTTCTTTCAACAGGTGGCAGGTTCCACAGTTCCCAGTGCTAGGTTCTGTGCAACAACACTTCATTTAAAGGTCAGTACTAGGTTTTTTTTAAAAAAAAAAAACCTGCCACCATAACTTCATGGCCTTGCTTCAATGGACATGAGACTGCAAGACTCAACCTTGCACAGGACTCTGAGAGGGGAACTGAAAGCCTGAGACTTTCACAGATAAGAAAGGCTTTGCAACTATGCGAAGATACACTTTCTGCTTTTCCTTTATTCAGCAAGCAGAAGTAAAAAACAAGCAAGTTAGCTCAAAATGAGTTGTCAGTCTAAGACTTTCTTAATATGAAGGAGAAATCAAAATATGACACTAAACTCCTTGAAATACAATGCTCTTCCGCATTGCCACTACAGTCTCCCTTCCTTCCCGATAAGTATAAGCAATTTCAGTATTAACAAATTATCTAGTATTTCAATAGTAAAAATAATAACTCTGGATAATGGATGTGCCAATGGCTGGAGACAGCAGAAGACAAGAGAAAGAAATGGAGAAAATACGAAGACTGGCAAATAAAATTAAATGACTATGGCCCCCCCAAAAAAGCAAAGAAAGTACCAGTAATTAGGCCCCTTGGTTACAATTTCAGCACCAATTGAACACCATCGGCATTGATCAAATCACCACCAGTCAATTGCAAAAGGCAGCTTTGCTTAGAATAGTTTATATCCTGTGATGATATCATTAACAGCATCAAACAACATGTCAATATCCCAGGTCCTTGGGAAGGACTCTATAGTACAGGCATGTCAAACTGCCGGCCCATGGGCCGGATGCGTCACACCAAAACCGCGCCCACCCCATTGCCAGCAATGGGGAAAAAGTTGCGATACGTCACGCGACGTCACATGATGTCACGAGTTTGACATGCCGGCTATAGTAGGTAAAAAAAAAATCAAACACAGTCTTAACATCTGGCTGGCTATGCAAGGAACCATAATAATAAAATATCTTTTCTTCCCATATCTCATTCCTTATCTTTAATCAAATTATTAAAAATAATCATTCAGTCCTAATCAGTAAAGAGCTATCAGGAATAATAACACATATATTTTAGCCTTAATCAAATGAAACTTTAGTGAAATTTATCACTTTATCTAAAAAATAAAGCAAAAGAATGATCTCCCCATTTATAAACTAATTTTTAGAGCCATGTTATTCACTCCTGATAAAAAAAAATCCCATTAATAGCTATCAGAAACCATAATAGAAATATTTTAATCCTGATTAGATAAACTCAATTTATAAACCTTCTGTTTCCTTTAAAAACTTTGAGTTCAATTCCATCAGCTAATGTTCCACAAGCTGATTTCATTTAGTGACAGTTCAAAGTTACAAAGTGACTTATGACCATTTTTCATACTTACAATCATTGCAGCATCCCCAGGGTCACATGATAAAAATTCAGATGTTTAGCAATTGATTCATATTTATGATGGTTGTTATGACGGTTACAGTGTCCTGGGATCATTTGATCACCTTTTGAGACCTTCTGACAAGCAAAGTCAATGGGGAAACCAGATTCACTTAAGAATCGTGATACTAATCTAACAACTGCATTGATTCACTTAACAACTGTGATGAGAAAGGTCGTAAAATGGGGCAAATGCAACTGCCTTGCTTAGCAATAGACATTTTGAGCTCAATTGTGATCATAAGCTGAGGAATACCTATAATGTTTCTTTGTCTCCTTTCAGGAACAGCTTCATTAGTTTAGCATCTTTCTTTTGTAAATCCAAGATAAGAGGGCTTTCCAAGTCACTCTTCTGCTTTATTATTTGCATGACCCTTTTAATTATTAAGACATCAACTGCTTTCATTTGTAAATTCATTTTAGCATCCTTTTCTATATCATTTTATACTCTGCATTTTTAAATCCATGTTCAGATACACAGCATCTTTTTTCCATCACTTTTGTAATCCAATATTTTTTAAAATCAAAATCCACATTCAAATCAGCCCACTCTCTACTTTAGCCACTAAAATCTTATGTTCTTCTATATCCTCAATTATAGTATCAATCTTGTACGTAATTTCTGAATTTCTGAGTACATTGCTCCCAAACAGCCTTAATTTCTTCTACAGTCAAATAGTATTGCTCCATTATATTAATGGGTTACTTTTCCTTTAGTTATAATTGATTGTTCCCTCTGGTTCTCTTTAGGCAACCTTCAAATCCCCTCTTATCTTCTGTTTATTTTCTAGTTCACAAAACTTTCCCACACAAGAGTTTCATACAATTAATTTTGAAATCTTTGTATATTCTTTTATAAATTTTTAACACCCAGGATATATTCTCTCAAGTCCATCTGGCTCCTTAAGTTTCCAAAATCAACTATCTAGTCATCCTTCTGCTGTTTTCCAAAGATTACAACTTTTCTTCTTAATCCCTAAATTTACTTAGAATTTCTTTCATCAAGAAGGAAAATCTCCCAGTGAAATTCAGCTTGTCTTTTGGAAGGTTCTTAACATCCAGGAACCTCATTAACAAGGAACTTCCTAAAGTAGTTAA
The DNA here is from genome assembly GCA_023970755.1 of Azemiops feae. Taxonomy (NCBI): domain Eukaryota; kingdom Metazoa; phylum Chordata; class Lepidosauria; order Squamata; family Viperidae; genus Azemiops; species Azemiops feae. The sequence goes on along the minus strand of JALGBA010004099.1, from coordinate 1,348,529 downwards.
GAAAGAGAGTAGATCGGAGTCTTCAAACTTGGCCCTTTTATGACTTGTGAGCTTCAACTCCCAGAATTCCTCAGCCAGCATGCCTGGCTGAGGAATTCTGGGAGTTGAAGTCCACAAGTCATAAAAGGGCCAAGTTTGAAGGACCCTGGAGTAGATGAATCCAATGTCTCTATGAAGGTGCTGAACTGCAGTTCAGGCAGAAGGCACTTTCCCCAGTTCACAGAGCTCCCAAACATAAAATAGCTGCTATTTTACAATTGCTTTGCAGGGAGGTCTACGCAGAGAAAAATTGTAGGTGGTTCTAATTCATAACTTAATCAGAACAGGAGTTCCAATTAAGATCCAGAAGCTGATCCATTCCCCAATTTCTCTAGTAGCCATGTTCGCCAGCTCTACTTATACTGAGCCATCTTCAGTCCACCATTGTTTCCCTAAATCCAAAAACAGAGGGCTTTTCGAATTTGAAGACATGACCTGAGATTTGGCTACCATGGATATTTGTGGTACGATATAGTCAAGGTCAATGCGAATTTTAAAAACCACTATGCTAGACATGCCATATTGAGAATAAGGAATAAATACAGACCCAGATTGTGCCCGAAAACACCTATGACTCTCAGCACAAGATGCATATTATAGACAAGAAACAGAAGAACAAGTGAAAGATTGTATGATAAAGTGGATTAAAATTTTGGGTTGTAATATACAGATGGAGCAATAAGAAAATAAGTGGCTCAAAAGATTGAAATATACTTTACAATCTTGAATAGAATTTTATTAGATGATGTACCATTTGTATATATAACATCAGAGAAATTGTCTGCAATGTATAAAGGTACATTTATAGTAGAAATATAAACAAGATGGGACTTTTTATCCCTTGTATATAAATGTTGGGTAGACCTATAAAAAATCTAGAAATGTCTGTATTCAAGTATATACACTGATTCAGAGGATACATTTGAAATCAGATTTTTTTTCTTTTGGGATTGGTGGACAAATAACTGAAAAAAAGTCATGGAACTTTTTTTTTTGTACATGGTAAGTGCAGTGAGATTAATGAATGCACAAAGATGGAAAGATTTAGCAGTAGCCATTATGGAGGAATGGTTGGTAAACATAATGAAACTTGCTGAGATGGCTAAATTGACTTCTTTGATCAGAGAATGATAATATCTACATTTATTGCTGACTGGAAACCCCTTATAGAACTTTTCCTTCAAGCAGGAAAAAATGATTTTATGATTTTTGGTTTTGACGAGACAGAATAGATTATGACAAGAAGAGAGATAAACATAAATTATAATTGTTCTTATTATTGTTGTAAAGAAAATTGAAAGGTACTTCATCTGTTTTTTTTCTATTTTTGTAATATTTTAGATAGATAGATAGATAGATAGATAGATAGATAGATAGATAGATAGATAGATAGATAATAGATAGATAGATAGATAGATAGATAGATAGATAGATAGATAGATAGATATGCATACACATACATGTGTGTATATATATTCACATACATACATACACATACACACAAAATATATGGATGTGTGTGTGTGTGTATCACTCTCTAGCCTTCAGGAAGATTGCCTTCACTAACTTTCTAGCTATGTCTCACATTGACTGGGCATGCCTATCAGCAATTGCAGAGAAAGGGAAAGATAAAGGGACCTGGGCATGGTAGGGCATGGAGAAGTTCCAGGCCTCTCGGGAATGGCAGCAAGGAGGGAGGAGACCCATGTGGTAGTGGGCCTAGTTAGCCAAAGTCTTTTGGCCCATAGCAGGTTTCCGCATACTGGTGAGCTTGGCCGGCTGGGATGGGACAAGGAGTAGGTCTGGGAGGCTTGGGAGTGATTGGGGGGGGGGAGCCCGCATGGTGGTGTATTGGCAGCAGGCTTCCACATGCTTGTGGCCACTAGGCTTCCCAAGGTCCCATACCCCTTGAGGCATTTCTACACAGTCACAAAGACCCCAACAAGAGGAGCTGGCACTGTGGTTGTTAACTGAGGTAGTCACCTGGATATTTTGTTTCATGACCACAATGACTTACAATCGAAATTCCTGGTTCAATTGTGGTTGTAAGTCAAGGACTATTTGTATATAGTTGCATGGAAAAGTTTAGACATTTTGGTTAAATTGTATGTTTTAATGAACTCCTAAGTGAACAGAGATTGACAAACCTCTACATGGTATACAATTAAAGATGACATCTTTCTGCAGATTTGAAGGTATACTTGCTCTTTATGTTCTGTTGTTTACAATTCAAAATAAGAAAATGGAGAATATGGCAGATGCAGAGGTTTGGACATCTTTTTAGTCACTGCTTTGTAATTTCCACTTCAGCAGGAAAAAAAACCACTTCCAAACATTTCCAACATCTAGCTAAGGATATAGATTTTCAATAATATTGAAGTCTCTGAGGAATATGATTTATATTTATCTGTTTTTCCTACAAGTACTTCATGACTTAGAGCGCTTTTTGACTTTAGTTCCAAAATACAGTATAATCACTCCAGTGCTTAATGGTTGGCAATGGTTTTCTTCAAATGCTTCACCTTTTTTTTTCAAAGAGATTTTGTTTGGTTGTGATTGAACACATGGCAGTTAGAGTAGGAGCCATCCAGATGTCCATTGAGCTTTGGTCCCCTAGCGTTAGGCAGCACTAGTATTTTGTTCTCATTGCTGTATAGGTCAATTTTAGTGATGGAATGCATTCCTGCAGGTAACTAGGCACCAAGCACTAGTTGGCACCCAGTGCAGGGTGTAACGTCCTCCCATTGGTCAGCATATGGGCCATTGCACTTTGAACCAACTACAGCTTCTGAGTGATCTTCCAAAGCAGTCCCATGTAGTGTATTGTGGTAGTCTTAGGTGATGAAAAACATGAGTCACTAGAAAGATCCTCCTGCTCCAAAGCCCTGCCCCACACCCCATCACAATCTCTATTTGCTAATGTAGCAGGAGCTGTTGATACAGGAGACCCCCAAGTTGCAAACCTTTAGGGGTAGTGCTGCAGCAGACAGAGAATGGATAAACAGGAACTCTTCCTAGGATTCAGTTTATGCCTGAATTATCCCATCCTCATCCTCATATCCTCCAAGCACCAGAACAGGACTTCAATGACATCTCCAGTCTGGCCTCAGGTAGTTCCCTTTAATGCCAGCAGTAGTATCTCCTCTTGGCACAAATGGTCTAACAATCTCCCTGGCCTAGTAAATTATTTCCCCTCAGCTGCTTGAAGTCCTGAGACGAAAAGCTGAATATTTAAGGAATGCTTGAAGGCATGCTGAGAGCTATATGGGTGGATGCTGTTCCAAAAGGCAGGTGCAGTCATAGGCCTTACAAAATCACACCAATTAACTGTTGGTACTAAAAGCAAGCCAACTTTGTCACAGTACTTGGGACTAGCATACAGTATGGGAGATGGACAGTTTCCCAAAGAGCTAGATCCTATGCCATGTATGATTTTATAAATGACACCCAGCACCTTGAATTGTATTCAGAAGCCAACTGATAACCAATGAAGTTCAAATAGCAGCATGTTATATGGTCACAGTGAGTCTTTCCCATCACTGCTTGTGCTTGCCCATTCAGGATCAACTATAGCTTCCATATATCTTCAAGACCAGAACCATATATAAAGCACTGCAATAGTGCAAACACGAGATGAGCAAGTCATGAATGACAGCAAGGAATGATTCTTGATCCAGAATGGGTACAACTGGTGCACAAATAGCACTTGTACAAAGGTCTTCCTGGCCACAACTGCCACCTGCTTCTCTAGCAGGAACTGAGAGATTAGGAAGACTTCCAGATTATGCACCAATCCTGAATGGGGCAGTGCTATTTTGTTAAGGGCCAAAACCTGATGATCCCCGGCCACTTGGACTTGCTAGGGCTGACCCCGAGTCTGTTTATCCCCACCCAGACTTTCATAATTTCCAGGCTTTGGGACAAGACTTTAAGAACATAATTTAGTCAGGCAGGGGCTAAGATGTACAGTGGGGCAAAAAAGTATTTAGTCAGCCACCAATTGTGCAAGTTCTCCCACTTAAAAAGATGAGAGAGGCCTGTAATTGTCATCATAGGTAGACCTCAACTATGAGAGACAAAATGAGAAAACAAATCCAGACAATCACATTGTCTGATTTGGAAAGAATTTATTTGCAGATTATGGTGGAAAATAAGTATTTGGTCACCTACAAACAAGCAAGATTTCTGGCTCTCACAGACCTGTAACTTCTTCTTTAAGAGGCTCCTCTGTCCTCCACTCATTACCTGTATTAATGGCACCTGTTTGAACTTGTTATCAGTATAAAAGACACCTGTCCACAACCTCAAACAGTCACACTCCAAACTCCACTATAGTGAAGACCAAAGAGCTGTCGAAGGACACCAGAAACAAAATTGTAGACCTGCACCAGGCTGGGAAGACTGAATCTGCAATAGGCAAGCAGCTTGGTGGGAAGAAATCAACTGTGGGAGCAATAATTAGAAAATGGAAGACATACAAGACCACTGATAATCTCCCTCGATCTGGGGCTCCACGCAAGATCTCACCCCGTGGGGTCAAAATGATCACAAGAACGGTGAGCAAAAATCCCAGAACCACACGGGGGGACCTAGTGAATGACCTGCAGAGAGCTGGGACCAACGTAACAAAGGCTACCATCAGTAACACACTACGCCGCCAGGGACTCAGATCCTGCAGTGCCAGACGTGTCCCCCTGCTTAAGCCAGTACATGTCCGGGCCCGTCTGAAGTTTGCTAGAGAGCATTTGGATGATCCAGAAGAGGATTGGGAGAATGTCATATGGTCAGATGAAACCAAAGTAGAACTGTTTGGTAGAAACACAACTCGTCGTGTTTGGAGGAGAGAGAATGCTGAGTTGCATCCAAAGAACACCATACCTACTGTGAAGCATGGGGGTGGCAACATCATGCTTTGGGGCTGTTTCTCTGCAAAGGGACCAGGACGACTGATCTGTGTACAGGAAAGAATGAATGGGGCCATGTATCGTGAGATTTTGAGTGCAAACCTCCTTCCATCAGCAAGGGCATTGAAGATGAAACGTGGCTGGGTCTTTCAGCATGACAATGATCCCAAACACACCGCCCGGGCAATGAAGGAGTGGCTTCGTAAGAAGCATTTCAAGGTCCTGGAGTGGCCTAGCCAGTCTCCAGATCTCAACCCCATAGAAAACCTTTGGAGGGAGTTGAAAGTCCGTGTTGCCCAGCGACAGCCCCAAAACATCACTGCTCTAGAGGAGATGTGCATGGAGGAATGGGCCAACATACCAGCAACAGTGTTTGCCAACCTTGTGAAGACTTACAGAAAACGTTTGACCTCTGTCATTGCCAACAAAGGATATATAACAAAGTATTGAGATGAACGTTTGATATCGACCAAATACTTATTTTCCACCATAATTTGCAAATAAATTCTTTCCAAATCAGACAATGTGATTGTCTGGATTTGTTTTCTCATTTTGTCTCTCATAGTTGAGGTCTACCTATGATGACAATTACAGGCCTCTCTCATCTTTTTAAGTGGGAGAACTTGCACAATTGGTGGCTGACTAAATACTTTTTTGCCCCACTGTACAACTGAGCATCATCAGCATACTGATTATGGCTTTCCCCAACAGCTTCAAGCTCTGAGGCATCCTGTAGATCAGGGGTTTTAGGCTTATCTTCTCTACTCCTACCAGCACTGACTGGAATTAGTCATAGAGAAATTAGGGCAACTATCATAACACCATATTTCCTATTCTGACTCTTCACAGGTGGTACAGAAAAATACCCTGGTTGATGGTATCAAACACTATTGAAAGGTTAAGGAGCCAGGCCCTGCTTGACCAAATCTCAGTTCCACCATAGGTTACCAGTAATCATATTTGTATTGTATCCAGGGTTGAAATCTAACTAAAAAGAATCCAGATAATCCATTTCTTCCAAGTTCATTTGCAACTGCAACCAAACCATCTTCTCAACAATTGTTCTTAAAAAAAAAGGAGTATTGGATGGAAATTGTTCAGGACAGTTGGATCCACTGCCCCCTTCAAAATTGGGAGAAGTACTCCTCTCTCACAGAGACCAGCACCATTACATGGGCAGAGTTGCATGTTAAGTTGCTGAACACCTTCACAAACCAGGAGGAACATGAATCTAACACACAGGTGGCTGGATTAACAGTACCAGATTGAATGACTACTTTCTCAGGAGTTCCATGCTCAAACCTTTCTAAGTAACCAAACATGATCATGCCTTGAAACCTTGACTTGACTAGCCTAGAGTCACAGTCATGAATGGATATGATCTTATTGCAGACAGTCCTATAGTTCAAAATCAACAACACATCAATGTTTCAATGTCTTTTTGGCTTACATATACCTCATTAAATACATCCAGCTAGGGCGTATTACAAATGATTTTGCAAAATCTTCCGAATTATCTTTTCTAGTTTGCTACAGTAAATATGTTTTTAATGCTTCAGTAACTACATCAGATTTATCTCAACTCATCTCAAGAGACAGCAGTCAGCTGTTACTTTACTGACCAATATTTATGATATTGTATAGTCAGATATTTCTCTTATTTTTGAATAAATATGCTGTGGCATTTACAAATGTAATATGTTGAATATGGGCACCTCATATTCTTACAGTTCCCTTCAAATTGATATTCTCTGCTTTCAGCTTACATAATTTTTAAAAATAAATAAAATGTCACTGCAAGTGTGATATCAATCTTCATAAACAACTGCTGAATCACAAAGTATTTCCCATTGGTCTGGTCTGATCCATGGCAGAAAATCATAGAAGGAAGTTTTAGTGTTTTGCTTAACTTTTGTATATATTGACATGTAAAATAACTCCTGCTTGACTTTTTCTTATTTTATTGCATCCCCTTGTTGGAATAAATAAATAATACCAGAAGGTTGCGGGGAGCAGTGGTCTCATTCCTTATGTTACTTTGAAATTACTTGGCAGACTTTACTATACAGTTACATGTGCTTTCCTTTGCTTTAATACCAAATCAGTCAATCAATCACTCAAGATGCCTGAGCTTTTTAATGCCATCTGAGGAATCTTAGGCCTATAAACTTATGAATACATAGTACACATATATTTATCTAATTTAAATCTTCACATTTTCAACATCAAATGTTATGATTAAAATGAACAAAAAAAATAGATATCAAGCTGGTTTACTTAAACATGACAGGACCCACTGAAAGTCTCAAATAGGACATTTGAAGAAAATTTAAATCATCACAATAAAATCAAAAGAATGTCTGAATTTTTGGGGGGGATTGTTTAATAACAAGTGGATCTAATATAGTGTACTAAATTCCTATATTACTATTAAGGAATAGCAATGTAAGAATTTAGCACATTATTTTAGATAAGCTGTTGCTTTGCATATTAACTCTTTGCGTTAAATTATCTATTGCTTAGTACTTGGTGTCTTTGTATCATTAGTATGAAATATTAATATACTGTTTGATTATTAATCCTAGATTAATTTTTTGGACTTTCAGAATACCTAAGCCAGCTTAGCAACTTGCAGTGGGAGGTCCCAAAGAGGCGGAGCTGCACCAGGGCTGTATCTTCTTTATGACCTAAAGATATCATGGCCATAGAATACACAAAAGAAGTTCACTTTACTCTTTCAATTGCACTTTTCATGCAGAATTCATAAACACCCTCATTTTTACTGGTTGGCTTCATTGAAATTTTCAAGAATATAGCAAAATTTTGCTTATTTGCAATTGCTATTAAAAGCTCTTGGTTTGATTGTTGTCCTGGTTAAAGGACCATATAACTATCTAAGTAATTTTTATTTGCATTTTTATTCTAATTATTTTATTCTTTTATAAAGAGCTATCATAGTAGTAGTAGTAATACTACTACTACTACTAATAATAATAAAGTTGGAAGGGACTTGGAGGTCATCTAGTCCAACCCCCTGCTCAGGCAGGAAACCCTATACCATTTCAGACAAATGGCTGTCCAGTCTCTTCTTAAAAACCTCCAGTGTTGAAGCATTCACAGCTTCTGGAGGTAGGTTGTTCCACTGATTAATTGTTCTGTCAGAAAATTTCTCCTTAGTTCTAGATTGCTTCTCTCTTTGGTTAGTTTCCATCTGTTGTTTCTTGCCTTCAGGTATTAGCATCAATTGACTTCTATAACTTGCATCTTCTTGTGCACTACTATTATTTGGCTTCTGGATATAAAAGAATAAAGTAAAAAGCAACATAAAAAGTGATTTTTCTCTCTCTCTCAATATTATATATAGCAATGTTGAACCATATATTAAATATTAATTCCTTTGTTTTATTTTTTAAAATTAGCTTTGTGAACTCATGCTTGAGTGCTTCATACAAAATTGTTTTGATTTTTTTGCCTTTAATACACTCTTTAAAGATGCCTTTAATAAACTTTTAATACATAGATGGTTACAGAATATTTTGCACTACATTGCTCTATCAATGATTTGTTTTTCCACTTTAATTCTAAATTCTAAATTTCAGTTCAAGATTCCAGTATCAAACCATGCCAACATCGCTATCCTGATTTTTTAACAAAAAATCCAGATTATTGGCTTGTCTAAATTTATCCTATTCCACAAGAGCAGACATACAGTGTGCGAGTTTGGGGATTATAGATGTTATTCGGATTGCACTCAAATTGTTTAACATATGTGACATTTGTGGCTATGAACATCTTCAGCTGAAGCTATTATTTCAAAGCATGAGTCAAAGCTGGATTAGTCATTAGATGGTATTCTGATACTGTTTTGAATGAATGGTAAGAATATGGAGCATTTATTGATCCATATGTTTCTTACTCAGCCTACACCTAGTTGTTAGACCCATGCCAATTCTCAGTGTGAAACTCTGATACAGAGAAATGATATAGGACTAGATGATTGTTACAGTAGGGAAGATTATAGGTTTAAATAAATGTCTTAATTCTGACAGACATTTTCCTTTCCACTAATCATACCTACTATGTAAAATTTGCATATAAATATTTCTGTTAGGGCACAATTTTTCTTTCAGATTCTGTTATAAAGCTAAAGCTACACTAGCATATTTTATCATCAGCCATTGCTGGTGCAAAGCTTCTATAGTTGGCAAAAATCTCACTTTCATCGTGATTCCACTTTGATAAGTGTTTGTTGAAAACTTGTATAGGTCACTGTATAGGTACATTCACAATTTATTTCAATTTTAGTGATCTCTTGTATAATTGCTACTGAAATAATATACTCTTTAAATCTTTTCTACATATATTATATTGGATAAAATCTTACAAAATTATTTATTTCTTATCATTAAGTAATTTTCAAAGTGAATATTATAATAGTTAAGTTACTATTTTTAATCTCCTTTTAGTACTCGCATCAAATAAGGAAAATGGAATACTTTCCTTGAAAAATTGTATTAGTGGGATTTATCACAATTCAGAGTCTCTAAAAAAAGAAACAAGCCCAAAAATATAAATGCTGCTTTCCAAATTATTTTGCATGAAGTCTTCTGGTTTAGCCAGACATTTTGAGAAAAATGGCAACTTTCAAGTCAATTGTGAACATTTGATATTATGGATTAAAATGCGTTAACCTTTAAAAAACAAATTCAGTGTTACATCTAAAAAAAATCTTTATTAATTTGTTACATTCTAAAAGTTATCTACTATTCTGTTTTCAGTGTGTCTTTGTCAATTATCCTGAAAAACCGTTCATAGTAGTCTAATATACATAAAAATAACCTTCTCATGTATATATTCTAGTGATTTTCTGTCTATATTCAGTTAATCAATTTGGGGAGTCAGAGGAATTCACATAATAATAAATGAATGTTGATACTATCAGATGCAATACAAATATGAAAATTATTCAATATAATTATAAATGATAGGGAAGCATTTGGTTCCTTAGTAGATGACAGTCGAGAATAGCAGAGCCTTTGCTAAAGTTTGGGTGTGCACCCAGTTAACTCCCTTTCTTGGATCGAGAAGCCCTTCAATCACTCATGCCTTGGTTATCTCCCAGATGGACTGCTGCAATGCGCTCTACAGAGGCTACTCTTGAAGACTATCCGGAAGTTGCAACTGGTGCAGGATGTAGCAATATAAGCAGTTCTGGGCTAGTGTGGCACATGCAGTACCTTTGCTCTGTGAGTTGTGCTGAGTGCCAATTGGTTTCTGGGTCCAACTCAAGGTATTGATTATCACCTTTAAAGTCCTTAATGGAATGGGACCAGGGTATCTAAGGTGCCTTCTTGTCCCAATTATATCAACCCATCCCACCTGGTCAAGCAGGGAGGGCATGCTGTGAATCCTGTCAGTTAAGAATTTTGATTGGCAAGATCTAGGAAGACGGCCTTTTTTGCTATTTCCCCTGCTTTTTGGAACATTTTAACCCACAGCTCTGGTTTTCTTAGCTGTGCCTCTTAGCATGAGGATCTAAGATTATTATGCAACCCTGGGAATGGCTGGTGGCTTGAGGGCTCTCCCTCTGTCTAGTTAACGTTTAGCCTCATGAATTTTCAAACTTTAATTTTCACTTTTAACTTGTAAATTTTAACTTTGGTTTTAATTTTGTTTTTAACTTTTGTTTTAGTCATATTTTATATTGTTTTATTAGGTTGTTTGTAAACCACCAGAGTCACACATGTGAAATGAACGGTGTAGAAATTTGATAAATAAACAAATAACTAGTATGCCTCAGTAAAATGAAATTCTGATTCTAGATAGAAGTTTCTCATCAAAAAAGATTTTACAACAGTCAGTACCAAGTACTTAATGTTACCAAAATCTTCTCTTTACCTTACTGCAGCATTTGATATTCTATGTTGAATGAAGAATAACAATGTCATTCTATACACATCTGGCCAGACTGAATTCCATAAAATTTATTCCTAGGATTATATAACATGGTGGGATAATAAACCTCTTACTAAGGGATGATTTACATCAGTATGATGCTTTATGGTTAACATGAATGCAAATACATGGTCATACAAAGATTATTTTGAGCAAGTAGTTTTATATGCTGTCATTTTTTAAAGTTGTTAAGATTCCATCTGAGATCACATATCTCATTATAACTTGTCATTATAGTTGTAAACCTGAGTGAATGACAGCATAAAGATATTTATGAGCATGGTCTAATTTGTTTGGATAAGTAGTTAACACATGCAAACATTTTTACTCAAATCCAAGGCCCATGAATAGATTTGTATATGTCCTACAAGAATTTCCATGTATTTTGAAAAAGTTACCATATTGGCATGGATGAGAAAATGCTTTATAAAAATGCATTATGAACATCAGATTTAAATCACAGAGCAGTTGGGCATCATAGAAAGAGAGCAAAACAATACATTTCTAGTTTGAAATAAACTATGAACATTTTTTTGGAAAAATACATCTCCAAATACCTTTGTTTAAATTATATTTAAAGAAATAGGCCAGAAACAGATACTATAGTTTGATTCTGACTTGTTTGAATTAACCACACTTTCAATTAACTACAATCCTCCAGATTTAGATATAACAGGAAGTTATAAGTGGAGGCAAATGTTTCTTTCCTCCTCCCCTGAGATGCTGCAGAAGCATACAGGAAATGCAAGTCTGAGGTTTCTTTACACACAGAGAAATCCTGAATCCTTAGATACACTACTTTTCACAGATCTAAATAATAAAAAGTGCTTAAAATTAAAATGAAGATGTACAAAACTGGAAAGTGTAAAGATGTAGAAATGTAATCAAGGAATATCCAATTAAATACATACACTCGCAAGCAACTGAAAAATATTATTTTAGTAGAACCAATAGAGACCAGACAGATAGTCTGCTTAAATTGCCATTATGCTTAGGTCCAGCATTTATTAAAGATTCCATTCAAAATAAATTTTATCATAAAAGTGTTATATTTTTGTACCTTTGTAGATTTTCATAAATGTGCATTTCAAAAATGCACAACAGGTTAGCAATATTTTGATAATCTGATTTAGGATTATCTATTACTTCTAATATAAGGGGAGTTTGGGAAAGAAGTTGCAACTTACAATTTAAAAAGAACTATAATAAAGAAATAGCATGAAACAAAAAGTCATTACAACATATAACACTGCTGAAACTAACCTTAGAGCTAGAAGAAACCCACTTGAGAAGTTAAAACCCAAAGCTTTTAAGCAACAAACAAAAAAATCTTATAATGCATCTCTAAAAAAATTGTTTCTATCATGAACATATACCTTGAAAAAACATCCAAACAGTATTCTAGTTTATGTAAACATTCAATTTACAAAAAAGGGCAAGCTTTCTGCAAAATCTTACTGATTTGCAGATTTTAAATTGACAAATAAACATTTCAGAAAAATTAATTATATCTGACCATATTTTTCTTCAAATATTTCCATTAAAAGACTGAATAGACATTTGCCATACACTCATGCTCTCTCTCTTGCATATACATACACCAAACATATATTTAATAAAAAGCAAGAAATATTAATTAAAAATCCTTAACCATTTTCAATTGTTCAGTTTAAATCTCTTTTTTTAATGCCATAGCATGAGTTAAGAGGCACTGGACATACTGGGTATCCAACCCATCTGGTATGCCCGTTCCAAGGTCCGCTTGCAATCTTGTAGCACTGTACTGAAGGTGATATGTGGGTGTTGCTGTACCAGTTGTTCCACAGTCACTTCACTCACCTACATGTAAAAGAAATAATTTTATATATTATTTATTACTAATACATGTTGTCCTTTAATCTCACTCTAAAACATGACATACTAAACAAGAAAATGGCTATCTTTTCAAATACAGAATTGTTTATATTTAAAATTATCAGAAAATATTTTGGAGCAATATCTTTCAAAGTATTAATAATTTGCCTAAAATGAAACAAAAGTAAAACAAGTCTTATATCCCAAGCAAAGAAGCTCCAAAGTATGAATAAGTATGGGCATGGGTAGGTATGGTCAGAGGCTGGGAGTGGGCTCTGCAGGGAACATGGGCCCAGTGCCTTATAAAGAACATGGACCTAATACGTTCATAAGAATGAAGGTACTCATATTGGACCACAAGAACCATAATTTTGAATTGTACTACCACCCAAAGTCAATGGATTTGGAACAAAGTTGATGTAGTATAAGCATGCATACATTAAAAGACAATTTATCCACTATATTTTAGATATGTTGGACTTTCTGAACACTCTTTAATTGCATCTTCAGGTAAAATTCATTGCAATAACACTTTGATACACTGTAGTTATAACTAACATCTCCAGAAAAGAGCACAATAACATGAAAATGGGTAACATAGCAGCCACTTGGGCTTCCAGCAGAAATACTGGGTAGAAAAATGTCTCTAAACTCTAAACTTCAGAATGATTGCAATACTATCTAAATAGGCTGTATTGTTACAATATTCAAGCAAAAGCTATTTATGCATCTGAATATATGAATCTGAATCATATATTTTTAGCTGTCAATGAAAAACCCATCTCTTCATGAGAAGGGAGGGCAATTTTGCCCCTCCCCCACATTTCCCATTGCGAAAGATTTAAAATCTTCCCTCTGTAATAACCGCAATCATCACAATCAATAATTAAAATGTACAGCTTAGAAGGTCAGAAATATCTGTGCTAGACCTTAACCAGAGATATTACCTTTATTCCTCTATCATACAAAGCAATCAATAAGGTCTAATTAAACTTAACATCTCTACAACTGCAGTGCTGTGAAGGGATTAATTTGTCAATTATTTTTAAGCTGATTGTAGTTCATATCACAGAGCCAGACAGCTTCCATCATTCTTTAGATTAAAAAAACTAGATTAACCTAAGAACATGACTTCTAGGTAACTTTCCTTAGAATTTTTTATTGAATTTTAAAATACATCAATATTTAATTTAAATACTCTTAACAGTGTTCCTTTGTCACAATTGTTCACTTTGTACTTCTTTATTGATGTTGAACTAAAATAGATTTACATATCCAAGGCATTTTCCATTCTTACTACAAATATATATTTAATTTTCTTAAAATCCTTGGGCGAGGGCATGTTAAAGAACAACAACAGACTCTTTTCAAATATCTCTTTACTATTGTTATCCCCCCCCCCCGCCCTCAGTCCTACTGCCCTGAGCAAACACCAAACTGAAGCAATTGTGCTAGGCAGTGCAGAGAATGAACAGTGATTGCATTTTATGACAGGGATAAATGACGGGTTTAATCTACAGTTCTTCTGCTTTGATAATAGAAACATTCAATCTTCATTGGGAGATTTGTCAACTGAAGAGCGACTTGGATAGAAAATTGGTTTAACTTCTATTTCAAGTACACAGAGACCCTGCACGCCCTAAACACTTTTGTAAACAACTATATTACAGCAACACTGAATGTGTCCAAAAAACAGGAAGTGCCTTTTAATCAATCAGAATAAAATCTGTAGTGGTACAAGCTGTATGGCAGCTCAGACATATCAGTAAATTATATTTTAAAACTGACCAGAAATGTTACTGCAATATGTGGATGATCACATAAAGCCTATATTAGCCTTTGCCAATGTTGGCATCTTCCAGATGTTGAAACTGAAACTCCCAGATTTCTATGAAAACATGATACTTTCGTACACTGTGCAGTAATTTTAGCAAACATATTGCTTATATATGTGTGTGTGGACCCTATCATACATAATAGTTGCAAAAGGCAGAAGAGATGTTAATTAGATAGGTCTATAGACTGTATGATCATCCTGAGTATGTATCACAACATTGTATGTACCTTCTGGTTAATAGGATATATGCAGTGATGTTCTGGTTTGCAAAGTAGTCTCTAAATTAGAGATCTTAACTTGCATAGAATAGTGTGAACATATTTCAGATAAAATTGGGTTTAGGTTGAATGTGTGAAATACTAGCCAAAATGCTCCAAAACCAAGAGATAGCATCCTGTTTTAAAAATATGGATGAGAAAAAAAATAGAAAAAAATAGCTGCAAATAAGGATATTCAAAATGTTATATACATGAACTAGTATAAGCAGTGAACAACGCATTTTGCATGAATGGTGCCTGAACACAAACACTAGTTTTGAATGTTTTATTCTGTATACAAGATGAAATGGGTTTGTTCTGAGCAAAAGTGTTTGGGAGTGGGGTGTAACTGAGGGAAAAATCCAAATATATCAAAAGCTGATCAAAGGGAGGGGAGGCACTAGAAAGTGGATAGGCCAGAGAGATATGCTATGCTGTGTTTACTGTGCACACTTCAGTAGGGAAGAGGGACCTGGACTAGCACATCAATAATTTGAGTTGATGCGGGCAAAGGAGAAAAGGAAGGCCCTGAGCAACCTGAAGAGTAAGCTGGTGATGGAATATGCTATGCTGGGAATTATTGAAGGAAATAGAAAAGTGATACATATCAACCTTGCCCTACGTGCTGAATAAAATTATTCAGGATCCCTTCAGATTTTATTGCTGGCTTTCTTTTTTCAGAACAATCATATAAAGTTCAGCAAAACTGGAATGTGATCATTTGTTCTGAGTTCTAAAGAAAAAACTTCCCCTCAAGTTGCAAAGAACATGGTCAGAACAGCAAAGAACGATTAAATTAAAAGAAGTAGAGAGAATGCAGAGTGCTTGTGATGAAAATAAAAATGTTGGCAGAATGGTAATTGGTCTGTTGCAAGGAATGTTTCTCAAAAGAGGCAAAAACGGGTGTATACAAGCACATTGTTCTATGTACTTTGTAAGACAGGAGATACATAAAAGCTGAATGCAGTGAGAATAGGCTACTTAGAAAGCGTGTGTTTACTAAAACAGAAAGAAATATGAATGGGCATTGAATGAATGTGGATTGAATGCAAAAGTGAATAACAAGTACAAAAGAAGTACATTAAGGTGATTTGGCAATATAGGGGGAGTAAATGAGAAAATGAGAGAAAATATATTAAGAAAGAGTGAGGAAAGGTAAGACTGAAAAAAGTTAAATGGTGAAATCCTCAAAATCAATGAAATTTGTAAACAATAAGAGACAATATACATGAAGTGATGCATATAAGTGATGGAATCAAGGATGGTTTTTAAGGATAGAAAGGTATAAGTATGGTGAATAGTTTTGGTAAATTAGATTTAGCTGTATTTCCTTTTTTAAACTCATATCCTTAACATTTTCTGTGCTTTAAATAAAACTGACTGCCCCATTCCTTCTTAGAATAATGTAATGCATATATATTTCCATCCCCAGCTCCCACTGCTAAATGAAGCAATTGTACTAGTTAGTGCAGAGGATGAATGTGGGTTGTCTTATTACTTGAATGTTCTTTCATGGCAAAAGACCAAACCAAACTAAATACTAATTGTAACAAGCAGCTGTAACACACTAAATATAAGTTTATTGGGAGAATTTAATATTAGAAATCCTGGTTATCATATTTGTCTGGAATCTCCTACTATATATCAAGTATCAGAGAGCATATGTATCAATTAGCATATCATGTGTACAGTTCATAACTGCGAGCTTTAAGATTTGGCTCTATCCCATCCTCCAACCTGATTGATACTGAAGAATACAACTTATTTTCTCGGAACTAATACAGAAACCTGAATTTATGGGACTTGTGGCAACAGACAGCAATGTATAACATAGAGACCAAAATAAACTGCTTTATGGACTTGACCCAAAATTGGCCATGTATATCAAATAAAAGCACTGGTGGTATTTACTGAAATTCTACAATTCACAGACAAAATCAAACCATATTCTTATTCCAGAACCTGATTGTAATAACTAATGTTACAATATATCAGTTTTGTTTTATGATTTTATATGGCATTATATTGTTTTTGCTACTTTTATTTTTTAGATTGGCTTTACCCGGAATCTTGTATGGAGATGGTCGGCTATACAAATTTAACAAACAAGCAAATAATCCTGGTGAACTATTTATACGTTTAAAATATCCACTATTTAGATTTCCACTGTTTAGAAACCTTTCATATGTCCTTTTCCTTCTTTTCAATGGTTTTAACAGGTTTATGTGTTCTATATCCTAAGTATTATTTTCTCAATTATTTTTAAGTATATTTTTTAACTTAATAGTTGAATGAATAACATTCTCAGGTGGCCTAATTATAATTCCTGCCTGTAGCTACAACATAATAAAAGGTTTGTGAAATCATTCTGTGTGAAGTGCTAGGCACTTGATCTATTCAGCTGAGATGTTCCACAAAGTTTCAGTGATTACCTCAGTGCTGAAGGCTTAGGGCTAGTTGAATAATACACTCACAGAAAAACATCTGCATCCTGGATTTTCTAAGTGTTAAGGCAAACAATGCACTTCAGTTTGAATTATGGATTAAAAACAATAAAAGTGGACTAAGTGACAGCACCTTGTAAGGCTAGCATCTACCTGAATACTGATGCATTACTTTTATCAAAGTGAATTTACTCAGACCCATTTCTTATATATTATTCTTATGAAGTAGATCATCATTTCCATGTTCTGCCTTAGACTGCACTATTAAAGTCTGTATGCAAAATAATAAATGAAGGAGTTGTTTCTCTCAAAGCTTAATTCATTCCCAAGTGGTTAGCTCAATCACTTGATCTATATGGTACCCTGTTATTTGAAGGGAGTATCTAGTATAACTCCCATATTACAAAATTAACTAAGGGTGAAATGTTAAACTAGAAATATTGTACTAGTATTAAACTAATAAATTGGAAAAAGGTACTAATAGAACATTATGAATACAACCTGTCTATATAACTAACTGCCCCAGTATGTGTGTGTGTGTGTGTTTGTGTGTGTGTGTGTGTATATATATATATATGTATTTTTAAGAAAATGTCTTTTCTTAAAAAAACAAGTTATCACTTCAATTCTTAAGCCAACGATATTGTGAAAACCACTTTTTTTGACATAATAGAAAAAACATTTTATGCTACAATTCTTAATTACTTCATAGCTATTATTTCATTTTTAGTATTTCTTAATAATTATTTAGCCTTTTAGTAATATTACAGAATATGTCAGTGTATCATAAAAATGTTCAGCCAAATGGGATATCCCTTAGATTCATTTTACAGAAAAATTTAAGCCTTCTCCCCTATGCTAACTGTATGTATATTTTAATGCAGCTGGGAAAGAGCAATCTAATCCAACTCTAATTGGATTACATTGGAACATAACTGTGGACATTCTTCAATTAATATTTTCTAAAAAAAAGTATTTTCTACATTTGGGGCTCATAGAAGCTACTAGAATTCTTTATTTAATGAAGCTGCAAGCTGGTGCTTTGTCTGGGACAATTCCACTTTTCTATTTTTAAGGTTTAAAATAAATATATATTTAAACATAGCTTATGTTAGGTAGTGAATGTGTGTGCACTAATGGAAGAAAATAAATTTAACAATACTCATGTCTTGTTCTTTTGAAAATTCTAAACTGTTCCCTATTTTCAGATGAAGATATTTTCCTAAGTTTAAGGCATTTTTTTAAAAAAAAATCATATATAAGTTTGGTTCATTGTATGTTTGGTTATATTGCCATTTGTATCTTGCTACTCACAGTTTTGTACTTTATTTTGAACAGCATTTTAAATAATTAAAAATCTATAAATATCTTACTTTTGAATAAACACATATATAATTTCATTCATTTTGATTAAAAATTCACAAAAACAGATTTCATGGTATTCCTATATTTTCAGGATAAGATCAGTGAAATCTTAGAAAATTTGAGATCTAGCAAAATTGAAGACATCACAAGTAGTGGTGATCATTCAACCTCCAAATCCCATATTCAAATGAGATTTCCTTAGCAACAAAATGTTATTTTCTTCTTTTTCTCCACATACTCTCAAAATCTGTCCCAGAATGGATTCTGAGGATACATGGGAAGTTCCACTTATTCCATTAACAGAACCAGCTTTTTCTTCTTCTTAAAAAAAAATCTATTTAATGATTTTCTTCTAGAAGAATACTACTCTCAACTAAGTAAGGAGTCATGCAATATTTTCATACTAGAAACCTTACTCATTCAGACAGCAAAAGCATACAGTTCTCAGATCCACCTTTTTTGATTAACATTTCTATTCTACCTTAGTGGAATAATGACATGACAGGACAATAAAACAATATTTTACTTAATATTATTATCAAGCCATTTTGTTCCTTAAAGTTGCTGTGTCAACTGTATGAAAATTAAAAGAACTACACTAATGGAACTTGATGGAAAAGCAATTAATCTGATTATTTTCATAGCAATAGCAATAACCACTAGTGGAATCTGTCGCCCAGAACCAGTTATATAATCAATGGAATTAAGCAGAGGCTGGATTTAGCCAGCTCAGCAATTTCTCTGGACTAGTTAGGACTTTGTAATTCTAAATTTATATGAAGTACACATGAAAAAGACTCCAAGGAGATTATGTCATAAAATAATGTTTTGGGGAGAATATTGGAATCTTTTGCTATATTTTCCTTATAGTCATTGTGTTGATAGTTTTTCTTCCATATCTGTTAACATTACATAAAGGGAAATGTCTATCTGGTATAGCAACTTATTCAATATTTTGGAAAAGGTTAGAAGGTGAAAAATTGAACCCAAATGTACTTCTCATCCAAGTGCATGGTTGAACATCTTTTAGGCATTTAATAACCTTTCCTATTTGCCAAATATTACTGTAATGATGTTCTAAAAGCATTAGTTGGAAAAATAAATGAATTCTGCATGAAATATGAAAAGTTAAGCAAGAAAGGTTCTCTACTTTCTGACTATGAAAGAGGAATGAAGCTCTTAAGCTGCCAACATTGCATCTAAAACATTTTAAATTCAGGATATAGCTTTTGAATTTTGTTCTTTTTATGGCTATTATTCAGCTTTCCCTTGCACACAGAGGTTTAACAAGCAAGTTAAATAAACCCCAGTGGTGTCTCTTATGCCACACTTTATAGCATTCTCATCAAGATAGCCAATATATATTTCCCCATTAATCAAGAACAGTTTTCCCTACTTGCTTTGTAGCACTCTCACAGATTCTTATTCTTGTTAGCTTAGTTGTCTCCCTTCACAGCATGCAGTTCTTTTTATAACAAGTCAGGAAAACATAAGCAAGCAATTAAAGGAGTACAGACAATACTGTATATAGATTATACATGGTTTAACTGATGGCATACTAAAATCTGTTTAAAACGCCATGGTTATTGAAATTTTTGGTACTTCAAGGGAGGACATAGACTTTTTTTTTTTAAAGCTTCCTTTATTGTACAAGCAAGTTTAATTATACCCACAAAATACATGTAAAATTGATTGATAATTGAAGGCCTAACTTAAATCCAAGAAATTAAGCAGATATTTTTAGCACTATTCATCAAATAAGACTCTCAGATAATGGCAGTCTTCATTTAGCAACTGACTCATATAGTGACCATTTTGCAGTACAGTGATGGAAAAATAATTCTGCAACCAATCTTTGCATTTATGATCTTTGCAGGTTCGTAAAGCAAAGGAAAGCCAATATAAGAGCATAAGCACAGTCACATGTTCACTTAATGATTGCCTTCCTTTATAATCAAGTTGTTGGTCCCAATTGGGACTGCTAAATCAAGGACTATCTGTACTTTGCTTGTCTTGCCTCTCACAAAATATTCAGGTATAAACTAGTATGCTCTGTAAACAAATCGCACTAACAAAATAGTTGTTTCTTTAGCTTAGAATTTTTTTTAAAGTTTCAATTTGTTTTTAAAAGTAAAAAAATGTAGTACGCAGAAACATTTTAATGTTTTTCTGAATAAGCAAGAAATAGTCCATAATGTATGGAAAAATTAATAATGGTTATACTGTATTTATATCATTTTAAATAAATATATTAAGCTTCTTGTTTTTAAAATGATGAGTTATGAAGAAGAAATGTGAGGCAAAATTAGGACTTTTACAGTCATATATTTTGTTCTTTTTGGGGGCCAGGGCATATTTTTAGATTTTTATTTTAAATCTAAGCAGATTGTTATATTAATGAATTATATATAATAATCAGACAGAAATGAGAAAATTCAGAAAGTGAAACTATGTAAAACTACGTTAGCATCGTAACTTCAATATTAAACAACCAGAAAGGACCACATCACATACAGAATTTGCATTTACTGTCTTGCTTGAATAGATTTAAAAATGTGGCTTGTAAAACACATGGGGATGTCGTATTGGTTGTTTATACAATGTTTCTTACCTTATCACATCTCATCAGTCCCAAGTATCGGAGTGATTTACTAGTCTGAGCAATCTGGGTGGCTCCCTGATCTGTAATTTCTTTGCACCATCCAACATCAACTGTCTCTATTGTCATACTGTATCTTCCAATGGCTATCAGTGCTGTAAAACATCAAACAAGCCAGAACCAGAAATGAAACATAAATCAGACAAGCATTTATTTTATAAATACATGCAGAAATATTAAAGCAAACATTATAAATATCTACTCTTGAACTTCCTATGTTGTACTTTGATCGATTTACAATATTTGTACATATATTTATAAACAAAGAACTTTAGCCAGGTCTTTTTCTCTTTAAAAACCATACTGTAAAATACTTACATTTGCCTTGCTGTATAACAGGGGTGTCAAACTGCTGGCCCGCGGGCTGGACACGTCATCCGGAAGCCACGCCCACCCCATTGCTGGCAATGGCAAAACCGGCCCGATACATTGCGCGACGTCACGTGAGGTCGCGAGTTTGACACCCCTGCTGTATAATATGTAGCGGTTAAATTTGGTTAAACTTCTGTTGTAAATATATGGTCTTAATTTTGCCATTATTCTCCAAGTTTTAGTTTCCAGTCTGATATCTTTGGTAAAGCTCCTCTTTTCCTCGCAGCATATATTTCAGTAAATATATATTTACTGAACATATATTTCAGTAAATAATTATAACTTTGTTTTGTTTTGTTAAAATGCTTTAGAGTTATCCCTAGAAGAATTGTAGCTTCATTTCTAAACTGATTTCCAATATTTTCTAAATAGCACTATGTATTTCTTTCTGGTACTTTTGAGTTATTTTACACGTTGACTTTCTAACTCATGGCATTTCCACCACTTCTCAGTATGATTTGACTGTCTTGGCAATTATTGATATAGTTATAAGTTAGAATAAAGGTGGAGGGTAAAATTCATAAAAGTGTTTGCAACAAAAATTGTGCCCTTTTCAACATGCATTGGAATGTTGACACAAGTATACAAGAAGTAGAGCTTGCCTCCTCATATGATACTATTTTATTTCTATGAAATCCAGACTTGTCACTGACAACCTTGGTTAATGGATTGGACTAGGACAAGGAAGATCCACATTCAGACACAGAAGTTCTAGTCATTATCTCTCAGACCAACTAACTTCACAGGATTGAAGGAGGAACTACTATATAACCAGCCTTAAGCTATAAGAGCAAAGTTTCTTAACCTCTTTAGCTTGGATGAACTCTGAAATAATTATCAAGTCTCAGAGGTTTCTGAAATAGAGAAAGGAGATTCATAAATTGTATATCCTCTGGAGCGAATTCTGGGAATATTAATCTATTTAAACACTGATTTTTATTAGTGATGGATTACTTGGGAAATATTAAAAAATTGAATGCTTACTTATATTTTAGTCACTATTTGGCCATTGCTATTTTTAATTACACTAATACATTTTTATTTAATTTTTTTTATTTATTTGCCAGTATTCTCGAGTTTTTTTTAATCATGTTTGTAATATCTTTTGGCAAAAATGATTTGAAAGAAGATTGTATCTGCCACCAAATCACCTGTCTCCTTTTATTTACTATCTGTTTATACATGCTAGTCCAGTTCTTGCATATTTTGCTAGTAGATTGTTAATGTATTTTTTTACCAAGAACATTATTGGAAATTACAAAATGCAAGTAAAACTAATGTAAACTATAAAAAATAAAAAACAAGAAAAAAGAAAAGAAAAAGGAACTTCCCTTTCTTACCCAGCAAGCATAAACTTATCACCGCCTCTTAAAATATAACAAACCATTCTTGATCCCTAATATTATTCCATTCTCAAACAAATCTTTAAAATGTCCTCCATTCTAATTAGCAAAAATTCATTAAGGTTTACCAGAAATAACAGTATAGCTATTATAAATTTATAATACCACTTAAAATCCTTTCAATTTTTTTCAAAAACAATCAGTAAAAATACAGTATGTTACAAAGGGAGCAAAATAATTATATTAGTCTTAATCAGATCTCTTAAGCAAATTCTTCAAACCCCATCATTCAAATACAATCTATAAAAATCCAAAAAACTTACTAAAAATATCAACATTAATTTTAGACAAATAAATTTAACATGTAACAAGTAACCTCTTTTCTACATAACTGTTATTTATAAAATAATAACTTAAAACATATTCTTCCAGAGCTAGCAAAAAATAAAAAAACATTACAAATTACCAGAAATAACAATTTATCTATTTTAGGTTCGGCCAAATAAGTCCACTTTATATTCTTTCTTCTTACACCCAAACTTATTAACCCCAGATCCCTTCAGATAATACTTCAACATATGGTTTCTTATTATTTTCTCTTTAAGTTTTGTCAGAAAATCACTGCCAGCATTAAATAATCCCTCTTGTAATTCCAATATAAAAGCAGTCATTCAAGTTCCTCTTTTAGTCTACCGTGTTTCCCCGAAAATAAGACCCAGTCTTATATTCTTTTTTCCTCCAAAAGAGGCACTAGGTCTTATTTTCGGGGGACATCTTACCTGCTTACCTCAGGATCACCGCAGCCAGGCCTCCCACGCTTCGACACCTGTCATGCTGCAGCCAACTTCTTCTGCTTGTGGCAGGACACCACGTAGTGTGCTGTGCCATGGCATGCGCGAATGACGGCACCTGCGCAATGCACATGTCATCCTGCCACTAGTACGGGCACCTGTGCGATGTGCCACGTGGCCTCCTGCCATGAGTGGCCGCTTGCAACCAGAAGTGGGCCAGCGGCCACACAGGCGTCTGTTGAATAGGGCTGTTGTTGCCGCCACAAGGCGAAGGTGTCGAGGCATGGGAAGCTGGCTAGGGCGGCCCTGAGGTAAGCGGGTGCAGGGTGTGTGGGGCAGCTCCACCCCTCCACCCTCACCCTAGCTTGATTTTTATGCGTCTGCCTCATCCCACCTCGTACAATCAGACAGTGGGATAGAGTGAGTGGGGTCTTAACTAGGGCTTATTTTGGGGGTAGGGCTTATATTAGGCCACGGGTCGGCAACCCACAGCTCTGGAGCTGCATGCGGCTCTTTCAGCCTTCTACTGCAGCTCCTGGCCTCCTCCGCCATTTGCAGAGAGACAGAGACAGAGAGAGACACTTGCGCTTCCCTTCTGTCTCTCTCCCTCCCTCCCTCTCTCTCTCTCTCTCTCTCTGTGTAAAAAAGAGAGTGGCCTCACGCTGTTCTCCGACAAGCTGACAAGCTTATTGGGCGGGGCTCCTGCCTTTGCTGCGTCGAAGCAGGAAGCAGCAGAAAGCAGCATCTCTCTCTCTCTCTCTCTCTCACACACACACACAAACACACTAAGTGGGGGAAGAGGACTGGCAGACCAAGGGCAGGAGAGAGCTAGCCCAATAAGAATGTGTGTCAGCTTGTCGGAGAGCAGCGTGAAGCCAGCTTGCCAGGTGAGCAGAAGATCAGAGAGAGGGAGAGGGGGGGAAGAGAGAGAGAGGGAGGGAGACAAAGAGAGGGAGAGGGAGGGAGACAACTCATGCACAGCAGCCTCTATTTCTTTTTAATTAAACTCTTCAATCAAGCTCCCCCCCTCCCGTGCGCGCGCACACGTTTTGCGGCTCCCAGTGTTTTCTTTTCTCTGGGAAACAGGTCCAAGTGGCTCTTTGAGTGTTTAAGGTTGCCGACCCCTGTATTAGGCGCACACGTAAAAATCAAGCTAGGGCTTATTTTTGGGATAGGTCTTATATTCAGGAAACATGGTAATAGAAATAACTATAGTTGTGTAAAATATATCCTCTTTTAATTGTTGTAACATTAGCTGGTATTATCTCTAGGTTCCATTTTTCACATTTTTCCATGTTCTTCTTTAATCTGTGATTTTTATGTCCACTATTAGATCAATTTTCTTGACCAGTACAGGATGTTTTTCTTCCATAGCATTATCTATTTTGTCAATAAACTTGTCAATAGCAGGAGAAATCTTTCAAATTGAACATTCTAAGACTGAGTTTGAAATAAAATTGTTTACAAATAGGGAACATACAATCAATAAAAAGAATAAATTTTTACTAAAATTTGAAACAGAAGTGAAACAAGTGAAAATGTATGACAAGTAAAAATATTTTGTTATAATATACAGTTGGAACATTGGGAAAATATGTGGTTGAAAGGACTGAAATTTTCATTATATTATAAAGACAGCCTTTGATTTACAACCGTTTGTTTAATGACTCAAGGTTATAAATGAAAAAGTTATAATGAAAAACATGACTTACGATTGCTGACTGTCCTTATGGACTTTTTGCATAAAACTGAATAATAATAATAATAATAATAATAATAATAATAATAATAATAATAATGATGATGATGATGATGATGATGATGATGATGATGATGATGATGATGTTGGAAGGGATTTATGGTTTTGGTGATTGGACAGGATAGATTATAGAAAGCAGAGAGTTAAGCACAGAGTAGGAAGTAAATTTATCATTGTACTTATAATTGCTGTAAAGATCTCAGAAGCTAGTTCTTTGTATATTTTTCCTTCTTGTCTATTTTTTTTACTTTTTCCCCTTTTTCGCACTTTTAGTTTTTTCTTTTTTACTTTATTTCAGTCCTTTCTTTTTCTTACTTAATATTCTATAATTTGCATTAATTTTTACCTTTTTAAAAAAATCTTTAATAACATTATATATAAAGATATTTAACATCCTTATCACTTGTTTTTATACACATACTACTTGTAGAATTGGTTGTGAAGTTAACCCTCCCTTCTAAATCACCCATCTTTCCATTGCTACTCAGCCACCTATTAAATAAATTATCTATAGTGAACTGAATGCTGTTTCAACTCCTCCTTCTTTCCATTTTATCTAACTTTCCAAAAAGGCCTATCAGATTCACAGAATCTGATGTTCATGCATTTCCTACAGTTCCTGAACCCCTCACAGTTTTGTGCCAGTTCTTAGTTCTCATTCAGTTTTGAAGTTGTCAGGCTAGGAATTGCAGCCATTGTTTGTACCACTTATATTTGCTGGCTGTTTTTTCCAACACAATAAAAAAATTGGTTGCTAGTTAAAAACATAACTGTACCCTCATGTTCTTTGCTTAGGAACAATTTATCTAATCATAGTTTCCCAGCCATGAATCTGTTTGTAGACAAGGTAGAAATTAATTATAATATTCGCAATAGTTTTACAATTGTCAGGCTTAAAATCTCAAGTTTGGATTAAAACACATCACAAAGAAAAAAAAATATGTGGGAATGGAGCTGTTGTGATGTTATCATTCCTCTGACTCTTTATATAAACAATCTTAGTGTGCCTGAAGATTATTAAAAACATAAACTAACATAGGCTCTGTGTTAATAATAAATTATTGAAATTGTTTCAAGACACCTCAAAAGTAAAAGCCACTTATATACAAAGAGATTTATATCCATATGCATGCATATCGAACTTGAAGCCTTATCTAAAGATGAAGACCTCTACCCCACAATTCCTGGGAACATTCTGATTTGATATGTACACACAAACCCCAGTTATTATTTTGTGAATTTTGATGGCTTGATTTGATTGAGAACCAATTTGGTATAATGGTAAAGATGCTGGAGTCTGCCCTAAGACATGAAAGGTGGTTGGATGACTTTGAATCAGTCACTCTCAAAAGAGTTGCAGTTGTGGAAAAAACAGGAGGAGGGAACATTATATGGTGGCCTTTAATTTGTATAAATAACAGAATAACAGAGTTGAAAGGGACCTCGAGTTCTTCTAATCCCAACCCCTGCTCAAGTAGGAAACTCTATACCATTTCAGACTCCAATCTCTCTCCAGTGTTGGGGCATCCACAACTTCTGGAGGCAAGTTGTTCCATTGATTAATTGTTCTAATTGGCAGGAAATTTCTACTTAAAGAATAAGGGCAGAATATAAATTAATAAACTTCCTAAGTATAAAGGAGTTTCTTACAAACCAAAAAAGAATTGAGAAATGAACATTTAGATTTTTCAAAGCACTGTTAAGAAGTATGAAGCTAAATATCTAAACAGTTATTCTTTGGAGAAGATGAAAAAAATCAACTTGATTTTCTAAAACAAAAAAAAAAACAAAAAACAAAATCTGTGTGTGTTATGTGTGGTTATTCTTTTTTGTGAATATGAACTCAGTAACATGCAGAAAATCTCAAGGGGAAGCTAGAAACCAGTTTAATATGATAACCTGAAGTAACTGAAAAGAAAATGGATTGATCTGCAGCATCAACAGCAAGTTTGTTTTTTTTGAGGGCTTCCGCACGTGTCCTCTATGTTAATAGATATTTTGATTTCATCGGCATGCTAGATAGCAAATTTCTCAACCACTAAAGCAAATAGTTAATTTCCATAAATAAGTTAGCCTGGAAATATTAAAAATATAAATCCTTAATTTATATATAAACATAGTAATAAAGGAGAAGTATATTAATACCAACACAATCATGTTCATTCATACATAGTGAATTATACTTCACTTCTCTTTTACCCATTTTACAAGCCAAAAATGAAATGGCATAATTTGGGAGCTAATCTACTGGTTCCAGAATCCCTTATACAGGTTCTTAATTGTTAGAACTTTTAGGATCTTTTTCCTAGTTAACTCAGAAGTTAACTGAGTCCATGATATCTGAAACATACAAATAAACATTTACACCATAATTTCTTCTGTCGACTCATCAAATTGCTTTCAGATAATGACAGCTGCAACTCACATCCCAAGATAAGATGTCGCTGGCCAGCTGCACCTTAATTGCAACTACTGCAGAATAATAAAGCTTGTAACATTAATTAGCACTCCTATATAAAGAATAGGATGAAATGTCTTGAAGATAGTTGAGTGTAATCATCCCGGGAACTCTTTAAACAGTAATTAAACTGATGGAAATGCGAATAAAAATGTAGTCCTAAGGGTTTGAAAAAGACTACTTTCTCCTCAAGTAGTTTTCAGAACTCTTCACATTTAGCAGCATAATTTACCTTTCAAAATATTCACCAATAAGAAGCATACCAGGGGAACATGCACAGATGCATTTCAATGTGGGCCTTTTTCTTTAAAAAAAAATACAATACAACTATTCTTTGCATATTTTATACAGTAGTCTGACAAAAGGCTGACATGTGCCACAGGACTTTCTTCCTACCTGCATTACTAGTGTCATGGCCCAAATGCATCAATTTATTATACTAATGATAGGAATTATACTGAATTTTGTAAGCTGTTCTAGAAGCCTTTTCACCTAAAGAGTGGTAGAATTATTTGAAATAAACCAGGCTAGACAAGCAGGCATTGTTTCTCCATCTGTTACAATTTACTCAGTTAAATATAAACAATTACAACATGTAATTCAAATATGTACATTATGATCTACTGCAACTAGTTGCTGCATCTGTACACAGAGAGTTTGAGACAAACAACCATATGTCAGGGACTGTGAACAGCAATTTCCCAAACAAATGACTAATTTTTAACTATTAACTGTTATAAAAATACACATCAGGAAGATGTTTCATTTAGTAATTTCTAAAGAAATTGTAGGGAATTTAATTCTTTCTATTGCTTATGAACTATGTACAAATCATCTTTCCTATAAAATGTGTATGATGAAATTGTATGTCACCGCTGTAAACATTGGATGTTTCCGCTCCGACAACTGATGAAAATTGCAGCCATTTTCTCTTTTTGCTTTTAACATGCTTTTTCTTGTATTTAGAGATTAGGTGCAGAAGGGGTGTTGGGATGAGTGCTGAGCTCAGCTAGCCATAATAATAAACGCTGCTTTGTGGGAACCCAAGGACGAATTGATAACATTTTGGCGGGCTGAGGGGCTGGGGAGAAAGCCCATGTTTCAGGCTAATTGGAGAACATGATTTATGACTGCCTGTTGGGGGTGGGAGTTGCAGTTTGTTACTTTGTATCTGGGGGAAGGGAAACTAGTTTTAGGTTCAACTATGTAGTGCCGATACTTTGTTTCCTGAATAAAATGTTCTTTAAGGAAGAATTCTTGCCTTGAAGTTCTTTTGATGGGTTTCACCTTTCGGAATCATGACATTATAATTCTATGTAATTTGTAATTTGATCTGTTCCCAACTGTCCCCTTCATGTCTGTTTATTTTTAAAGTACCTAAGGTACTTAAATTTCAACACCCCTCTGATGTGCATGGTGAATTCTTTAATGAAATTCATTTGTTTTTTTTAACTGCAGAAGTCAGCAAGAAGGGAAAAATGTTTTATAAAATTTTGAGGACTTTCCCCCCCAGCATGCAGGATACTATTAAGCATATACTTAATTGCAGCTAAGAACACTTGTGCTTCTATTTCAAGTGGACATGTTTTGTGCAGAGACCTTTCTTACAATTGTTCTTAGTTAAATCAGTGTCTAGATATGTCAGCTAGGGAATTTATATGGAATATTCAACATTTATACAGGGATATTCCAAATAAATGTTTAGAAATTTTTGCAAATTTTTAAAATTTGCCTTTAAATTCTTCGACTAAAGGACTAAAAACAGGCATAGAAATCTAAAATGTGCAAGATCAGAGACTCATCCAGTTCTGTGGGATTCTTTTCATCAAGTTCGATATGGGTTCCTTTCATTAAATTCTGTGCTCATTATTTTATCAGGGAAACACTTTCATTTTTGAAAACAAACCTTTTATTTAATAGTCTCTGTGCTTATCAACTATGTAGTCACTTTTTTCTCCCAGCATACAACTTGAGAGGCAACAATGTGGGTGTGGATGGTGATGGCAAAAATGGATGGCACACTTGGGCCATTCTATCCTGTTTTTGTGCGATATAGACTTTCAGTCAACTTTGCCAAAATGGCAACTGTATTAATTCATATAATTTTCAACAATAAGTGCACCATTGTACATGTAGTATAAAAAAATCAATATGATCCTTGGGATAGATCAGTATTTGCTTTTCTCAGTTGTGAATCTTGCTATCATTCTAGTCATTTCTTTTGTAGTATAGTGTTAATTGGAATTATATCATTAAATATCATCTGGACTCTCTAGATTTTAGTTTTATTGCTGCGTGTCTTATTTCATTTCTCAGAATTCTATACTAGTGACAAAAATAGTTTCTGAAACCTTTATAGATCTGTTGATTTAAACAATATTGTGATGCCACATTCTGTCTTTACTGGTTGCAGTATACTGTTATTATTTCATCACTTAAAATATTTCATTCTGGAAAATCCATTAACTAATAATACAATGGAACTCAAACACATTAGGAACTCTAGTTTTTCTTTCTTGTTCTTCAGAGAAAACAATTTTAGATAAGAACACAGACCAATCCCACTAAGTCATACCAATCATCCATTTGACACAAGATTCCATTTTCCAAAGATGACAGAAATGAGTGTAGTATTATCTGCCCTCTTTCTACCACATTGTTTTCCAACAGTATTTTAAGCTGATTGCACATTTTCTGAATTCATAATAAAAAGACAATAAATAAAAAGTAATATATTTGAAGTACAAATGCATTAAAACAAAAAAGATAAAATATGATGGAGACTGTCAGAGATAATGAAATGCCCTTGGAAGAATTGTAGATTATAGCCAGAGACAATACAGCATAGTGGGCATAGTTGTCCATATAGTTATTTATTTAAAAAAAAAACCTGTGTGTGTATATAAATTGACTTAAAGTGTGTTGATAGCAATTTCACTTTAAAAGAAGAAATTTAGACTTTAATCTCAATTATTTATTTGAGGTCTATCCCAAAGCTGCTATAAAAGAAAGATGTTGCTAAGAGAATGTGATTAACTATTCAGTTATTGGTCCATCATCATATATTTGATTAAACATTTCTTTTTGTGCAATAAACAAAGGAATCTAAGAAAACCAGCCATACAGTCTTCTCTGGTATAATAAATAATTAAAATTGTACTGTTTGCTGCTTTCTCTCAACATATTAAATGAATTAATGAAGATTTTATTATGGTTTTTAGCCAATCAATTAATAAAATAATCATCAACTAGAATACTTTTCTTAAAATAAATACAATTAGCTTAACAAAATCCATGTGATTACACTGATAAAGTATGAGCTCCCATCTTAATAGCAATATTTTTATTTACTTATTTATTTGTAAAATATATTAGCTTCCCATCTTGCCACATAGTAACTTTGGTGGGCTTACACTATTAAAAAATAAAACGGTATAATTTACAATAATATAAATACTATAAAATCAACCTAGCTAAAAAGGATGGGGGAGAAGGAATATGATGAGAGGGGGAGAGGGTGGGATCTGTTGTTAATAAATCAACCACTCCCAAATGAAGCCCCCCATTGAAGCCCCCAAACTAACATATAAAGGTGCTTTGCAACTATTTTATATATATCAGGGCTCACATATGTAATACAGTAACAATACATAAATATTTTTCACTGGGAGCCTCAATGGAGGCTCAAGTAATGAATGTAAATATTCCTTCAAGATATCCTGCCTAATTATATCATATATAAGAACAGTATGGGAGGAACATTGTTGGACATTATGTAAGAGGGATGAAGATATTATCACATCAGTTCTCAATATGGACTCTTCTCAGTGTGGACCACTGGTAATCTCTCTGAAGTAAAATTCACTGGTAAAGCTATTTAAGCCTGGTAAAACCCCTGGGTATGATACAAGAGGCAATCAAGAACAATGGGGGGAATCTCAATTCTGACTTCTCTTTTCTCTTTCATTGAACAGACCATGTGTGTGTCACTGAAGATTTGGCATAGCAATAATTATTACAATATATAAAAAAGGAGAAAAATGCACCCAAACTATAGTTATTAATCTATTAGATATTTTCAGCAAGTTGTATGCAAGATAGCAATATTAAATTATTAATGAATTATGAATTAAACTGTTTGCGAAGGAAACATTATGGCAGACAAACAATTTGGCTTTTGACCAGACTATTCTCTTTCAGCCTAATAAATAAAATGCATTTATTTCACGTAGTTTTATTGTATTTTATGTCTATTTTTTAATTTTATTATTTATAGATTTACATATTTTATTGTAGTATTCTGTGACCTAAAAAAACATATTTTTTTTCCTCTTTATGTTCAGCCTTTATATTGTTCTATCTAACAGAAAAACATACCTCCACAACTAAACTGGCCTTATAGCCAATATCCCATTGGATCCTTATTCAACCTGATTTTCAAGATACATTCTTGTGAAAATTACTGTTAAGATAACTTAACTCAGTGGTTCTTAACCTGGGCGATATCGCCCCCCAGGGGGCGATTTCATTTTTCAGGGGGGCGATGGATTGAAAAGGGGCGATGTGGGGGCGAAGGAACCAAAAGGGGGCGATATGGGGGCGATGGAGCGAGATGTTTTGGGGACACTTTTCAGTCTTCCCCTGTGGCTCTGAGCCTCCTCCGCCATTTGTAGAGAGAGACAGAGGCAGAGAGAGGCACTTGCGCTTCCCCTCTCTGTCTCTCTCTCTCTCTCATGCAGGGCTCCTGATTGGCCCTGCGCCCGGGTGCCCCACCCCCTGGGAGCAGCGCAGCCATGAAGTCCCTTTCCCTGGCTGGCCTCGTCCGAGGTGCATGTGGCCAGCCCTCCTGCAAGCCACAGCCCCGAGGGAGAGGAGCCCCTGCGATCCCCAGCCAGCAGGACCATTGGCCCAGCTGACCGGGAAGGTGCAACGGAGTCCTGACTGCTTTGTCGGCGAAGGTGAGGTGAGCAGAATATGGGGGGGGAGGGGGCTGTCCCCGGGCCGCTCCAAGGGCAGCCGAGCCGGCCACACTGTCAAGCCCCCATGGGCTCGACATCCACGGGAAGGGGGGGAAGCATGCTCCAGGGCAGCGGCGGCCTACCGGCGGCATGGGAGGCTCCAGCGTTGGTCCTGGCGGGAAGCGGATCGTTGCCCCGGTTCCGCGGCTTCAGCCCGGGGATGCCGGCAGTGCGAGGGGAAGCTTGGCGATGCAGCCGACGGGCCGGGCGTTCTGCAGATGCCCCGCGGCTTGAGCCCGGGGATGCCGGCGGCGTGAGGGGAGGCTTGGCGATGGAGCCGACGGGCCGGGCGTTCTGCAGATGCCCCGCGGCCCGCGGCTTGAGCCCGGGGATGCCGGCGGCGGGAGGGGAGGCTTGGCGATGCAGCCGACGGGCCGGGCGTTCTGCAATGCCCCGCGGCCCACGGCTTGAGCCCGGGGATGCTGGCGGCGCGAGGGGAGGCTTGGCGATGCAGCCGACGGGTCGGGCGTTCTGCAGATGCCCCGCGGCCCGCGGCTTGAGCCCGGGGATGCCGGCGGCGCGAGGGGAGGCTTGGGCATGCATCCAACGGGCGGGGCGTTCTGCAGATGCCCCGCGGCTTGAGCCCGGGGATGCCGGCGGCGCGAGGGGAGGCGGCGATGCAGCGATGCAGAGCGGCTTTGGCTTCATGCAGCCGACGGATGCCGGGCCCACGGTTCTGCAGATGCAGCCCCCCAGATGCCCGCGGCTTGAGCCCGGGGATGCCGGCGGCGCGAGGGGAGGCTTGGCCATGCATCCGACGGGCGGGGCGTTCTGCAGATGCCCCACGGCCCACGGCTTGAGCCCAGGGATGCCGGCGGCGCGAGGGGAGGCTTGGCCATGCATCCAACGGGCGGGGCGTTCTGCAGATGCCCCGCGGCTTGAGCCCGGGAATGCTGGCGGTGTGAGGGGAGGCTTGGCGATGCAGCCGACGGGCCGGGTGTTCTGCAGATGCCCCACGGCCCGCGGCTTGAGCCCGGGGATGCCGGCGGCGCGAGGGGAGGCTTGGCCATGCATCCAACGGGCGGGGCGTTCTGCAGATGCCCCGCGGCTTGAGCCCGGGAATGCTGGCGGCGTGAGGGGAGGCTTGGCGATGCAGCCAACGGGCCGGGTATTCTGCAGATGCCCCACGGCCCGCGGCTTGAGCCCGGGGATGCCGGCGGCACGAGGGGAGGCTTGGCCATGCAGCCGATGGACGGGGCCGTCGGCTGCATCACCAAGTCTCCCCTCGCACTGCCCGCATCTCCGGGCTCAAGCCGCGGGCCGCGGGGCATCTGCAGAATGGCCCGCCTGTCGGCTGCATCGCCAAGCCTCCCCTCACGCTGCCGGGGTCCCCGGGCTCAAGCCGCAGGCCACAGGGCATCTGCGAAATGCCCTGCTGTTGGCTGCAATGCCCTGCCTGTTGGCTGCATCGCTCAAGCCTCCCCTCATGCCGCCGGGGTCCCCGGGCTCAAGCCACAGGGCATCTGCGAAATGCCCTGCCTGTTGGCTGCATTGCCAAGCCTCCCCTCATGCCGCCGGGGTCCCCGGGCTCAGGCCACAGGGCATCTGCGAAATGCCCTGCCTGTTGGCTGCATCGCCAAGCCTCCCCTCATGCCGCCGGGGTCCCCGGGCTCAAGCCGCAGGCCATGGGGCATCTGCGAAATGCCCCGTCCATTGGCTGCATCGCCAAGCCTCCCCTCGCGCCGCCAGCATCCCCGGGGTCAAGCCACGGGGCATCTGCAGAACGCCCCGCCCATTGGCTGCATTGACAAGCCTCCCGCGCCACGCGGCGCTCCCGGCAATCCGCGACCCACAGGCATCTGGCTGTGCGATGGCCGCTGGATGCTGGGCAGTTGACTGGGGCGGAACAGCGGGGTGGGGGAGGCTCCCCAGGGAGCGGCCCGGGGATGGCCCATGGAGCGATGCCCCAGCTGGGACTGCCGAACGGAGCGGCTTGGGGAGATGCGCTTTACATAGCCTCCCCCCACCCTGCTCTTCTGTCCCAGTCAATTGCCCAGCATCCGGCATTTGGCCGTGAAAAGCAGCCATCCGGGACCCAGCCTGCCTTCCGCCGCCATCCAGCACAGGCGTTTCTCCCTAGCCACGTCTCTTGTTTCAGTCCTGGCTGGGCCGGCGGCCGGTGGGGGCATCACTCCCTGGGCCGTCTCCGGGCTGCTCCCTGGGCAGCCGAGCCGGCCACGCATCTCCCCGGGCGCCTTTCGGCGCCTTCTGCTGCCTCCTGCCCCCTCCCCGCCCCTTCAGCGCCGAGAGAGAGATGGGGGAGGGAGGGAGAGGAAAGAGAGAAAGGGAGAGGCGAAAGTGAAAAAGAGAGAGAGAAAGAGAGAGGAAAGAGAGAGAGAGAGAGGAAGTGCAAATGCCTCTCTCTCGCTCTCTCTCTCTCTCACACACACACACACACACAGAGTGGGGGAAGAGGACTGGCAGACCAAGGGCAGAAAGAGGGAGAGAGAGGGAGGGAGGGAGGGAGAGAGAGAGAGAGAGAGAGAGAGAGAGAGAGAGAGATCCTTTTGACATCTAAAATGAAGATAACACTGCGTGCGTTTTTCTAGTGTTCCAATGGAGTCGAAAATTTAATTTGCAGGTAGTGCCTTTCATTTCGAAGACCTCTCAACATGGCCGAGAAGAGGAAGTGTCGCCAATATTCAACGGAATACCTAAAATTAGGATTCATTCCATCTCCTTCCAACGTACAGCTTCCGTTTTGTCTTCTTTGTGAGAAAACATTTTCAAATGAAGCGATGAAGCCTTCCCGACTGAAAGAACATTTTGTAAGAATTCATTCGGATAAAGCCGACAAACCAGCATCGTTTTTCCAATCCTTAAAGGCCAAGTTTGAGGGTCGCAGCACTGTTGGGAAGTTATTTGGAAAATCGTCACTCAACGCCAACAAGGGGCTCATTTGTTCCTATGAAGTATCTTTGTTGATAGCAAAATGTGGCAAACCTCACACTATCGGAGAAACGCTGATTTTACCAGCAGTGAAACATATTGTTGCCACCATGTTGGGGCCCAGCGCAAGCACCATCACGCAATCAATTCCTTTGAGTAATGACACTGTATCAAAAAGAATTGATGAAATGGCTGCTGATGTGGAAGAAAGACTTATTGACACCTTGAAAAAAACAGAATTCGTGATGCAGATTGACGAGTCAACGATTCGTGAAAATGAAGCCTTGTTATTGGCTTATGTCCGTTTCATCAACGGAAATGAAGAGATCGGGGAAGAACTGTTATTTGTTCGAAATTTAGCCACCGACACAAAAGGTTCTTCGATATTTAAAAAGGTTGAAGAGTTTTTTAATGAGAAAAACATCCCTTTGACAAACGTCGTGGCATGTGCAACCGACGGAGCTGCATCCATGGTTGGACGATATCGCGGATTTCAAGCTCATCTAAAATCGGTTGTACCTGGAGTTATGACTGTCCATTGCGTCGTTCATAGACAGCACCTTGTCTCAAAAAATTTGAGTGGCCGTTTGCACGAGTCTCTACGTTACGTCATTAATGCTGTGAATAAAATTAAGTCGCATGCCTTGAACAACCGACTTTTTCACAAGCTTTGTGAAGAAAATGATGAGGAGTTTGAACGTCTCCTTTTGCACACCGAAGTAAGATGGCTTTCAAAAGGAAAGTGTTTGCGGCGATTCCACGAACTTTTTGACACAGTTGTCGAATTTCTTGAATCCATTGACCCAAGTCTAAGCAATTCTCTTAAACTTCGACGTCTGGATGTAGCTTATCTCGCTGATGTTTTTGACAAGCTGAATGAAGTGAACGTAAAGCTGCAAGGAGATAAAATCAATTTTGTTAAGGCCAAGGGAGTAATCTGCTCATTTATTTCCAAATTGGACCTCCTTGCAAGCAATATGAGTCGCCAGGAGCTGTATCAGTTCCCAAGCCTTGGTAATGAACGTGAACTCCAAGGAGAAGATTTGGACGTTTTTTGCTGCCACTTGAAGCAACTAAAAGAAGATATGGAAACCAGATTCTATGATCTGATAAATCTGGAAGTGCCCACTTGGATGCTAAATCCTTTCACAGCAGACTTTGCACAACTTCATCCCAAACTGCAAGAGCCACTGACAGATCTGAAATACGACTGTGAAGCCCAGTCACATTTTCAGAGTTACGGCTACGAAGCTTTTTGGGTGAAAATGAGGAACACTTACCCAATATTGTGGGAGGAAGTTAAGTTGCTTCTTTTAGCCTTTCCTTCCACTTACTTAGTGGAGAGGGGCTTCAGTGCCGTCCAACAGATCCTTTCTAAGTCAAGGAACATGTTGAAGATCTCTGAGCGCGGTGATTTAAGAATGCGATTAACAAAAATGGTTCCAGACATCAAGAAATTGGCATCAGCTCACCAAGCACAAGGCAGCCATTGATGTTCTTTTTTTTTTGCTTTTTGTGTACATACATTTTTTTCGTTAATAATTGTCTGAGCTTTTATCGTTGAATTTGCTTGCATTGGATTTCACGTTCCAGTTTGAGTTTTCGGCTTTGTTTTTGAATTTTTGTTG
This sequence comes from Azemiops feae, assembly GCA_023970755.1. Classification (NCBI taxonomy): domain Eukaryota; kingdom Metazoa; phylum Chordata; class Lepidosauria; order Squamata; family Viperidae; genus Azemiops; species Azemiops feae. The sequence continues at coordinate 1,310,957 of JALGBA010004099.1, read as the reverse complement.
TGCTCTATAAAACATTTTTTCTGTCTCTTTGTATTGTACTTTTTTAGCGTGCACTCCAGTTTGATATTATATGTTCTTTGTGTCTTTTTAACCCTTTTTACAGTGTGCGTGACTATATATACTTTCCTCGAATCTTAATTTAGTTTCAGAGTTTTCGTCTTGAAATTCTTAGTTCCTGCATTGCGGTTTGTTCTTATGCCCTTTTTATATTTCTTTTTGCGTCTTAAATTTCACTTGTAATTCAATCATTAAATGTTACTGTTTTTCTTTTCAGGCATTTCACTTTCTTGCAATTGAATTTTGTTTTCAGTGGTCATTACATTTAAGTGTCTTGAATAAATAAGATAATAATGAAATACATGTATCACGAAGTTTGGGAATAAAGTGACGGGTGGCACCAAATTTTTCACACAGTTGAGATATGGGAAAAAGACTGGAAATAAATTATTTGCATCGATATGTCCTGATGACAATTTTAAAGAAAACAAAAAAAAGTGTTTGCATAAATTGAAGAATTATTTCCTATGTTGTGATTGAGAGGTTATGTTGGGGGAGGGGGGCGATGACAACTTCCTCATTGGCTCAAGGGGGCGATTCGTTCAAAAAGGTTAAGAACCACTGACTTAACTGACAACTAATCCTCCTGATACTGAATTTATATGAATACAAGTAGTCCTTCAATTACAGCCATTTGTTTAATAATTGTTCAGATATATGATGGAACTAGAAAAAGTGACTTATGACTAGTTCTCACACTTACGACCGTACCAGCATCCCCATATCACATGATCAAAATTTGGTCACTTGGCAATCGGCATGTATTTATGACAGTTGCAGCATCTGTGGGGTCACATGATTGCCATTTATGACCTTCCCAGGGAGCTTCCGAGAAGCAAAGAAAATGGGAGAAGCTGAATTTGCTTAACAATCAAAGTGATTCCCTTAACAGCCCAGCAAAAATTGTAGTAAAATCAGGCCCGACTTATTAACCACTTTGCTTAGAGACAGAAGTTCTGGTTCCAGTTGTAGTTGGAAGTCAAGGACTATTTTATACACATTTAAGGTTCTACGGCACTGTGTAAGAGAACCTTACCAAAGAAATGCCAACTATTAATGGAGTTACGCAGAACTAAACCTCCATTACTGTTCAATTTATAAACAATAATTGAAATTATTACACAACAACCCTGATAAATAAACCTTCTAGCATTTTTCTCTATATGATGATATGGTAATTGTCAAACACCAGTAGGTTTAAGAAGGGACAATATGTGCTCTTGCTTATTATGAAAATAAATAATTTGAGATTCATTATGATAAAACAAAATTATAGTGTCCTTAAAAGATAAGGATGCAAAATTGGTCATTAAACAGGAACAGTCTAGGACAAATAAATTGCTTTAAATGTCTTGAAATAATCTTCCATGCATCTTCCTCATAGAGATTATGTAATACAGAATGCAGCTAAATCCATTGTGCAGGTCTTTTATTCTTCTCAACGTGGCAAATTTGTTCTTGTTGCAATAAAACCCTTCAGCAAAGGTTTGTGTTCACCTCCTTTATGGAGTGCAACTTGGTATTTATTCTTCAACTGCCTCAGTCTAGTGCTGTTTTTTTGTAAGGAAGCAGGATTAAAGTTGAAGCCAAAACATGCATTAACATCTTTAAATTTTTGGCTTTGAATTGTTATTTTATTACGTGTTTCTTGATCTCTTTATCTCAAAAATGAAAGGTTGGAGAAGCTGCACCATTGTGTCTTCTCTTATCATTCACTAAAAGGGATAAGTCACCAGACTAAATTTTAGATGATTTCCTATTGTATCTTTTTGAGTTTTCACTTCCCTTCTGTATGATAAACAAACCATCATATAGATAAAATCATGTAAATGTCAAAATGTTTCAAAACAGAATGTAAAATAGTCTAAGAATTTCTATGATTTTATGGTATTAGAAAATAAAATACACTATCCTTTGTTTATGCTAAATGTGTTGTACTGTGTATGCTAATATAGTTTAAGCAAAATGACAGCAATTTATATTTAGAAGCTTTACTATTTATCAAGCTGATTGGAAAGTTAAATAATAATTTAGATTGTAACTATTCCACACTCAAAGATTTTAAAGTGTGTTTGAAAGTTTTTCTAGTGTGAAATCTTCTGAAGCAAATGATTAAGCTATAAACCTGTTAAAAATATAAAATGTAATGTTCACAAAAGATGAGTATTAAAAGGCCTCTGTGGAAACTTTTGTCAGTGACTTTGGAAACACAGAAATTTTTACATAGCTGTGGTAAGAGTTTTGTTTCCATTATATTCCAGCATTCATTTCACACACTTTCCTGTTTTCCTCCTGAGAATATATTTATACAGCCTATAAATTTAGGTGAGAACTTTAGACGAATCACCCTTTTTATCTTTTCAGCAGTTTGCAAAATGTTGCTCCTGGGATTAGGACATATTCACAGTAACATATTCACTGAAAATGCTAGTAGCCTGACAGTTAGAGAAGCCTCTTAAATTGTGAAGCAACATGAGGATCAATTTTTCACTGCAATCTGCATTTGAAAAATAAATCATGGTATGAATTAAAAATATAATGTGCCTAAGGTATTTTACATGAACCTCTACTAATTAGCGGTAAGTCTAAATATAGATTTGATGTACTGAAAATGTAAAATAAATGAAAAATTAGGTAGGTAGACAACAGCCGTTAGATAACACAGCTTACTTTGTAACTTTGTGATATTTATAAGAAAAATACTGCTCTGAATAGTAATACTCCAGATTAAAAAAATTCCTTTTTACGACTCTGAGTATGAGCCTCTAAATCTTAATTCGGGGTATGAGGCTCTAAAACGTTTTCTTTTTATTAGGAAGGACAATCCTCTTATGAATCCCAGATCCCATAGAAACAAATTTCAGCTGTTAGTACCGTGCTTCCAAGTGCCCCACTTGCAAGCAGACGAAGTGGGGCGCTTGGGAACAGCGCGCTCTCCTGCCCCATTGCAGCAGCAAGCAATCAGATGGTGGGATGGAGTGGGCGGGCTCTTTACTAGGGCTTATTTTTGAGGTAGGGCTTATATTAGGCGCACACCAAAAAATCAGGCTAGGGCTTATTTTCTGGGTGGATCTTATTTTCGGGGAAATATGATAGTTCCAAAGACACATGTGTTGAATTCTCGTCTTCCCTTCTATAAATTTACTAAAAGAGGAGCAGCCCTATTTTCTCAATTGTTGTGAATGTTCTATATTTTTTAAATATATATATTTCTTTCTTTTTTTAAGTCATTTGCTTAAAAGTTACCAGACATACTAAGGAGTTTTTGAAATAAACCATCACACTTCCCTGAAGACATACAATATGTCTCTCTGGTCTTAAATCTCTGCACTGTATCTGTAAATGTTTATAAAGAAAACAAATTTTATATAAATAATATTAAATTATATGCCTGATACATGGTATATCAGTAAAATGTCTTCTTTAAACAACTTTCTTGCCATTTTGGGGGATCTGTCAATATAAGAGTCAAACAAGACATTTGTATTTTTTGTTTTCTAGGACTGTAAACCCCCTCCTTTTACAGTTCTTCCTGGCTCTAAAGTCCATTCAGATGTCACCAGTTATTGAGTTCTTTTTTCCAGCATCCTTCATGATGAAATGCTTTTTCTAAAGTTTCTGAATCTGATTGTAATATTCATATCCAAATTAAGATATAAAAGTATTTCTCCTTCTGCTCCAGTTTTACATGGACACCAAAGTATTGTACACTAAACAATTTTTTAGTTAATAAGTAGATAAATATAATAAGACATCTTTCAATTACATTACCTTCCACTTCACTTCCAAGCTAATTTTCAAATGTCTTATTTATCTATGTATTTATTGGTTAAGTAAGGACTATCTATAGCAGGGGTGTCAAACTTGCAACGTCACGTGACATGTCGCGATGTATCGCAACTTTTTTTCCATTGCCGGCAATGGGATGGGCGTGATTTTGACATGATGCATCCTGCCCGCGGGCCAACAGTTTGACACCCCTGATCTATAGTGACTGGATGGACTGAATTATATGAATGGCATTAAATTGTAATCTAGTGGTCAATAGCACATCTAATTTATAGTAGTCACAACTGAGGAATATGTATATGCAAACTACTGATTTTAAGATCAGGAAACATGGAATTGTACTATATCTAAAGTTTTAAAAATGCTAATATAAAATATTATTCCTAAAAGAAAATGATTTTGTGAAACATATATCCTCACATTAATTCTAATGGTGAGTGAAATATAGTAAATTGATAAATATTTTATTAATTGAAAATAAGATAAATTAAAATGATTTCACTGTACAGAAATAGGTTTATAAATGATTTTAACAATTTCAAGAGCCTATTTATAAATACTTCTACTCGAAACCATCATTTATAAACTCTCCAACTTACATAGTGTGTATCTTTTCTCATCTAAGTAAAACGGGCAGGCAGCTTTTTACTTTCTTTGATTGATGAGAAGTATAAAATCTTGTAATTTTTTTCAAAAAAGCAGAAAAGTTAAATTACTCTGTTTGAAGGCATTAAAAATAGGTTAATTCTTTTGCTGCCATTATGCAAACACACAGTATACTACTCTTCTACAGATATTTTCTACTTCCAATTTTTTGTTATCAACCTTCTTGCCATTATCAGCACATCAATCAGCAGTTCTTTATATTTTATTTCTTTATTTTCTTCAACAAATATTCCCAACAAATCTAACCAAGTGACTATTTTGATTTCATGATTGATTTTATTATTTTACTTATTGCTGTAAATTCTAAAATCCGGAAGATTTTAATTGTTGGACAATATATTAATAGTGTCTCCCTCAAGGTAGAGAAAATGTATGATTTATCATTTAAAATTAATTGCTAAAAACTAAACTCTTTTCTTCTTAATATCCATGTTTTTAAGATCACATTGCAAAAAAGGAGATTAAATTGACCAAATGAAATCAAAAATATTGAAAGCAAAATCATTCATTACGCTCTCGGAGGATTACAAGTATGCTCACCTGCAGTTTTATGATGTTCTAAAAATGCTATTTTTCTTAAATGCTATTTTTCTTAAATGCATATACGTACATAAGATTACATTTGGTTTCCAGATATTATGTTCAAATTTCATAATTTCCTAAGTTGATATACTTTATTTTAGTTTTCTGCTACACTTGTTTTCAATACAATGCTAATTTATAAGCATTGCTTATAAATCAACATATCAAAAATTATAGCATTTTTGGATCCCTTTCAAGTTCACAACTATTTTTCAGAGTTTATTATACTTAAATATAACTATGAATTATGCACTTTCTAACAACATTATTTATAAATATAATCATATAGCATTAAAGGGTATAATTATTCAGCACAAATTAACTGAAACTCCATTTTACAGCCAAAGTTTTACAGAAGCAAATGAAAATAATTTTAGCACACTATTGCAAAACAGCCCTTCAGAAATCTGTTTAGTCAAAATTAAGGAAATTACAAATAGAAAGAAGTGTAAAAACTATTGTTTCTGTGGTCATAAAATCAAAGTATATCAACTCTGTTACAAGACATGCTTAGAGAAGAAAATAATAAGTAAAAGGAATAGAGTAATATATAGCAATTTGTTCCACAGATTATAACAAAATCTATGCAAAACATATATTAATATAATTGTTATATTATTATACTGAAATAGAATTGTTTGTGGATCTGCATATTTAACACATGCAATAAAAAGATTTAATTTCTGAGCAGTTTTCAGTTGTATTTGTAAGACATTCTACATTTATTATTTTCATAACTTCCAAGTTTTGTTTTAAAAAAAGAATTATTTAACTTAAAAATGTTTTTAAGCGATTTCACTTTTTTGTTTCCAAAATTACACTTTATTTAAGACATTTGTTAGGATTCTATCAGTACAATATTATTAATAGAGAGATAGAGAACATGCAATATAGAATAGTAGCCTTTAGAATGGGAGAGGGGGCATTTATCTCAGGTAAGAATATATTGGACCACCACTGCACAACTGCTGCCCAGTAGCTTCAGAAAGGAATCAGTAGATCATGTTTACAAGCAAACTAGGTAGCTATCTATAAAAATATAACACATAGTTAGGATTTTGGAGGAGGGAGAATATTATCCTAATTCTTTTTCTTTTTTAAAAAATTTTCTTCCAAGACCTTACTGTATAAACTAGTGATTTCAATGGGTAAGATTGTGCTTGGTTACAAAGTCAGCTAAATTATGACCATTTGTTCAGTGATCATTCAAATTTATGGTCCTGACTGAATTATACTTATGCCCAGTCCCCAAAGTTATGGCGGTTGCAGTACCCCCATGGTCATGTGATTGAAATTTGGGTGTTTGGCAGCCTGTTACTTGTGGCTACAGAAGTACTTCAACTTCCCATACCCACCTATCTTCCCCCATTTGTGCCCCTTTGGTCCCTGAATTCTTTGGCCCCTGCCATCCTGCACATCACTTGACCTTCATCATCTTCTTGCAATGTGGAGCATTTTAAAGGACACTGAGTTTGCTAAACTCACTTTTTAATCATTTTCTGAAATTTACCTGTTCAATTATCTTAAGGCTATTATATATATTAAAACTGACATGCTGGAAAATCCATCTGGTGAGTTTATCTCCATCCTTGAATAAACAAAAAAATAACTATAAGTTTAAGAATTGAAAAAAATGGAAGCAAATGGCAAAAAGCTGAATACGATTCTGATCAAAATATTTATAAACAAATTAAGGGACCAGACAAATTTGGAATATTAGGATTTTTACTATAATATTTTGAAAGTAATTACAAACCTAAATAGCCTTTTGTTGGTACTAAGTTGTTTTGTCTATCCTAATCCACAACAGAAATTCAAGATGTTATGATTTCAGAAATTGTATAAGGGAGACTAAAGAATCCAGAGAAAAAAGGAAAAGAGAAATGTTACCTTTTGTTTTTTGTTAGTTCTGGAATTTATAGAATGACACAAAATGTTATGACATTGAAGTATTCCAGGATATTTTGAAGAATAGGGCTAGAAACTAGCATCTATGTCAGCAATGAATAGACTATGTCTATGAATAGACTATGTCTAAAATATCTATGTCTAACAAAGAAATGAAAGGTGTAAAAGAGGCTTACAGAGATTTACAGAGAAAGAGTTGAAAGAAATTTTGTTTGATGTAGAAATATTAGAACCAGAAATACTGGAATATAATAAAGCTTGGATTATAAAATGGAAAAGTCAGCAGAAATGAAGCACAAATGACAAGGCAAAATAATGACCTGGATAAGGACTTTCTACTGGATATAAAAAAGAAGTTAACTAAGGACTCAAAGAAGCCTTGGAGATTGAAAAAGGAGAACTTTTGGAAAAGACATCAAATCCTACAGCATTTGAATGAATTTAATATCAAGATTGTTAGAAGTAAAAAGGAATATAAAGTTGATTTGTTTGACCAAGATTAAAATATGTTTAAATAAAGTTCTGGCAACCCTTTACAGTCTTTTTCTTAGCACCAGGATTGGAAAGTTGTTGATTTATGGATTTGCGTATGGATAAGAGATGGGTTATGAGAGGAACGGGTATTTGTTCCTAATATTATGGGGCAATTAATTTTCGAAAAGGCCACATGAGAAACTGAGATTGTTGTGGAGGGCCACCGCCATCCTAGTCCTGCTGCTTCCCCAGTCCTGCCGATGTCACTGATACGAGGGGCTGGATTGGGACCGGTCACAGGCAATAAAATCTCCATGTCTGTTATACGGAGTGAAGACATATGTCTTCATTAAGGCTTCTAGATATACTATGTTGCATTCAATGCATATTTACTCATATTTTTAAAAATGGACAGCAGCACAATTTACTAATTGAAGAAAAGATATATAATTGAAACAGAAAGAAAATATTCTATTTGAGCAGGCAGGCTGACCTAGTTAACCTGAAGAACGATTTCTTTATTGTTTTCAGACTTTTAAAAAGTTTTAGAAGACAACTGCCTGAGGTTAGAATAAATAAATTTCTCTACAGGTATGCAATTCGATTATAGTCTATTCAAGATTCTCAGCATTATATTAAGGAAACATCTATTAATAGCCAATGACACAGATACAATCCAATATCAGCAGGGTCATTTTTTTTAACAGTTCATTTTTCCCCCAATTATGTGACCATAATCCAGTCCTTGATTTTACAATGCATTTTTGCTGAATACTGAATGAAGATTTATTTATTGAATTTGTATATCTACCCATGTCAAACAAGAGACTCTGGGCAGCAAAGACTAAAAAAATAATAATTAAAACAGTTAAACAATATAAAAATAAATTAAATACAAATAACAACCAAAATATATTATAGTCCAGTGATGGCGAACCTTTTAGAGGCCGAGTGCCCAAAAACTGGCCCCGCCCCCGCTCCACCCCGCCTGCCCGCAGGGCCACTCACCGCCTCCAGGGCCCGCCTCAGATCGCCCAGGCAGCCCAGCAGTGCCATGGCGGCCACGCCCTCTGCCTGCGCCCCACAGCATCAACTGTGCGCAATGGGGTGTGAGGGCAGAGTCTTGACTACACTGCCTGCCTGCCATGTCCTTAGCTGCGCTGCTCCACGTGGGCCATGCTCGGGGGCGACTCTCCTCCAGGGGGGCTGCTGGTGAGGAGGGGGTCATGGGGGGAGGTATGGCTGGGGCAACAGCACGTGTGCTCACAGAGAGGGCTCTGAGTGCTGCCTCTGGCACCCGTGCTATAGGTTCGCCACCACTGTTATAGTCTATTAGTGTTGACATAACAAGGAAACAGGTCATTCACATGCAGGGCCAAACACACAGTCAGGTCTTCAATGCTTTCTGAAAGGCCAGCAGGGTCAAGACCATTTTAATCTCTGGAGGGAAATGTTCCTGAGGGCACAGACTACAGCAAAGAAGGCATGTCTTCTTTTGCCTGCCAGCTGACATTCCTTGGTTGGAGGAACCTGAAACATGCCTATCCTACTAGGGCAGATTGAACAGGTAGAAACAACTGGGAGAAAATGATCTTTCAGGTAACCTGGTCACAAGTCATGAAGGATGTTAACAGTGGCAACCAGCACTTTGAATTGCAAATTCATAGGAAACCAATGTATTCCCTGGAACAGTATCTGTGCTGGATAGCTGACCCCAAATAGTATAAATTGCTTCACCAATCATCACTATGGTTCTTTTTTGCCTACTAAAGATATAGCAAACATTTCTATGGATCTTTTGACACATCAAGAAGACTAAATTTTAGTCTTAAAATCCTTGGACCGAATATAATTCTGCCATATACTCATGAAATGTAATAGGATAATTCACCTTCAAGCTCTGTCTTCCACCTGCAGTATGGAGAAAGTATTATGGACCCATTTTATGAAATATTATAAGCATATACCATTGAATGTAATGTATGCCACTCAATAGTTCTTGTAATAAATCTTAAGCTGCTTTGAAAATTCAGAGTTCTTCTTCATAATGTGATCCTAGAATCATTAGGCAAGGCATTTAAATGGTTTCAGTTTTTCTCTGAGGTAAATATCACCACCTAGTGAATTAAAAACTTGCATTATACAGTATTTCGTGGGATTATTATAGCTGTCTGCTGAAATCTATAAACACTGTCTGCTGAAATCTATAAAGTTATCACATGCATATGAACATATACATCTACCCCTCTTGATTTAAAACTTCAAGGCAACAAAGTAGCATGAAATGTTAGTTTACAATCTATTCATAAAAATCAAATTACCTTAATTAAAAAGAATAATTTAGTGCTGTGGCCTATTAAATAATTAAAATGCTGTTTTCACTCTTAAGACAGACAAGATTCAAAAACATGTTGTTCAAGGTATTGGGAAGTGCTTTATAAATTGCTTTAAATGAAAAATAAGTAAAGCAGGCACAATTCAAGAAACTAGTTCCACTGGATTAAAAGGAACTTTTAAATGAGCATGCATAGTTAACTTAATTAATTTAGAATTAAAACCAGTTGTATGAAAGACCTTAAAACTGTTCCACCTTTTTTTGTTTCTTACAACTTTTTATCTAAGAGCTCTTTACCTCAAAAATCCATTTAGAATTTCTTGATGTAGTGTTTAATTCATCTCATGTAACTTATATAATACTTTTTTCACAAGTTCAGTATCTACTTCTTCCATCAAATGTAACACTTTGAAACCTATTATATACTTGAAATGTTTCCCTAATAAGTATTCTTCCAAACAGCTGAGTTAATTTTACATAAAAAGAAGAAACCACTGTCTTTGCTCAGGTAAGCCTATAAAAACGGAACAGATAAAAGCTTTTTAAAAACCCCATAATCTCTCCTTATATAGATTTGGTCAAGGATGGCTGGGTAATTGGGGAACACATGAAAGCACATCCCTATCCAATTAGCACTTCAGTCCAATTAAATGGAAGAGCTTTGCCATTCTGCAAAGATAGGACTTTGATCTTGCAGTGAAAAATGTCCCTTTCTAAAGCTGCTGTTTTTATTGTTTTTACCCTATTCCATGATTAGCATTAATTGTATGCTTGAAACCTGACCTGCCACAAATGGAATGTTTGCAGCATTTGACATAATGACCCTTGATCAGGGTTCTATTTTGTCTATATTGTATTTGCTAATTACATATAACTTAAATTATGCTATTCATGGTTAAATCCACTATAAAAGAAGATATTGAAGTAGAATGAAGCAATTTGAGTAGTTTAACCAGCATCACATTCATTATTTGAACAACATGAAAGAAAATTTAACTCAAGCAATATACAACTGTTTATTCTTGAATTGCTTCCTACAGAACCTTCTTAACTGATTTCATGAATCTACAGATAAAAATGACATACCTAAATCACAAAGCATAAAATCCTTAGCATCATTACTATATCTTCAGCTGATCCCATTTCACAACTTACTTCTACAATTCCCAATCCTTTTAATTTACCCATATTCTAACTTCTTTTTACAATCTCAACGTATTTCCTGCAAATGGTTATGGGTGAGACATCCTCAGCCTAAGGGGTTCGTTCACATGTTCTCCCAAATACTTCAAGAGCTGGATGCTAAATTTTGGTGGAGCAATCTTATTGAAAATGAGTGATAATGGGAGCAGTAAACCTGTGGGCATGAAGTCCCCCCCCCCATTTTTATTCTTCAAACGTTCAACAAATAGTAATAAATAAATAAATAAACAAACAAATGTTTTAGCATGGAAAGAGGAGCTATGCCCAAGATAAACTATTTTCATCCCTTCCCACTTAAATTTTCCCCAAATGATCTGTTAATACCCTAAACATTGCAATTTGGTACCTGTTTGGAAGAGAAATTAAAATTAGAAAAGGAAGCAACTTGTTTCTGGTGTCTATGCCCAAATGAATTCAGTATTTTACTATTACATTATTTGTGTGTTATATTCATTTGTTTGCATCATTTTAAACTTTTTTCTTCAAAAAATGTTTCTCCCTACCCTATGCTGTGATTTAGAACAATTTTGAAAAAGCCTTTGTCCTCTGATCTGAAAAACACATAGAAAATGCACACAAGAGAAGGTAAATAAAAAGATACGTTATAGGACAAAATAGATTTTCAAGAACAGATCCAAGGGTGCTACAGATTTTATAAGCTTTTTATAAACTGTTTATAAGAAGTTAATCTTCCATAATCTTCTAGAAATTCTTAGATTCTTGAAAACACAGTTGATACTTCTGCTCCAATAGACTGAACCAGTTTTGGGAGGTTCTGTTACTACTCCTGACTAATACCTCCTCTTTTGATTTTTTTCAGATTATCTACCTATATTCCCTTTCTTTAGAAATATGACTTAAGAAAAATAGGAATTTCATACTTTTTCTCAATCAGTTTTTCCTCTATCGGAAGGTAAAATAGACACTCCTGCTAGCCAAGTCACACATCAGCCCCAACCACCTCTGATACATTGGCAACTTCCAAATAAAGATATAAAGAAACCGCTTAAACTTTTCTGCCCGCATTGACACTTGGGCTACAATTAATTAAGTGCTTCTCTTCAGGAAGTCAGCCAGCAAAACAATCATGAAACAAAATCCCCTCAAGATAAGGGAAATCTTTTGTCACAATACTGCTCCCCAACACCAGACCTCTCATCCAAAAGCTTGATGCCGGACCCCTCATAAAATTCCATACTTAGGAAAAGATTTACATATCTAAGATCAGCACACCCACAGAGCAAGAAATTACTTTCATCTCTGGACTTCACACATTTGCAGTGCAAGAGCACCCCAATTTACATACCTAATGCACCTCATAATCAAAATCCATTCTGATTTTGTTTCCACCTTTGACAGTTGAATTGTACGTTTACTTTGCTGTTGAATAAAACTCTACCTCCACTTCAAGCAGGTGTCCCTGTGCTCATTTACCTGGGTGCAGAACAGAACAGATTTTTCTTCTAACAGCTCTTATAGCAAAACAAAGAAATTGATTGTTTGTAATCATGCCTGTGCTTACGGCTTATTTTCTTCTCATCTATGTTTAGGTGCTATTTTTAAGAGCTTGGTTACAACTACTGCAAATTGAAGTTCTTCAGAGAAAGGCCAGATGTATTCCAAGGGGTTAATCCATTAATCCATGCACAGAAAGGCAAATCCTATAGACTTGCCAAAGCTCAGACAAGAATTACTTTTGCCCTGTTTTAGTGGCCAGTACATGTAGTGTTGGGAAGCAAGGCCTAAGATACTTCCGATAATTTATTATCTTGATTTGATATATTAGGACAGAGGCCCCCAACCTTTTGGGCACCAGGGACCGATTCTATGGTGAAAGATTTTTCTGCGGACCAGAGGGGGCGTGGTTTTGTGTGCTGCCTGCATCCCGCGGATGGGGTTTGCACGGCCTGATTGCTGGCATGCCACGGCCTGCTGCCAGTCCACGGACCGGGGATTGGGGACCCCTGCATTAGGAAATATGTTGTGCTTCTACTTTTTAAAAAGTACTTTTATCCTTCTAATTAAAAACATTGGATAATGACTTTTACATTTTAATTTATTCAAGTATATATGATGTAAATAAAATCTCCCAAAAATACACACACACATCAACTCAATATGCAATCCTGGCTTTTCAGAGCAGTGGCAATTAGCCCTGATTTATTTAAAATTATATTAGTATTGTAACATTGCATTCTAAGTTTGGCCTATAATAAATATAGAGAGAGCTACCACTAACCTTTCTGTTAATACTTTTGTAAACAATCTGTTATTTATTCAAGGAATCAGATACTCTTCTGTATATCATTACAACTTTTAACATAAATTAAGACTGCTATCTTATTTATATTTTACCTATCCAAAACTATTCAAAAGGCATTTTATTATATTTTCAGTATCTCTCCTAATATTTTCCTCTTTAAATTTTGAAAGTTCAAACATATTTCACAGGAACAAATATACATTAGAATATATATTTATCAGTGTTTACATTTGCTAAATACTGCATAACTAAAATGTCTTTGGACAATACGGGATCCCTTGGCCAAGAAACAGAGATGAGCACCGCATCGTAAAGTCGGACACGACTGGACAGGGAAATCTTTACGTTTTTAAATAAAGCAGAGTCATAATAAATAGGAGATTTAAGAGGAACTATCAAGGAGAAACATACCCTCACCTGCATTGACAAAGCAAGATACTGTATATAAAAGGGGAGCAAACCTCAGACTCACTAGCACTGATGATGTTACCTAGTTGAGTAATGAAATGTCTGCAACTAAACAACCAAGCTCAAAAGCCACAAAGAACCCCTCATTTCAACTCCGAGCTACAGATATTCTCTTTTATTGGAACCCTGTACATAGTTCCTATTTCTAAAATTTGATCTACCTAAATCTGTAATGCTTCCATAATGAAACGTATTCATCTGAAGTTTGTTATATAATATTTTTACCATTGCATTTAATAACATAAATGTATGGAAGCATAATTTTGCTGATAAAACTAATATTAAATTTAAGGCTGAAAAACATTCATATAAGCAGAAACTAAGTGTAATACGATGGAATAGAAGTCTTAAGAGTCAAATATTAGTCTGTGCAGTCTCTGTGTAATCTGTGGAGATTAGTCTATGGAATCCCTGTGGAGACTGTGGAGTTTCCACAACAAAGGAGTCTATATGAATCTATTATAGGAGATTAGGTCCATCACATAATGCTAGTTTTGCATATAGCCATATGTCAATTGTTTTCCAATTAGGGACTAATCCTGAAGCAACTGACGTCAATTGGAGTTTTGCCATCAACTTAAGTGCAGAAAATGAAAGGCCATTAAAAACATAATTTTACTTACATCAATCTTTATTCAACCTAATGAATGACTCATTCAAACATCAAATTAATTACCTTTTAAGCACCTGAATATTTGATGTAGGCTTAAAATAATTATGTTTTACCAATACATTTTAATATATTTACTTTATTTGAACTGGAATCAATCCAGTACACCTCTTTGTATTAAAAGTCTTGAAAATATGGACATCATTATTCATTAAGAAATTTGTGTAATTCTTGACTTATTGACTAAGACAAAGGCCAGAGTTATAATTTACAGAAGTTGAGACAGCACTGTTCAAAATCTATAGAGATTGGTTGCACACAAAAATGAAGAACTATTTTATGCTTGCCTTCCTAAATTGTACTTCAGTTCCTACCTTTGCAATTGTGTGTGGGAACAAGGTTTTATTAAAATCCTTGGAAGTCTCAAAGGAAACTTGAAGCAATACTTTTAAAATTAATTAGTGGGTACCATGAAGCTTTCTCTAAACACTGGTTTCCGTTTCGCTACAGTGAGAGAAAAAAGACTGCAGGCATTTTGCTGAAGACCTATGATTACCATTTATTTCAGATTATGACTCTTTTACATTAATAATATCTCATAATTTTTAGGCTGTAGTCATTTATCTCTTTTAATGGTAAAGGGCAAATTTTAAAGACAGATGATCAAGAAAAGTTAAGAGATACCCAACCTCACTGATGATAAGTAGACACAGGGAAACATCTCTGTAGCTTATAACCATTTCTAGTTTCAGGCCGATTGAACCATTTACTTATGCAGAAAAGAAAGGCATTCTTATCTGTAATGAACAACTAATTAAAATTATCCTATAATTCAAAATATTTCTCTAAGCTATCCAATGTTTTATAAATTTAACATGTCATTAAATAGAAATCTCCTTTTGTAAAAGCAGTCTAGTCTGATCGCCAGATATTGAAAACTTAGAATATTGAATAAAGACAACTTAAACTTTATTTTGGGTTTTTGCTTGTGACTAACTTTTTGTGTGAACTAATATTCATTTTGAGATAGGAATTTTTATACTACTATTTGTGCATAAATACTGAAAGTGTATTAAGAGATTTATTATTTAGGTAATACAGAGTGTGGCACAAGTGATAGGGAAAATAGAAAAAGTATGTGAAAATTAACATGTACAGATAAATACTTTACCTTTAATTTAAATAGTTTTAAAGAAGTGTTGTAAATTTTATTGGCATCTCATTTATAAGACCTTATGTATTTCCTATCTGGAATTTTGTATAATTTTAGCTTCCCCCCCCCCTTCCAAATATAACTTTTGGCTATCTCACAATATTTCAGTCAATGTTATGAGTTTTTAAAAAAGGAGGCTCTGTAGTTATCATTCTGAGATGTTGCAGATGATTCAAATTGTAAGTTCCAGACTGACAGGCTATCCTGTGCTGTATACTTTGTGAATATGAATTATAATTTCACAAAGTATGATTTCTGCCACTGATCCAGTTCTGAAATGACTCCTGTAAGAGTTTTGAAGTGAAATAATTATGCGCCTTGAGAAAATTCACAAGAGTTTGAACTCCAGCTTGAGGATGTATGATAATTAACCTAGGATTTATTATCACATACTACTTGAGAAGATGGAATTATTACACCACTAAACTAAAATATGTGAAAGCAGCTTAAAGAGATTCATTGGAAAATTCAGTAGAGTTTGCGATTTGTTTCTTTGATTTGTAGAAATCTCCACTAATCCAGGTGACAATTGTTTCAAATAAGAGAAGGAATATGTCAGTCAGCTAATGTACTTCCCAAAGTGGCATCCCAAACTTTCAAAGGACACCCAAAAATATTTATCAGGATAATAAGGTAATAGTTTACATGTATTTTGTTTTAGCAGGAATTGTTGTTTTGTTTGGAGGATGATAGTTATATCACAATGGTTAAGTTCACTACTAGTATAATCAACCTGGTAAGGCTTAGGCTCTATTGTTGAGGGAAATACTTAGCCTCGCGGGGAATAAGATTAATTCCTGGGTTCTAAGTATTCACAGGTTCAGTATTCAGAAACTTAAAACATAAAGTGATTTCTGAGGGATGCAGAGAGCACAATTTAATACATAATAAATTAGTTAGCTGAAAGGAAAGTGAAAGGCTGAATAAAAGTGGTAGAACTTTTCATTCAAACCTGTAAAATTTAAAATTTCAGCTCACTTTGAAGCTTTCTGTTGTATATGAATGCTTTTGACTGCAGACAATCACACTGCAACTATTGAACCACTGTTTATTGCTCATACATGTAACCTTACAGAGGGAAAGAATTGCTCCCTATTGCTCATGTATTCAAGTCTACATGCAAAAATGTAGAGCAAGGCTTGCCTTCATCTTGTACTTAATAGGGTTGTGCTGCAGTTCAGATGTAAAGATGAAAATATGCTATGGAATGTATCAGAAGGACAAGGAACACAGCAAGTGTCTATAGCTCCTTTTTCTGCAGTACTATGTTTGGTTTAAAGAGGAAAGCTAAGGCTCAAAATGAACTAAGGCTTGCGACCAAAGTCAAAAATAACAAAAAAGCTTCTTTCAACATATAAAAAACAAGAAAAAAGTGAAGGAAATGATTGGTCCGTTAGTGGGTGACAGTGGCAAGAAGGTGACAAGCAACAGGGAGAAAGCAGGACTATTTAACTCGTTTTTCGCATCTGTCTTTACACAAAGGGAAAAAACAGACCCACCTATCAAAAATAATGCCATAAAAAACAGAATAGAAACACAAGTTAAGATAGGCAAGAAAATGGTAAGTGAGCACCTGTCCAGCCTAGATGAGTTCAAATCACCAGGACCAGATGGACTACACCCCAAGGTTCTCAAGGAACTGGCAGATGTGATCTCAGAACCACTGAACTATATTTTTCAAAGATCCTGGAGCACTGGGGAACTACCAGAGGACTGGAAAAGAGCTGGTGTAGTTCCCATCTTCAAAAAAGGAAAAAAAACGGATCCAGGAAATTAGAGACCTATCAGCCTGACCTCAATACCTGGGAAAATTCTGGAAAAGATAACAACGAATCAGCGAACACCTACAGGCAAACAAAGTCATTACTAAAAGCCAACATGGGTTTGTCAAAAACAGATCATGTCAGACAAACCTTATTGCATTCTTTGACCAGGTGACAAAATTAGTGGACCAGAGGAATGCTGTGGATATAATTTACTTGGACTTCAGTAAAGCATTTGATAAAGTAGATCACAACCTACTACTTGATAAGATAGAAAAATGTGGGTTAGACAGCATCACCACCAGATGGATTCGTAGCTGGCTGACCGGCCGTACTCAGCGTGTGGTCCTCAATGGAACCGCATCTACATGGAGGGAAGTGTGTAGTGGGATGCCCCAGGGCTCTGTTCTGGGCCCAGTGCTCTTCAACATCTTCATCAACAATTTGGACGAGGGGATAGATGGGGAACTCATCAAATTTGCAGATGACACCAAGCTGGCAGGAATAGCCAACACTCCAGAAGACAGGCTTAAGATACAGGAGGATCTGGACAGACTTGAATACTGGGCGCTATCTAACAAAATGAAATTCAATGGTGAAAAAAGTAAGGTTCTACATTTAGGGAAGAAAAACCAAATGTACAGGTATAGTATAGGAGGTACCTTGCTCAATAGTAGTAACTGTGAAAGGGATCTCGGAGTCCTAGTGGACAATCATTTAAATATGAGCCAGCAGTGTACTGCAGCTGCCAAAAAAGCCAACACAGTGCTAGGCTGCATTAACAGAGGGATAGAATCAAGATCACGTGAAGTATTAATACCACTTTACAATGCCTTGGTAAGACCACACTTGGAATACTTTATCCAGTTTTGGTCACCACGATGTAAAAAAGATGTTGAGACTCTAGAAAGAGTACAGAGAAGAGCAACAAAGATGATTAGGGGACTGGAGGCTAAAACATTTAAGGAACGGTTGCTAGAATTGGGTATGTCTTTTAATGAGAGAAGGATGAGGGGGGACATGATAGCAATGTTCAATATCTCAGGGCTGCCACAAAGAAGAGGGAGTCAAGCTATTTTCCAAAGCGCCTGAGGGCAGGACAGAAGCAACGGATGGAAACTAATCAAGGAGAGAAGCAACCTAGAACTAAGGAGAAACTTCCTGACAGTTAGAACAATTAACCAGTGGAACAACCTGCCTCCAGGAGCAGTGAGTGCTCCAACACTGGAAGTTTTTAAGAAGAGACTGGACAGCCATTTGTCCGAAATGGTATAGGGTTTCCTGCCTGAGCAGGGGGTTGGACTCGATGACCTCCAAGGTCCCTTCCAACTGTATTATTATTATTATTATTATTATTATTATTATTATTATTATTATTATTATTATTATTATTATTATTATTATTATTATTATTATTATTATTATTATTTTGTTGTTGTTGTTGTTGTTGTTGTTGCAGACAATGCTTTGAACCACTTTTTGCCTTCAAATAGGAAGCATTTGTACAAGCCTTAATATTTATCTTATTTTTGCTACATCTGTTTTCTAAGGTTAGAAATTATGTTCTGAACCTTTTTAGCAAAACTTTTGTGTTTTGAATTAGCAGTTGCCTTGTAACTTTAAATTCTACATTTAAATAATGAAATTCATATGCCAATAAAAACAGTTAAAGGAGTTTTTAACAATAGTACAGCTGGAGGGAGGGATCAAGCAAAAATGAATTATTGTGCATGATTTATTTTGTCTTTTGAAAGTAATATAAAGTAGATTTTTAGTTTAAAGTATACATATTTTTAAGTTAAAGACTGTACTTATTGGAATGATGAGCTTCAGACAGAACTTAAAAAATGGTAGAGGTATGAAGAAAAAATATAAATTTAATTGAAATATAATTGAATGACAATAATATCAGACAGTAACTATCCCTAAATATTTAATAATATACGATTCAGTCATATCCAGAACTTGGTTTATATGTAATATGTATCCTTCAGATCAAAGGATGATATTCCTGCATAACATCTGAAATGAAAACGATATGAAGGACAGTATCTCAGAAGTTATATAACTTAACCAGTTAAATTAGCACTCCAGTTTGAGTAGCAGTTTCTTGGTTAACTATATTCCTTTTCATTCATCTTACGTTTGGTTGCATATTTCCAATACAGCTACTATAACAGTAACTCAAAAAGTGAGTACATGTATCTTTATCATTAAATTATTAAATCTTATTTTTTAATATCTGTTTTGGATTTTAATTCCGATTCCGTGATACTTATTTTTAGATGTGCTTCCTCAATTCAGAGTAGGGAATCTGCCATAACTTTGAATGGCTGTCGTAAGTCAAGGACTATCTGTAATCTAGCACTATGAGAACTATGTTTCCTACAATGCTATTTCTAATTCATTAGAAATTATAAAAAAATGATATCCTATATTTGTGGGCTATAAATAAACTGCATTTTAATTCAGAGATGCCTTGTGAATTTGGTCAAGAATATTAGCTTTTTTCCATCCTGTTTTCCCTTACAATCATCCCCAAAAAGATAATTCTAAAGATGGGAAGTGACCCTATGGAATGATATGAGACCATTTAGGAAATTGTGTTAGGAAATGGCAAACTAATTCCACCTGGTAATAATATTCTTTTGGTCTTAGAAGAAGCTTTTAAAAAATGAATACATTCTTTGATAAGATGATTGCTATTGCATAATTTCACAAAAAGAAATTCAGGATAAGTTACTCCAGGCATAACTGTTCCACCTTTATTTTATTTTAATGCAAATGTTAAAAAGTCAACCAACTTAGTTGGAAACTCACCCAATGCTTTTTTCCTCTATTTCATAATCAATGTTTAATAGATTTGACAATAATTATTGAAATAAAACAAGATGTCAGTTAAACCCTACTCACATCAGTAGTAAATATCTAACACATGTGACATCTAGTTTAGTTCATGAAAGGATGAGATGAGGTTTTATGGCAGTCTATGCATTAAAATGATTAATTCTTTTACTTCTGGCATCAGGCTGACAATGTGGCATCTTGCCAAATATCTTAAAATGTTTAGTGCAAGTAGTACAGACAGTGAAGCAATTCCAAAATTACCTCAGAGAATACTCTGACTACTGCTGAAAGTCTGTCATTTCTTGATTACATGTTAGAAACCAGCATCTTGCTGACTTGGTATCTCAGTTTTTTATCCATTAGATCATAAACTAATTAGAAATGCAATAAGACCACAATTTTTCTAATTAAGACCCATGTTTCTCTTCTCATGGGTAACTTGTTTAAGTACTTAATTCTAATAAAGCCTTAAAAGTTCAGATAAAATATGTCCTAAAATGATTCTTATTCTCTCCTAATTCAAAAGGAACCAACTAAAGAAACCCCATTGTCTTCCATGAACCAGATCCCTAGTGCCAAAAAGGTTGGGGACCGCTGAATTAAAAGGATAATTTTCTAAAGAAAAAGTTAAAAATTGAATAGAATATAGATAAAACATGGATGTAATAATATCTATGCTCTTGATATTTCTTAACACCATTTCCTCAGTGCTAAGTATGTTCAATTACAATATGAAGAAACATGTATTTTTTAAAATTGTTAGAAAGCATGTAGAGAAATGATATTTTAGAAAAGAAAGAACTTTAGATGAATTTGATTAGTTTCCAATGAATGGAATAGTTCAGAGATTAGAATAAACAAGCAGCTGTAAAGATTATTTTGAAGGTCAACTATATGGAATTTTTTAGTTGCTTTAGAATACAGAACCATGTATTTTTCATTATTCATCTATTATTAGAATTGGTCATGAAATGAAAGAACAGTTATGATCATGAGTCAACTACTGCAGGTTTAATTAATTTGATAAAAATTTATAAGTGCATGAATTTTGGTAAAGATTACAGTAATTGGGAAGGATTAAGTATACTTCTGCATGGGGAACCTTCCCAATCTAAATCAGCAGAGGCAATATGATCCACATGAACTTAGTTTGGGGGTAAAAGAAAGCATAGGAAAGAAACTAAGATTGCCCTGTTGCGGTACTCTTTGGTATACGAGGAAGGGAAGGAAAACAGTGTTAGGTTTTCATGATTCTCTTGTTATTGTCTATCAATAAAATTCTAGTTTGTTTTGTGGTGCCCGTTTTCTGATCTGCCCTACCTTGAAGGGCTAGTACATTGTTCGGTTAGCAATTGCAGAAGAGACAATAGATGACTAGTTTATCTAAACCAAGCAGACCATAACCAAATAACATCACATTAGTTAATTTGGTATGTGAAACAGCACTGGATCAGGCAGTTGCACACAAGGTGAACTGTTTTCCAAACAGGATAAGTTTTATTTCCATTCCCCATTATGTGGGAACCTTTCTTATGTCTTAAGAAAAACACAAGGGGATTATACTGCTGTTTAGAGTAGTTGAACAAAGCACACTGAACATTAAGTCATTTTGGGAATACATGTAATGATTGGTTGGGAAGCTAGCTTTCTGCTTCATATTTATTGCAACTTGTAAAGAGGGAGGGAGGGAGGAAGGAAGGGTTTATTTACATTCTACAGCTTACAGGCAGAAAAAAGAGTAGAGTACATGACTCAAGGGTAGTATAGCAATGGAAAGATATTTCAGACATACTCCCTTGCTATGCCTTTTGTCCACAATCTTTTCAAGGAAGGCAAAACTACTGCTTGTTTATTCTTATTCTTAAATATTAGTTTATATCCTGATTTGACCAGAACTACTTCTTTTAACAACACTGTAAAGGATGGTTGACGGGCCAGTAATTTCAGTATTTAGCAAGGTCAATGTAAAATATATTCCATTCTCCAGACGATCAGTTGAAAAATCTTATCAGTGCAATTCATTGCTAATATTATATCTAGAAGTAAATATATTTTTCATACCCAAAAAGTTACATAATATTTTGTAACTCAATTTCAAACCATAAGCCATTTCAGATACAATTTTATAGCTATTTTAGCCTTTTGCAATTCTAGATTACTTATTTGATAACACATAATCACATTAAAACTTTTGTTCTTAATTGAAACTAAAAATTTACTTCAGAGAAATGAGTTGAAATTAACTTTTGGATTTCTTCCTTATATTATTTTCTTCCACCTTGTTTTGTCCCAACTCTTAATTTTTAAAAAATCTTAAATCAGGAATTGCTTTGTGTCTCAAAGACATTTTCTGAAAACTCTGCATATAAACTCAAGTATGATTTACCGTAAGTCAAAACTCCAGGAAACTGTTTTCTTTGAAGAATTTAGAGTCCATCCCTCACTGCCATTCCAGAGCTTTGCCATCTATCTGATTTTTTTTTCTGCAGCTCTTTCCTCATTTTGCAGTCTCTGTACTTATGGACTATTTCTTTTTAACTAATAAACTTTATCAAAATCATTTGTTCTAACTGTTCTGCTTGGTGTGTGCTATAAGTTGTATCTTTTTTCTAGAATTAGCTTCTCTGCAGATCAGCTCATCTAATTGGAAAAGTCCAATGCAGAGATACTTTGCATGCATCACCACTAAAACTATTGTGTCTAAAAAATGATTTCACAGAGACTTACTATGGGTCAGAGGAGTATAGAAAACCATCATTGTTGCTCAATGGCTTTTTCCATCATTAAAGCTTGAAAAATTGCTTTCATGGTTGCTTTACAACACAGTATGCTTTGGAATTTCCACAGCCCCAACCCCCCCCCTTCCAGCTTTATTTCCTTTGTCAAGCCATATTTGAATCACAGCCTAGTGGACATGCAATACTGCTTTCCTAACCATATCTGTTTAAAGCATTATAACTGTTGCTCCTCAGGTGAGTTGAATAACAACTTCCAAAATTCTCAGCCAGCATTGAAAAAAATAAGGATGATTTATAAAATGAAATTATTTTGCAAATTCTCAAGCTGCTTTAAGTACATTGTCACACATTTCATTTTAGTATCCAACAGTCAGAATAAACTCAATCATTATTATGGAAATGAGGAGGAGGTTAGAGCGAAGAAGAACTTGCTGACAAATTACTGCCCCCTCCTCTCGTGGATTCTGCTCAGTTTATAGCATTACTATATGCTTCACTGAAGGATGCTTGACTGATCATGGACTTTTTAAACGAAAACTGTGCCTGCCTTTGTGGCGTCAATGAGGTTCTGAATACAGCAACTGTTTACTTTATTGAATTAATGAACTCTTGCTTATATGAATTCTTAGCATTTGCAAGGTCTGCTTGTTTGTGCACTATGCTCCTATGGATCTTACAATAAGGTTATCAATGCAAGATATGATTAAAGGTTTAATGAGCCAGTTTGTTGCAGAGCCCAATGCTCATTAGAGCTGAGAGGGAGGGAGTGGCTCAAGGTTACTCAGCGGCCTCTGCCTATGGGAGGACTAAAACCTGGGTCCTCCTACTCCTAGTCTAGTATATTTTAAAATACATTAAGAAAATAGGAAAGAGCGTGGTGGCACAGTGGTTACAATGCACTATTGCAGGAGTTTGATCCTGACCAGCTCAAGGTTGACTCAGCCTTCTATCCTTCTAAGGTTGGTAAAATGAGGACCCAGATTGTTGGGGGCAATATGCTGACTCTGTAAACCGCTTAGAGAGAGCTGTAAAGTACTGTGAAGCAGTACATAAGTCTAAGCACTAAGTGCTATTGCTATCCTGGTCAGGTCCATCTTAGTCTAACATTTTATTTTTGAAAATATTTGTGTACTTTATTTTTCTCATACCACAAAAATGCATGCCAACCTAATTGCAAATCATGCCCCTCTAAATAAAGAAGCCTTTTGTTTCTCAATGTAATCCATTCTTTAAGCCAAAGCAAAATAGCTGCCTGATAATAAAGTCTCCAATCCGGGAGTCCAAGGCCCCCTCTGTCTTTAGAATCTTGTAATAATTTAATTTTAATTCTGGCTTTTTTACCTTGCCATATAAATCTAATTATTGTAGCGTTTAGTTCATCAAAGAATTTTTGATTTAACTTGACAGGAACTGTTTGAAAAAGAAAAATTAGCTTAGGTAAAATGTTCATCTTAACAGTCGCTATCCTTCCTAATAATGATAATTGAAGATTTTTCCACTTCTCCAAATCCACTTTTATTTGTTTTAGTAATCTCTCGTAGTTGTCTTCTTTTATTGTTGTATGTTTTGAAGTTAAATAGATACCTAAATATTTAACTTTTTTCGCTATTTGAAGGTTTGTCTTTTTAGCGAATTGAATTTTTTGTTTATCTGTTAAATTCTTCGTTAATACTTTAGTCTTTTCCCTGTTTATCTTCAACCCCGCGACTTCTCCAAATTTCTCTATTTTCCGCAAGAGTTTAACAGCCGTCTCTAGTGGTTCCTCCAAAATAAAAACTAAATCATCCGCAAAAGCCTGTAGTTTATATTTTTGATCTTTTATCTCCAATCCTTTAATCTCAATATCTTGCCTAATATTTCTAGCCAACACTTCCAATGTAAAAATGAATAACAAAGGGGACAATGGACATCCCTGCCTTGTGCCTTTTTTAATGTCAAAGCTGTCTGTGTAGTCTCCATTTATAAGTATCCTTGCTGATTGTTTATTATAAATTGCTTGAATCGCATTTATAAAATTTCCGCCAAAGAAAAACTTATTATTATTATTATTATTATTATTATTATTATTATTATTATTATAGAAGCATTTTATAGGTGCACTTAGCATTTTGTAATTAGATGCAATCTTTTAGTATGTACACTTAATAAGTAAGCATGAATAGAGCAATTGATGAAAGAGAATTACAAATAAACTAGGCCATTAATTTAGCTAGGTCAGAAAGATCCTGACATTTCAAAAACTAGAATCTTTCCAATTGACTTTGGAAGAACTGTAATATATACATTTAAGTTGCTTTGGAAAGATTTTTAACTACACTGCGTTGCTCTTTGCCTTCTTCCAAGCAATTTGAAATGTTAATTCATGGATAATGTTTAAGATTTGAGAGAAATGATTTCTAGGTAACAGTAACTAGATAATAAAGAGCTTATTCGCTGTTTTCTCCCACACAGAAACAAGCAGTGTTATATATTTTAGGATCCTAAATTGAATATTAATGAGGAGTCTCTCCCATAACAATATGATGGGACATAACTTACAGAAACCTATACCAGAGCAGTCATCACCAAGATCAATAAGTACTGAGCTTGGTATTGGAGTTCTGGACATCTGGTGATAAGTGGGCCACATGACTCAGGAGTGGTGCTTGAAAATCAGGACCAGCAACTGCAGGACTATTGGACGAAAAAAAGTTTACGTATTGGAAATATACAAAGACTGGAAACAAAGAAATAATGATTTACTATTACAAATCAAGTCTAATAAGAAGAGGATACCTAAAAAGAATGCACCAATTTAAAATTGGTTAACATCTGGCAAAATCTGCCTGATAATGAAAGATCTAACAAAAGAGGCAACTACAGAGCAGTTACCTGCTTACCAACAACTTTCAAATTGCTGATTTGGTAGCTGATGCAGCTTCTAATTGAAAACAACTCTTTTCATCCAAGCAGAAACAAAGCCACTCTTTCAGGAGACAAACAAAAGATCAGCTCCTAATTGAAAAGTTTGGATTTTGATTTTGAAAAACTGTAAGGAAAGGAAGAACAACTTGAACTTAATTTGGATTGATTACAAGAAGGATTCCCGGCCACATAATTAGATAATAAATGCTCAGAAATAATAAAAGACAGTTGAAACATCAGAAATTTTGTGAAAAGATAGATGACACAATGGAAGACACAGTTGATGGTCCATGGTGACAGATTGGGAGAGATTAATACCAAGAGAGAATCTTTCAAGGAGACTCACTCTCACCACTATTGTTTGTCACTGCATTGATTCTTATGTCAACAATACTAAATAAATCACACTATGGCTATCAAACATCAAAAACATTTGCTAGGCTATCCCCATCTCCTTTATATGAATGTGACTTGAAGCTGTATGGAAAAATACCATCTGTGAAAGTGAAAATTTAAGGAATCAAGATGGCCTTTGGAAATAACATCAAGAGTCTGGATAAAGAAGATCACTACAACTTCCTGGGTATCCTTCAAGCTGACATCAAGCAAACTGAAGTCAAGAAGAAGGTTAGTAGTGATGTCATGTGATCAGAAGAATGAAGATGACCTTAAAGTCCAAACTCAGTGATGGAAATATCATCAAGGCGATTAATGCCTGAATAATTTGTCACTAGATACACAACTGGAATAGTGGACTGAACACAAGCAGAACTAAAAGACCAGGATAGAAAGACCAGAAAAATAATGATACTAAATCATGCCCTTCATTCATGCAGCAACTTTGACAGACTTTATTTACCAAGGAGCATAAGTGGGTATGGAATGTTGCAAGTTTATCAGATAGATGAAGAAAAAAAAAAGGGCATTGGAAGAATATCCGAAGGGCAGTGAAGAAGATGCACTGAAGCCAGTAAACCATTAAGACTTACTAAATACCATGAGACCAAATTGGCCTTTAAGAAAGACCAAATGAAGAGTAGAAAAGAGACCTGGCCAGTATAACAAACAAATAATAAAACTAGCAGGCAAAGCAGATAACAAGACCTGGCAATGACTAAGAGCAGGAAAATTGTTGAAAGAGATAGAGGGGCTGATTCTGGCTGCACAAGACCAAGCCTTAAAGACAAATGAATATGAAACCAAAATTGAGAAGACAACAACAGACAGCAAATGCTGTCTCTGCAAAGAGGCTGAAGATATAGTGGACACCTATTCAGCTGCTGCATGAAGACTGCAGACTTATTTCAAATAACAGTATGACAAAGTAGCAACAATGATGCATTGAATATCTACAAGAAATATCTCTACAAGCAAGAACTGATGGGAACACCAAATAAAGTAATAGAAAAAGAAGCTAAAGTGCTTTGAAACATTAGAATTCAAAAAGCCAAGCATCTGTTACATCCCAGACTTAACAACTGTTAATAAGAAATACCTAGAAGAATTGATAGTATACACTGCAATACCTGGAGACAGCAGAATAAAAGAGAAAAAACTAGAGAAAATCACAAAATATAAAGACTGGAAAATAGAACTCAAAGACTGTGGTAAAAGAAAGCAAAGAACTAATAGGCACTGTGGGTGCAGTTCCAAAACACTGTAGCATCATTTGAACACTAGGCATTGATGAAATCACCATCAATTGCAAAAAGTGTCTTTATGTGGAACGGCTTAAGTCTGTGATGATACCTTTAACACTATCAAACAGCAATATTAGCCTATCCAAGGTCTTTGGGAAGGACTCAACAGGTGGATAAAAATGCCAAATCTAGTCTAAACATCTGGCTGACTGTGTTGCCAACAATAATAATAATAAAGTTATAAATTTATAATACTACCCATTCCCAGGTACTCTGGGTGGTTAATCTCTCTGGACCAAACATCCCAGGAGAAATTGTTGGTGTTCTGCAATGTACATAGTGCTGAGACTCATAGACACTGAGGCTCACAATGACAGAATAGTCTGACAGAATAGGCCCTTGCTTGAAAATCATGCTCATTTCTAGCTTTTGGAATATTATTGAAAACCACATTGTTCTGGAAATATATTGAAATATAATAAAGCACCTAAGAGGAACTAAAGTGTGCTTATTTTTTGTGATAGCAGCTCTAATTTTAAAAGTCATTTTAATTTTGTCATGTCCACAGATACACATCTGCCATATTCGCAGATTATTATTTTTTTGAGAAGCCTCTTTGGATATGCATAATTACCTATGAAATCCTTTGCCTTAGGCCTATCTGTAAAGTTCCACATTTCACATTGTTTTTCTTCATATCAGTTACTTATATAAACTATATGTAATATTACAAACCAGGAAACCATGTAGCAGCTTTAATCTCTTTTCTTCTATTACTTATTATCTGGAAGCTGAGTATATCATAATAATATTTAGTTTTATAAATAAACACATATCTAAAATGGCATCCTGCCCTACTTTCTATTGAAAATTGCTATGTGATGCTGGAAGTTACCAAAATAAGAACCCCTAATATCTACTAGATTATGGAATCTGATTTATTGAAACAATGGTTCACATTTAGCCACAACATCACATGATCATTAAGCGAGCTTTATAATAATAAAGCATGAGATTTAGATTGATAAATCAGTACTAAAATAAGGGAAACTATAATGAACCATGCAGCTTCAAATCATAATTTGCTTATTCACTTGGAAACTCAAACTTACTGCCTAATCTAACTAAACATGTTATGCTCATTGTTTTCCCTTCAAAATTACATATTCCATGGTTGAAAAGAAAACGTTGACATTTCAGTATTTAATATTATTTAAAATATCAAAATTTAAAACTATTTTAAGTTTAATAAATCATACAGAAGGTTTCAATAAGTTTAAATGTTGACTGTATTTATCAATACTACTAAAACTCCCTTTGTCATGACTTTTAACTGGGCAAATGGTGCATTATAAGACAACAATTTTTGAACCAAGGTGCTGCAAATGGGCTAACAAACAGAATGTGTCCAAGCTCTGGGAATGACACCCAGAGGAATGAAATTTGGGGAAGTTGTGGCTGTTTCAGTGCTACTGGCTACTGCTGCACTGCTGCTGCAGTCATGTGATCTTCATTTTAAACATACTGTGATAATTTCCCAGCCAGTCTCACAATTCCTCCCTCTTTCCCCGACCCAGCAGCTGCCACTTATCTGCTTCCGGGGTGGGGCGGGGCAGGGCAGGGCAGAAGATTTTTAATACTCCCTGCTAGATTCCCATAAGGAGAAATTAAGGGGAAAGCTAGCAGGAAGTCAGTCCTGTTCGCACTCCTTTTTTTTTGCCCACCCTCGGTCATTTGTTTCTCTTTTAAGAGAATATCTCTGAAACAATGGTCCAAAGAGCATGGGTTGTCCAGATTAATTTTCAGAAGTGCTTCCAGGTTCTAAAGGAGACATAGTACAGGGAACATCCAAAAAGTCCCAAATCTCCTCTGACTGTTTATCAGGTTGCCTGCCACTCTACCCTAACATCTAATTGGGGCATTTAAAGCACTAACTGAATGAATAAGTTGGCTTCTAGGCTATAGAAGGAAACACAATTTAAAATGGGGCAACATTACCTCTAGTGCATCCTATCTGACGTCATTTATGCCCCATGACCTGCATCCAACAAAGTCACTATTTATTCTATATATCCAGGGGAAAAAAGTAAGGGAAAAAATTACATACCATAATCTGTGATCTTACATGATACCAAATAAAGTTCTTTCAAATTCTGTCCTTCTTTAGCAATGACCTCCACACATCTGCAATACATATAAATCTAGATTAAACAATGTTTGTATAGATTTTATAAGACTGAAAATCCAGTGACTACTAGACTTTCAAATGTCATTGACTAATAGATGAAATTAGAACTTTAGCTTAATGTGAATACATTCTAATATATTTCAAAATATATAACTTCTCTATTTTTCAGTCTGAATTCAAAAAAGTTAACATATTTTAAAATATTCAATAAAATAATGTTTTCTATCTCATTTTATTTTTAATTACAAGATATAAAAGAAATGGTTCCAAATTGGCAACAAAATGTTTAATAATATCTTATTCTCTGCACTCCAAATTTTTAAAAAATTGACCCTCAGAATTGTTTTCATTTTGAAATGCTATTATATTTTAATTTAATCAGATTATCTTGCAGTAGCTACCACTGTAAATTTGGATAGTCTATTTTTGCCTGTATGCCTGAGTCTGTTTTACTGATGTCAGTAAACATTACTTGCAGAAGAATATATTAATTGGAAAAATATTTTGATTTTAATTATTTTGTTGATTAAATCTGAATTTTACATTATTTTGTTAAAAGGCATATAAACAATAAGCCTTAAAAAAAGTGAAAGCAGGCAATACTGTTATGTATTGTCACAAAATATTCTCAATGCTCAATATATTTTAATGTTAAGCATACTGAAGTATCTTAAAATGTATGGCTTTTTGATATGTCTGCAAAATGTAAATGCTAAATGTGTATTTAAAAATAATTTAAAAGGGATCCATTTTTCATTACAATTTGTCCATTATTCTGAGAAGTCTTCCAAATGCTTAGTATTTACCTATTGGATAAAATATATGTTAATGAAAGTGTAAAATACATGCTATCAAATTGAGTCAAAAGAAATTTGAATTATGGGAAATAATTGTCTATTCTATATGCATACATGGTTTTTACGTTTTGGACTATCTTGCAAAAGCCTAGAACATGGCATTAGTGACAACTGAAATGAACCAATGAGGAAATATGACTACACAGCTTGCAAGAAAAGTGGTCCTTGGAGACCTTGTTACTGTGCTTGTGATGCATTTCAGCTAATAAAAGCTCCCAGACATTGGTTCAGAATATTTCACTTAAAAAAATAGGAGTTTCAATCACCTTAGTATGATAGGAAATGACACAATTAGAAACAGAACCTGATGAGACTTGGAATGACTAGCTGAAAACAGTCCTCTGATCACTGTTACTTTTACAGGAACTATATATTTCTAAGGTGAAAAAACTTTATTTAAGATATAAACAAGAAAACATGAAGATTAACTGGAAAAACTCTAAAAATGCTTTATGTCCCAACGCAAGAAAACATATATATATTTGATCAGAATATATGTACATATCACACCTCATCATAGTATTTCTTTGATGATCTCTAATCATTCACTGGTAATTTACAATTGCTAATTATTACTGGGTTTTTTAAATTGAATGAAGTTGGCCCAAAGGTGATTTTTTCAAGAGGCAACTGGACTTTATTTTTCCTTGAAGACATTTCATTTCTCATTCAAAAAGCTTCTTCAGTTCTGATTGAATGGTGGAGGATGGAAAGATTTATATTCCTTGCAGTCATCTGGTCATTAGCCCTCATTCTGAGAGTCATTGAGGCCACTTGGAGGTTTATCTATGCCTTCAGGGTCACCTGAATTGTGCAATGTGTGTGAATCTTGGAACTGCTGAAAGGACTGTGTTGTAAACAGGAGATACAGTAGGTAGTGTTGTATCCCACCCCCTCGAGAGAGCTGTTCAAATGTAATGTAGATGGCTTCTTTGATCCCTCTTTCAAACCAGCAGTCCTATCTGTCCAGAATGTGGTCTTTGCTGTCTCCAAAAGAGTGACCTTTGTCATTCAAATGCAGATAGACTGCTGAATATTGTCCAGATGGGTTTGTTCTATGTTGTGCCATGCGTTTGTGAAGTGGTTGTTTTGTTTCTTCAATGTATAGATCTATACATATCACATTGTTCAGTTTGTGTCTGGGTATTTTATTCTTGGGTTGGACAAGCTTCTGTCTTAGTGTATTTTTGGGTTTAAAGTGTGTATGTATGTAGCTTCTTAGATGAGAAGCGAAACATCTTCAAGGAAAGATGCCTCTTGAAAAAGCACCTTTGGGACAACCATGGCCTGGATCACTGTGAATCTCCACAGACATCTGAATGACGTTGGATTTTATATTACTTCCCCCATATTTCGTTTTCTATCTACATGTTGGAATGTTTATAATTTTATCATCCATCATTCTATAGTTTTAAATAATTGATATATGAAATTTTTAGTACACTTTATTACTGTTTACATTTAAGATGTTACTGTTTTTATTTATGCATCTCTATAAACTCCGGTATTTTCTATTTCACCAGCTGTTAATATTCTTGTGTCTAGTCTAGTGAATATCCTCTTTACCAACTAGCTTATTTCCACTCTCCTAAACTGTTCCTCAGTTATCTACCTTTCTAGTCAATCCTCAATCTTTTTTATATATTTACTGCTTTTTTCTTACTCCTTTCTTTTTGATATTTTTTCCTTCCTAATTCAGGCACCTTGTTTTTCATATATCTATTCCTGCTATATTTTGATACCTTACTTCAATAATTCCATTCCCATGATTAACAGTGATAAACTTAAAAGATATACCATTAGAATATTTTTTAACTTTTATTTTTTAAATATTTTTATTCAATAAATACCAGCTGTTATAGGGCCATTTGTTGTGGCCTTTAATCAGAGCAATAAAGGACACCACTGATGCCTGCCTCTGCCTAGGCGACCTGGGTCATAACAGTAACTGACTCGCCCCCACTGTCTCGCCACGACCAACTCGCGCTGGCCAACTCGCTATAGCCAACAAACCATAGGACAAGTCAAGTCGGATGAGTTGGCTGGGGGAGTCGGCTGGGGCAAGTCAGTCACAGCGAGTTGTCCCATTCCAAGTGCTATGAGCTTTATTCAGCAGTTTCTAGGGTTTCAGATGGAGTCAGAACCTTGTATTTTTCAGTAGATAAGCATGTGTAAGTAGATAAGACTTATCTACTTATCTCTAAAAACTACCTTTCTGTAGTTCCACCAGCAAACTTCTCTCCATATGTGCAGACACACATGAATGAAAGGTTTGACATCTGTTGTTGAAATTACAAAAAGAAAACTTAAACTTATACTACAAATCAATATATCATTACTAAAAGTAAATCATTCATAGGAAAATGTGTTTCTTTAGCCTCAATCAATCAAGCAAGTATAAATATGCTGATCCAGCTTCTAGTTCTATACACTGAATTTGGAATACTGAGATAATCATAATGTGACATTTGACACCTACCTCGGGGAGAAACAACTTTATGTTTTAGATTCAAATTGTTTGAGAGATATTTTCCCTTAAGGATTCCTAAACCATCTCCCCATGGCTATATTTTAATTTCTGTGCTGCTATTCTGTTAGTTGCAACAAAAAGCAGCAAATATTTGCCATAATGTATCAGTAAAAAGAAGGCAAAACTAACATTCTCAGTCAATTTGAGAATATTTATTTTCAAGGCCTGTCAATATGTCTAGCTTAAGTAAACAAGTTTCAAATTGATCTCAGGTAGGTCACTCAGGATTAATCTACTTTGAGTTGTGGCAATAGCCTCCTTCTAGCTATAACAATATCACTGTTCCAGTCAAACCGGGGAAAAAAATGTATTCTGTGGCTTCCTTATAGCAGTCTCTAAAGACAAATAAACTTTAAAAACCCTAAATAGTTCCTTAAATCTTACTGAAATTCAAGCTAAAGAATCAGCATCACATCTTAATAGGTTCCACTCTAGCAAGTTAATTGAGTAGCTTTGGTGTTTTACCTGTTTTATTTATGAAGGCCTCATTAGAATAATAGGGAGACTATCAAGAAATCAAGAACTGTCGATCTATCATGTGTGAAAAATGGTCAAAATAAAAATTATGTAACAAAAAAGAAAAATATATACCTCACTTGTAACAATGAATTGGTCATATATGTGATCTACTAACATTTGAACTACATTTTCCAGACAAATGATCAGGAAGACTGTATTCAAACCATCTGTACATGACATAACTTTCTAGGCCTTTTGTGAGTAATTATGGGAAAGCAAGGGACAAGATGTTTGGGTTATGGAAAGAGTTTCAAAGAGTCTGTTTTAACTCACTATAACTGAAACTGAGAATTTACTCTCATGGTTTTCAAGATTCTTTCTGTATTACCCCGGACTAGCATTAAATATAACTCCATGGATACTGTTGCTCTATATTGTTTGGTTTGGGCAGCCCATGGGGCTTGACAACCCTCCCCTTTTCCTTTGTTCTGTCTTATATTCTTTTGTAAATTCTGTTTGCCATGGCTTTTTAAATTATAATTTTTGTCTTTTTTTAAAAAAAAAGACAGTAATACATAAGGGCCACTCATGTTCATGTATTTATCCGATAAGTCCTTAAAACTATCTTCAGTTTAAATGAGAAGAATTGACATAGTATTTTGGCTTACTTAATCACTGATTCCTTATCAGGAACAAAATCTTGGTTTCTTGATTACAAAAAAGCAATTGGTTAGCTCCTTACATTGGGTAGCAGTTATTAAAATAACCAGGAATCTATACATTGTATTGAAAAACAAATTAGGAACACAAAATTGTAAATGCATACTTGCAAGGCGATTATTTCATATACATAACCACTGAGGTTTTACAGATTAGTGCATTGGAGTTTGTGAATTATCAAACACTTCCTTGTTTATTACAATTAGTCTAATTTGCACAACAACTTCCAAAGAGAAATTATTTTGAAAAAATAGAGATTGACTTGGCTAAAGGAATGTAATGTAATACATATTGTTTACTTCAGCATTAATGCCCCCTAGAGCATGAAGCCAATTAACAAGCAATATAGGGCTGCAGACATTTAAAAATAAATTTCTGCATTATACAGCATTTTCTCTTGTTGTGTATGAGCATCACACATTCAATTTGCTTTGAATATCTTTGAAATCTAGTGACTGAGGATGTGTTCCGATTATATGCCCCAGTATTTATAAAGTTGTGATCAGCAAGGATGATAAATCACATTCACAAATAATTAGGAAGTGAATGCTTATTTTCCAATATTGCTGCTCATGCTGTTATGCAGTGCTTCATACTAATACAGAAAGAGCTGCAAGCCTGCAGTTTGAATACAACTTGTTTAAATGCTTTTCATGATGACCCAATTTATACCTGAATACCTTTGAAATAAGCACAACAGCTAGATATCTTGCAAAGGAGAATATGTTAATCCATATACTTGGAAGGAAACCAAGCTCTTCTATTAGCAGCAATATATGTGGCAAGACCTGTGACTGCAAAAATATAAGCATCCCTTTCCCCAAATCTCCAGTATAACCACCAGAATCCTTCAAAAAGTTAACAATGATTTGGAATGCTTATTGTAAGAACTAGAAAAAAATATGAAATAAATGAGGAATAATAAAGAATTGCCTTAAAGTTTCTCCCTCCATCTAATCTTAGGATTACTAGGAAGTTATGCACAGCCTACACTCCAAAATTAGGCATAATTGGGAGGCTTAAGGGAGTGAGACAGAATGATGAAGGATGGAAGAAAATGACACACAGTATGCCACAAATACCTCTTCCTCCTGCGGAAGCAGGGGGATTATCACTTGATATAGGTAAGTTGAACCAGACCCCAGTGCTAACCAGGATAAATGGAAGAAGTGATGCTGACTCTGACTAGAATGCAGCCAATTCAGAGTGATGTGACAGAATTTTCTGTGTGTTGCTTATTTGTTTAGTGAATAACCTACTATTGAGTATTCTGAATGGCTACCATGCATAAAGAGAAATAGAGTAATCCAATCTTTATGTTTCCAGTACCTGACTTACAGTAGCCATACTATTTTCTTCTATTCAGCAATAATAATTAATTCTAAAGCATCCCCAAATTATTTTTTCTTTCAGGTGGAGTGTGAACCAAATAAGCGGCAACTCCCCAATTTTGACTGGGAACCCACAACGCCCCCATTTTATCTGAATATGCTCATTTTGTATAACACTTACATTCTATCCAATAGTATAGCTCACCAGCATTTATAAACAAATCTTCGGTACAAGCCTTCTCACCATAACATTCAGTGAAAGGAAAGCATTTTTAATTTGTAAAAGATAAAAGTAGTGCAGTACAAATCCAGTGTGGACATAAGAAATGAAGTTGGGAGCTCAGCTCAATAGCTGAAACACTTGAAGATGTAAATTGTATCCATCTGAGAGATACGGGCTTAACCTAGGCAGCATTATCTGAACAGAATCCCTTCAACTTCTCATTAGTTTATATTCAACTTCAGTGAGGAATAATCCTTTGAGAGACAAGTATTTTCTATACCCATCTTAATATTAATAAAATACAATATTTGATTATGAGTTCTGGTGTAATTGATAAAAAAGGATCAAGTTAATTAAATTTGCCTCCATTTTATTATTATTAAAATATTCACACTGTTTTTAACAAACAATTCATCATGAGCATATCCCCAAAGTTAATAAATAGCTGTTTTTACAAATGTTGCAGTTAAAAATACACTTGATACTCCAATGTAAAATAAGTATTTTGTTAGTGCTCTTTGGCCTTATAAATTAAACACAAAGTAACTTTTAAAAGATTTACATGAAGATTTTATACTTCATAGTTCAGACTGATAATGTCCAAAGACAGGATGTATATTCTGAAAACAATCTTTTTACAATTATTATTTATTCCAGTTACTTGTAATCACAAAATTATTTTTTTATTTTTTTTACAAATTTGCTTTCTCTCCCATGTTACCAATGAAAACACTGACCTTCCTATAAGGTTAAGCTTTCTACTTTGATTGAAACACCACAATCCTTTTTTCTCAAAAGAGAAAATGTTCATGCCTCAAGCAAAGAGAAAAAAATACTATCATTTTGGTCCTTCATTAGTCAGATGATCTGGCAATAACAATGAATATGAACCCACATGAAAAACTATTTTCAAATATAACCTTGCCAGGAGCTATGTTATGTCTTGGCAGAAGGAAGCAAACTTTATTTTTCTATCTATTGGCTCAGTCTGCATGAAAAGCAGGTGTTGCAATAGGAAATGAGTTTGAAGAGGTAACAACAATATGATATAATACTTCAAGGCCCAAGTGTTTTTGCAAACTGCAAACAATGAAAAACGTTTAAGCAATTAAATACCCTTTTGCAAAAAGTGACCATGGAGATTATAATCATTAATTAAAATCATGTAAATCATGTAAATAATGTTACAAAATAACATTTGCTTTTTATCTCAGATCTCAAAAGGCTTAATGGTAAAAGACTTAATCTCAGAAGAGCTGTTTTAATTAAAACTAAAAAACCAGAACTGTAGTATAATAAAGGTGAGAAAGCTTGCAATCCCATACATTTAACAAATGCATGTGTGAATACTGAACTTTATTTTTCAAATGTACGTAATTGTACATTTTCCAAACTGTACTTATGCAATTTTTCAAACCATAAAATAAATATGTGATTTCTTTCCCAAATATGGAGACAATTCTCAAAGTTAACATATCCTTTATATATATATAACTGAGACTATTTTTTCAACATTCAGCCTCATTGATTTATTATGGAAAAATTAACTGAAAATACTCGAAGTTGTACAATTGTCACTGTTCAACTTTCTATACTTTAGAACTGGGGTGTCAAACTGCCGGCCCGCGGGCCGGACGCATCATGAGGAAACCGCGCCCACCCCATTGCTGGCAATGGGGAAAAAGTTCCAATATGTCGCGCAACGTCACATGACGTCGCGAGTTTGACATGTCTGCTTTAGAATGTTAGAATTCCAATCTAGGACATTAATGGAAGTTTACTTCAGAGTATATGCCACAAGGGTTTTGTGGGTTCATGGTTATGATTCAAGGGTCATTATAGGAGGAGAACTGAATTAGATTATGGTGATAAAAATAAGGAATCTGATACCACTTTTTCAACTAACAAATTTTGATAAAAGGCATAAGTTTTTGCAAGCTGTAGTTCACTTCATCAAATGGCATGCAAATCCCCCAAAATGAGTAAATATAGAACTGGGTTCTGGAAATCAGATGTTTTCTATGTCATGCTTTCTGTCTATGTTGATGCTGATTAAGGATGCCTTTGATCTTCAAGGATGCCGACAGCTTCACAATCAATGGACAAAGGAGTATACCCATAGTCTATATCTATGCATGGAATCAGCAAACCAAGAACACAAGAGTCTTTTTTATGCTTTATGGTTTGATCTACTTGAGCAAACCCTTTTTTGGAATTCTTGATTCTGAATGCATTTTTAAAAAGCCAGAATATTATCAATTTCATTGGTGTGAAAAAGTTCTAGTGTTTATTGAATTCTACATTCCCATTTAGATATAGATTTGAAAATGCAGACTATTGTTTTTGCTTGGTAATATTTGGTGTCCATACACACATTTTACTCAGGTACTATGATGCAGTCTACAGTACAATTTGCTACAAGGCAGATGCTTTAACTTGCTGATTTGTTGTTCTCACTCTTGTTTGTCCTGTTAATTCTTCAGGAATTCTTCTGAATGGGCATAACCTCTTTTATTGATGTTCTGTGTTGCTGACTATTTAAAATGCATATACCAAGGTAGCCAGCCAGGACTTTTTAAATTTCTTGGATGGCTTTTAGTTAGTTAGGATTTGGGGGAGGGGGGGGAGAAGGAAATCTGTTTTTGGTAAAACAACTAATAACAGACAAGCAAAACTAAACACTAAGGTAAATCTGTTGATTTAACCTTCACAGTAAGTACTGAAGTGAAGGTTGTTGCTGATTTTCTGCAAGGCAGCCTATATTAAGAAAATCCTTTCCATTTAGCTTTATGATTAATATGTTAAGGAAGCTCTTAAAGAAGAAAAAGCTGAATCCATCCATAGCAACAATATGATAGTTGATTGCCAAGAAAACAAAAGTGGTTTTCCACTACCTTCCATCAGAATATTTAAATATATATATTATTTCTTCCTATTTTAAAAAATATTTCCTTCAGAAAGCTGCAAATGTAAGGTTTACTCATAGGGGAACATTTAAGGGGAAAAAATTAAAAATAGGAACGGAGTAATGAATTGACTAGACTGCTGAACGGTATGCTTAATGGATTGCCAAAGGAAAATAAGAAAATCAGAGAGAAGCTGAAAATCTAAAATATGCTAAATCCTGTTATATGTTACATTAAAAAAAATCACTTCTGGAATAAAAAGACACACATATATATATATAATTTGCATTCCAACATTGCAACAACCAGAAAGGTTGCCAGTATGTTATATATAGATAGTCCTTGATTTACAACCACAATTGGGACCAGAAATTCTAGTTGCCAAGCACGCAAATTTTGATCACATGACCATGTCTAACGTGCAAAGACTAGTTGTAAATTACTTTTTCCATTGCCATTGTATCTTTGAACAATGGCTGAATGAATTGCTGTAAGTCGAGGACTACCTGTATATCTATCACATTCTCATTTTAATAGCAAAGACAAACTGCGGACTGTTCCAGAATTTCCATGGTCCCAACTAACGCTCATAGTTCATCTTCTAAATTCTTCAAAATATTTGACAGAGAAATTCTAATTATAGCTGAGCAGTTCTACTTCAGACAGAAATAGTCCCATGGCAATTTTCTAGTAATACAGTCAATTGGAATCTAAGATAAGTCGATGTCCAAATAGAACTACAAAAACAGCAAGCATTGTCTGATGCTATCACTTGTAATTCTCATTTTAAAAGCTGAAAGCAATACACACTGTAGAAAAATCAAGGTAACATAGGTAAGATTGAATTTTGGTTTTGCTATGGATATTAGTTTCAAGAAACAACAAGGCTACTGTAGGTTCACTTGGATTCTGGAATCAGAAATGTTAACAGCCAATTTTGGTCATTCTGTGCACAATTAAAGTTGGTAAGAGGTTGTATGACGGAAAGTTACATGCTATGGAAAGGGAATATTTATCAAATATAACATAATCCAGGAAGCAAATTGGGAGAAGCTAAATTGTAACTTAACATGTTTTGCTGTGCCTGGGTGGAAAATATAAATCCTTTCAATTATTTTGCTCTCTCTCTAGGACTAATCAGAACAATGAAGTCCCTTAATGAGACACTGGTTATAGGTAACCTTTCATTTCCAAAATAACTAGCTCTATCTTAAAAATAAATATCTTAAATTAATATATATCTTATAATCCAGGAGTTGTATTTATCAGGAGGACTTATATTCATTTGGGACTCAAAAATTACTATAATAAAACTCTCTCTCTCTCTCTCTCTCTCTCTCTCTCTCTGTGTGTGTGTGTGTGTAAAATCAGAGAGGAACAGATTTCTGTGCAGAAAAATTCTACTCTATTTTGTAAATATGTTTGCAGCTGTACTTTGCACTGTGTTTCATTCACTATATTATCTCATTTGGATTGTGGTTCTTTACCTGACATTTTGTTATTCTATGGAAAGGGGACCTGCTTGAAAGGGGGAAAAGGAACTGCTATTACTCTTTTGATCTTTTGTTATAGCATATATGAGAGGTGAAACAAAAGCCTGTGACTCTGTCAGGGATTGCCGATTGGTTTCCAATTTTCTTCAGTGTCTGATCCATTATTTAAATGTACGCAATAGCTCAGGAATTACTGTCAAGTCACAAATGCCTAACTGAAAAAAAATAGTGTACAGCAGTGAATTG
This sequence comes from Azemiops feae, assembly GCA_023970755.1. NCBI lineage: Eukaryota > Metazoa > Chordata > Lepidosauria > Squamata > Viperidae > Azemiops > Azemiops feae. The sequence continues at coordinate 1,270,544 of JALGBA010004099.1, read as the reverse complement.
ACTAATGTTTTAGGATTTTTTCTGTATTTTATAGATTTTAAAAGAAGTCCCAGCTTTCAAGTAAGCCCATCAAAGGGACAGATGGATGTAATCTATCTGGGGGGGGGGGGAACAGAAGCACTACTGTAAATGGAGGAGACAATGGAAACATAGCTATATTACAAAACATGAATATTATTGTAAAATTCCTTTTTACAACTATAATGCTAACCGCCACTAGCTAAAAATTCCTTTCCTGCTTTCTGGTTATAGCAAAGCTAGTATGAGAATTTATTCTTAAGCCTTTTGATGTGTGAACAGAGGAATGTTATCAAATAAAGAGAGAAGGGCTATGTCATCCTTATATCAAATACTTGTTTCAGGGCATTTTTAAAGGCGGAGGCATTCAAGGACCTCTTTAGAACTTTGTATGAAATGAAAGGATACTACAGTAAACAGACAAAGAAACTCAATGTGTGTATACAGACCTAATGTTAGCTAGCCAAGATTTAATTTCCAAAATGACACAGAGGCTGCTCACTGAACAATGCCTGTGTTTAGCTCGTCATACTGAGACAGTACGTGGGCCACTTAGGTTTTTTGCAAGGCTACCATTCATTAGAACAGATGCCAATATTCTTCATTTTCTATAAAGTTTGAGACAGAGTTCATTCAGCATAAGATGAATATTAGGCTTAATCAATGGAGTTCAAGGAAAACACGAAGTGATTTTTATGTGATTTTTCAACCTCTAATAGGGTGTGTTACTATAGAAATGTTTCCAGTTAATTCCACTTTATTTAAAGAAGGACATTTTTAATTAACTGGAATTATTGTTGTTCATGAAATTTTATTTTCATTAATTATTTTGGGATGATGAAATATTATAAAAATGAATTCAAAAGCCTTTTAGTCCCATTTTATATATTATCCTACATCCTATACTAAAGGAAAAATAATATTCTGTTTCACAGTTAAATGTGAAAAAAGAACAAAAGAAACATTACATAGAAAATGAAGTTAACTTCAAAATGTGCGCAAAATATATAATAGCTAACAAGTTATTGATAATAGCATGAAATTACTTTAACATGACACTAAAAAGAGATAATTGGAATACAGAAAAGAGGCAGATATATCCCACTGATAGTAAGTCATAATCTATGGTCCATTGAAAAATTGCATTTTTTTAGTATGCAACTTATCCATCATCCAGAAACACACTGGATGTTATTGATATCAGACTCAAACCAATAGTCATCATTTGACATGAACAAAAATCTCTAACAATTTTAGAATAAAAAGCACTATTTTCATAAACTGAAATATGAATTATAAGCAAGATACTTGATTGCCCACAATGCTAAGACCCACTAAGAAAACGTTCTTGCTTCAGCAGTTCTTCCCAACAAACCTTAAACCTACTGTGGAAAAGAAAAAGCTATTAAAGAATAACTATGAGTAAAAGAAACATTAGTGGATCAAATGGATAAATGGACCTGTAATGCAAGTCCAAAGAAATACAATACAAAGCTTATTGTAAGGAAGATTTATAATGAAATACAGCTTTATGTAAGCATCCATCAAAGTCAACTGAAACAAGGTAGCAATAAATAAAATGTTTTTGTACATTATATTTTAATGCAAATTGCTTTTTGCACTAACTATATATTAAAATATTAGGTATTTTAGGTATTAAAATAAGTGCAATTCCAAATATTCTTATGATTTAAGTAAATGAACTACACCTTACTGTTTCATATAATAATGACTATAAACTATAGCAGCTCTGATTTGAGATCAAGGAAGTTTTAAGTGTTCATATTGTGATACCTACTTTGTCTTAAATTAAAACTTAAGAAATAGCCCTGAATAGTATTATGCCTGAGGGAATTGTAAATATTAATAAAACACAAGTCTCATATCCTTGATAACCTATTATTGGAAGAGAACAAATGGAAAGGTGCAAATACAAAAGAGAAAAAAAATGGGATTTTTTCTTTCTTGTATGCTCATTTTTTTATGATTATCTACATGTAAATCTACAACAAATTTTCATATCAATTTACAACAAATAAGAAAATTAAAAGTAACTATAAATAAAAGAACTATAACCACTAGGAAAACGAGACCCTCACTCTCCAAAACAAACAAAATTGGAAGAAGATAATTTTGTTTAGTTCAGAATCTAAAATGCCACAACAAATGAACAGTCAGGAAATGCAAATGGCTGAAGATTTTGCCACTGAGAATGATTTACCTATTTTCAAAATTGAGAACTTCACTGAAGTACTGCATGGCTCCAGCCACCTACCACGACCCGTATCACTTCCACAAAGCAGGAGAGAGAAGTATTTGACAAACTGGTAGTTGGTTTAGTCATGAGGATCTGAACAAACTACTCCCAGATAACCAAGCCAGAAGATGCCTAGCATATTCTTTACAGCAGCACAATAGATGGTCTTAATTTATTTGATTTAGGAACTGCCCAATTCCAACTGATCCTGTGTATTCAATAAAAGCAATTGTCATGGTTCTGATAGATGAAACTCTTCAAAAGAACTTCGAGGCATTGTTTACCTTAAGAATCTTTTATTTGAGAAGCAAAGTATCGGCACTACATAGTTAAAGCCAAAAACTGAATTCCCCTCCTCTGGGCACAAAGTAGAAAAGCACAATTCCCTCCTCCAATTAACAGTCATAAATCACATTCCCCAATTAGCTTAAAGCGGGCTGTCTCCCCAACTCTTCAGCCTGCCAAGTCTTTATCAACTCTGGGCGCAATAACCTTGGATTCCCACGGCTGAGTTATTATTGTTATGACTAACTGGACTCTCATCCACATCCCCCCTCCCAGCATCAACTAACTCTAAAAGCGAAAGAGAAAAGATGGCTACATTTCCATCTGTTGTCAAAGCAAGAACATCCAATGTTAGCAGCGTTGATAGCAACAGCATACAAACATTAGAATAAACATCAGGAATCCATGGCAGATCCAGTCAACCCCATCCACACACAATCTAACAGGGATCCCAATCACTCTAACCTGAGGCCTGGGAGAACAGCAAGTCCATAAGGCTTTCCATAAAGCCACTAGGATAGAAGGTACATGTATATCGGGAGAATCTCATTTCAGAGGACAGGCATGGCAACAAAATAAGCATTATTCCAGATGACATTACTTCATTGTCATCCATTGCTCTGATGGAGTGCAATGGCTCATGTATTTAGAAAACTGAGCTGACAATCAGCAAGCCCATGTTCGAGCCCTGAGTGTTGCTGTGTGATGGGTGAGCTACCATCATTTGCTTCAACTCCTGCCCACTTAGCAATTTGAAAGCGAGTGATTGCAAGTAGATAAATACATACCATTTCAGTGAGCAACTGATATGAAAGGCAACAGTGATATCAACGTCTAATCCTTTCAACCTGAAAGCAGCAACATTCATTGCCCTGTATCTATTAACATAATTTATGGTAGCCAATACCTGACCTGTTGGTTCATAGCTGTAAGTTGTAATAAATTTCAAAAGAAATATCCTATGAATGAAGTTTTAAAACAAATGGCTTATTTATAAACAATATACCATATATTTAATTAATACAAATGTATTTATATGTTAGAAAAGTTTACTCTAGATCTACTATAACTAGAAGTGGATTATATTGCTAATTTTATGGATTAGTGATTTCTGGAAAGAAGGGATAAATGTAAATAGCTTGATGATACTTTTGGCCATTCATATAGGTAGTTTGTCAATATCATCCTTGTAGTTTCTACAAAAGTGCCAATTTATGTGAGTATAAAATTCTGATTCTCTTCTTTATGTATTAATTATAACTTACATAGCTCCCTAAACAGCATTTAAAGTACAAACTGAAAACAGTATTATCTTTGCTGACAGTACAGAAACCTAGCTAACTGTTTTAGAAATTGGTTTCCTATTAACTATTTTAAATATTCTTTTCTCTACAGGCCTCAGGAAACTATTCTAGCTCTCAAATACTGGATCATATGGAAGTGGTTTTATTCTTTTTTTTAATTATCCTAAGCTGGTATTTGTTAACAATTAAATACAGATAGAGGACAGGGAGAGATAGGAAATTACATTGTTTTCATTAAACATTTTTGCATAATTATTCATTTCTTCTATACAGATTCATTCTCAAATATTTGTCTCCTGAATATATATTTGTTCAGCACTTCCCCAAAATATAAGAAATAGAACAAATATTTATATAGGAAATATGTGGAATAACATTTGTGGTAACATTGTCACTTAAAATTCATTAAAATTCATAATAAATAAGAAATAAAACCATACAATTAAGCAAAAACATAAGCACATATTACTGGGCATTAGTAGCCAAATCTCCTTTAAAAAGTAGTAGTGCAAAATCTTTTGCTAGTGCTAAATAATTTTTTAGGGATAAAAGAAGGAAAAAATATTTCTCATGTCAAGGAATACATAAAAATAGGTAAGTCAAGCAGTGATCTGTTATATCCATTTGTAGTTGATATAGTTGCTAGATTTTATAACACATGAATTCCAAGTAGCACAGTAAAAGATAATAAATTGGCATTGCTTTATTTCTCTACTATAACACAAACCATTTGAAATGGAACAAGTCTGAACTAATACCAGTTTAATTGGGACAATTAGTTTACTGAAAATGAGATGGGCATTTTCCCTATATATGCAATAATACCAAACCAATTAGAAAAATAATATTCTTAAATGTGTCATATATCATCATCATCATCATCTTAGCCATTGTCTATCCACTGCAGGATGAAGACCTCTTCCGCATGTTTCCAATCAATACGGCCAGGAACTATCTTTTGCCAATTGGGCCCGCCATACTTGCTGATGTCATCGATCCATCTTGTTTTAGGTCTCTTTCATGGATGCTTTTTATCAAGTGGGATCCATTCTATGATTGCCTTGGTCCACCTGCCATCAGTTCTTCTTGCTATGTGACCAGCCCATTTCTATTTCAATTCTTTTATTCTCTTGATGATATTGTATACTTTTGTTTGTTCTCTAATCCATGTGCAGGTCTTCCTATCTTGTCTTGTGATGCCAAGCATGTATCCTTCCATAGCTCTTAGCCTTTGTATTGATTGTGAAGTTAGGATCCATGTTTCACTGGCATATGTTAGAGCAGGTAGCACATACTGATTGAAAACTTTTCTCTTCAGGCAAAGGGGGAAATTGTCATGAAAATTATGATTAGCTTAGCAAATGCCTGCCATTCACATTTAACACGCCACTTAATTTCCTTTATTGTATCACTTTCCATTGAGATCCATTGGCCAAGGTATATGTAATGGTCTACTACATCTAGTTCTTCTCCAGATATATTTTTTTCTCTCTTTGGTGAATTTACTAAACCTATATATTAAACTAGATTCTTGGTTTCAGACTTCATACAGTTAATATAAAGTGCCAGGGAAAAGTATATCTATAGTGTGCACATGTATCTACATATGTAAATAAAGAGACATGCAAAGGAACTTTGTATTTATCTAGACACATGCAAAGAATATTTCTTAATACTGTAGAATAGAAACATTTGATAAAGAATACCGAAAAACAGGCTGTTTTCTACCAAACAATTGTTCCTCCTTGAGGAAATTAGACTTTAAAGGTAAGGATAAAATGACTTTTAAATAAAGCCATGAATCTCTAAAAATAATTTAAATGACTTTTAAATAAAGCCATGAATCTCTAAAAATAATTTAAAAATAATAAATTCAAAAATTGGAAAACTTTCATTTGAAACAAAAAAAAATACAAGAGGAAGTTTAAAAGACTCCAATCTTGGAGGAGTTACTAGAGGTATTAAAAACCAAAGGGAACAGGAAATGGGACAACTCGGTGCAACCAACTCACTGCTTATTTCCCTCACAAAGCATGACTTTTCTTGCTTGCCCTACTATTTTGTTTGCTTGCTTTCCTCCGACAAGACCAGGGTGATGCAGGCAACCCCACCCACTGGATGCCCTGGCCACCCCCACCATCCCTGGCCTCTTCTGCATGGAGCCCAGGGTAGCAATGACAGCAGGGGGTCACTGAGTGCGCAGTGGGGATGAGCAGCGCTGGCATCGCCATGGTCTCATAAGATGCACCAGGCAGGATGAGGCACTCTGGGTGCTGCCTTGTCGTGCCCTACACCAACTTATGCTGAATACCAGCTGGCCTGTAGGCAGGCAAGCTGCTGCAACTGCATGGTGCACACAGTCTATGGCTCCAGCTACTGCTGCTGCTGACAATGTGGTCCACCTTCTTGCCGTACCCCACTTGCTCTGCTCACCACTCACTCACCTATTGCCTTTGGCTGCCAGTGTGGTCCATCATCTTGCCGCATGCTCTGCCCACCCACCTGCTCACTTGCCCACCACACCCTGCACACTTTGTCCACTGCTTCCTTGTCCACCTGGCTCTCCCTCCGGCTACCCACATAATTCATCCTCTCACCGCACACTCTGCCCATCCACCCGCTCAACACACCCTGTGCTGTCCACTGCTCACCCACCCAGCTTCCATGGCAAGTTGTCCTCGCAATGAGTTGGCCATGTCAAGCTGTCCTGCGATGAATTGGCAGGGGTGAGCCAGTGGTGGTTAGTTGGTCGCAGCGAGTTGTCAGAGACCCAAGGGAACATGAGTGCTTCTGATCTGGAGTAGGCAGCCAAAAGATATGAAGGTGCCCCTGCCAGTTAAAAAGCTCCTTTGTCCTCCATGAATATGAATACACATATTGTTATACAACAATATTCTGATTTAGATTCAGGTGTCTCTAAAAACTCTTCTTCTTTGTTCCTTTGAGTTTGTAGCTACAGATTTTAAAATTTTAAATTAAAGTATTTAGGCTCATACCGCATTCCTGGACTTATACCCCAGCATACCTGGTTATTCTTAGTAGCAAGCAATATTGGTATTTATTCCAATTTCCTTCCATACTCCAATTATCTTTTGGACTGTTAGCTTTATGTGGGTTTTATCAAATTATGCTCATTACACTGTATTTTTCCAGCTTTTACTAGTTTTATTATTTTATTTAATTATATTATCCCACTAATGCAATGGTTGTTTCTTTTTATTCTAGAATCCTTATATTTGTTCTATATCATGGGTCTCCAACCATTGGCAATCTTGGCAACTTTAAGACTTGTGGACTTCAGGTCCCAGAATTCCCCAGCCAGCATGGGAGTTGAAGTCCACAAGTCTTAAAGTTGCCAAGGTAGGAGATCCCTGTTCTAAATGGTTCCTAACATTATAATATGTACCAGGCATGAAAGGGATGGGTGGGTGATGAACACCTCAAGGATCTCTCTCTCGTGGAAGTACATTATAGAATATAATCTACTGTGGATTAGCTTGTTTTGTGCTAATTCATATACTGCTGTCCTAAAGGACTTATTTTCAATATATTCATCTTCAGGACAGCATCATTTTGAACTAAAACCTAAATGTCATTCAACAATTGGTCAGATTATAATAAATGCACAATCATTTAAATATATTTTATCTCAACATACTTATAAAGTACTAATAAAAATGGATAAAAATGAAATAGAAAGGTTATGTACTCTGATGCAGAGAAAATTTAACTGTTTCAGAGACTAACCCTACTCCCCATCATTCAATATTTAAATTAGCCAAGCATTTCCAAAATTCAGTTGATTTATTGATAAAAGAGCCTCCATGTAGTTCAACACTACCTATTGTGACTAATACTGGTTTTCTTTGTGCTAAAGCAGAAGCTTCTCTACCCTGATATAATCTGGTTTTTATATAGCATATTGCTTTTATACAGCAGCTAATGCAAAAATACTCAATTTTTAAGTGATACCACTTAAGCAGAAATGTAGGGCCCAAATTTCTGAAAAAACATCATAAAGCCTATGAGAAATAAAGGCAAGAAACTGTTATTCAAATATTCATGACAATCAATAAAACCAAGTAATTTCTCTGCTTATACCAATGTCTCACACAAAATTTTATAGCATGTATATAAAGACTCAAAGAGATACCAATAAACCCTGCTTGCCAATCCTTCACTTAATTATCAACAGGTTCACCATTAAATTTCACTGATTGATAGCTGATATAGTTCACAGTAGGAAAATAATACTTTATAACAAAGTATTCTGGGTAAATATTTCAGCTAACATTCTAGAAAATTCTAGGAAAGAAGTATGGATACATTTTACTGGAACTATAATTATACTCTTTAGTGAAGCAAATCAGTTACTGCTCATGAATCTGTGTGTGTGTGTCCGGTATGTATATATTTACAATTCTAATACATACATGTAGTTCTCAACCCAATCCCTGAGAGAGAAAAGACCGCATGAATGCAATCTGATCAAATGCCTCTGTCACTTCCTTATTCCAAGCAGCAGCCAAGGCTTCAGATGGACCGTGCAACAAACTACCAGGAACAATCACCAGCTCCCTCAGAAACCACCCAGGTCCATTCAGTCACTGGAGGTGGACAAATACAATAAGTGTAGCCTCCCTGCAAGTGGATAGTGGCATTAGAGAATCCCATGGAAATCATGTTCTAACATGATAAGGAAGACATCAAGAGCTCCTCCAATTTCAGATCATACAGCCACTATTCCAACTGAAATACCAGATCTGATGTACAAACACTATCCCATGTCAGGATCTTGGTGATCTGGGATATGTCCATGGGTGTCATGGTTACTATGAACTCCTGAGCCACCTCAAATCCCATTCTTAGAGAAGGCAAATTCAGTATTAGTACAGTACTGTATTAGTAATTTGATCTAGATTACCCAGAACTTTATTCTGAATAAATCAATATTTTATACATCGCAGTAACCCATAGTGTAATTTGTTATTTTGATAAAGCATAACACGACACTTAATGAAAAGAAGGACTAGGGGTGTCATGATAGCAGTATTCCAATATCTCAGGGGTTGCCACAAAGAAGAGGGAGTCAAGCTATTCTCCAAGGCGCCTGAGGACAGGACAAGAAACAATGGATGGAAACTAGTCAAGGAGAGAAGCAACCTGGAACTGAGGAGAAACTTCCTGACAGTTAGAACAATTAACCAGTGGAACAACCTGCCTCCAGAAACGGTGAATGCTCCAACACTGGAAGTTTTTAAGAAGAGACTGGACAGCCATTTGTCCGACATGGTGTAGGGTTGGTGCCTGAGCAGGGGGTTGGACTCGATGACCTCCAAGGTCCTTCCAACTTTATTATTATTATTATTATTATTACCTATTAATAGCTAAAGTTGCTACAAAGCATTGCAGAGTTTTGTTTCTTCACATTAATACACCATTCCCACTGGAAACTTCAACCAAACATGGTTTGTTTCCTATAATTATTCCTACCATAATTAAACTCAATAAACTTCAAATGAGGTAAACACATATACTGTCATATAATGAGTTCCAGCATAAAATTAATGTACCTATAGCAGGCAGAAGTTTCCTCTGAATCTTCATAAGAATTTGTTTCGAAGATCAAACAAATTGAATCTGAATCTGGAATCCTTTTGTCTTTCTTGTTACCTTATCTAAAATCCCAAGTCACGTAAAACAAATGTCACACAGACCATATTTGATCTTCAAAACAAATTCTTATGATCCATTTCTGTACAATGTTACTCTATTCTGATGCCTAAGCCCTGTTACCAAAATGCATATTCCATGTTTCTTTTCATTAACCAGTTTAATACCTTTTTGTTATTATTACTCCCTGAATTGGTATACTACCTTATTATTATTATTCATGAAGCTGTTTAATACCTTAGAGAAAGCCATTTGTTTCTAATTACCCGGATAATTATACCTGCAACATAAATTCTAATTTCATAGATAATGGATATAAACTGTTGGCTTATTTCTAACTTTAGTGCTTCACAAGGAGACAAAACTACAGAACGCACAGATATTCATATCTCAGATGGATCAGTGTTATTGAACTGTGCATCCATAAAATAATATAAAAACAAGGTAAAGCCTTTGGATACATGAAAACCTTCATTGCAAATAACAAGGTCTGAACTGTATGTACAAAACAGTGTATAATAAATCATGGATAACAAGGACTAACCATATAATATTTCCATGTCAAAACCCAAAAATTGCTAAGCCAACATACTTAAGCCAAGACAAAAGGGACCTACTTTAAAACAGAAAATCTTTTACCATTTTATTTTCATAATTTGATCTAACAAAATATCTTTTAGAAAGTGGCCATATAGAATCAAAGAGGAAAAACATATTCTTCTATTAATCTTAAGACAAATTACTATGCAATTGTCTTACCTGTGCATTATAACTCCCAGAGAGGAAGGATTTCATGGTCTCCTAGGTCATTACATTATAATTAGACATTTTTCTATCCAATATTCAATAGGTTAATCCCACTGTACTTGTTAATTTTCAGCAGATCAAATAAAAATTTGTTCCTTGTTTTATTTATATTTGAATATTCTCAGATTAAATGTAAATTCTTAATCTTCTACTTCTGTATCTTGAATTACTGATCTTTTAAAAATATTTCTGCAAGCTACTACAAATATACTCTTAATGTGTAGTACCAATATTCTGATTCAAAGGGCAATATATAACTCAGGATAGAAGAAAGGGCATTCATGTACAGATAGTCCTCGACATATGACTACAACTGAGCTTGAAATTTTTATCATAATTCATTGTGATTCATGTGATCTGACTCAATTTTACAACCATTTTTTGATGGTCATCAAGTAAGACACCATGGTCATTAAATAAATCACATGGTCATTAAGCAAACCACATGGTTGTGGAGCGAATCCAGCATATCCAATGGGATTTTTGGGGGGCATTTTCTGATGGAAAATGGTAAAAATATCACAAATCATTGACAAATGACCATAGGACACTGCAACCAGTCATAAATGTGAGCAGTTGCCAAATGTATTTTTATTTGTTAAATCTATTTACCTCCTATCTCACCATGGGGCTATTCTATTCTAAATGCTTGAAATGAAATCACATGTGTGTGTGTATGTATGTGCATGTGCAAGTACGGCACTCGTAATTTTGAGGGCAGGTCATAATTTTTTTGAGTCCATCTTAATTCAACTGGTTGTTATGCAAGGACTATCTGTAATACTTATCAGAATACCTTTAACCAAATGCAAGTTCTTCCAGAATGACATCTAAGCCAAAGAAAGCACCCATGCAACTTCCCCAAAAGATGCAACTATATTAAAGTGATCCCAAATGATAATACACAAATGTCCACATTTGGCCCTTTGAAATAGATCTCTCCAAGGACCTACTATATAGCACTGTGCACTGTTAATCTGATGTATATCACATTTTATTCAAACCAATTAAAATTTGTTTTTAGGATTGTGTCATTTACAGAAACTTTTTTTTCTTTAGCCAAGAGCTCAAGGTTGTTAAACTTATTAAGATCAGACTAAAATCTGACACTCAAATATAGTTACTGAATAATTAGCATCTTATTATTTATTAAGTTGTAATTCCAGGAAAGAAAACCGTATTTGAAGGTGCCCCTTACAATTCGTTCTTGGCCCTTAAAGTAGATGTCTTCCCTTCACCTATCAAGTACCAAATATATGCTCTTTTCTCCATCCTGTTTTAGCTTTACATTCTCCTCACCAGAATATATAATTATACTTATTTTACTAAAATATTTTTCATCCTTTCTTCTTTTCCCTATAATACCCACAAATTGCCTTATCTGTGCAAAAGGAAAATTTTAATGTATTTCTTTTAGTATGCAAACATGACATATATGTTTGTCACGTCAAAAGCCTCAATTTCAATAATACTGAATCTTGATATGAGCGGAGTAGCAATTCACTAATACTAGAAAAAGGAGTGAGATAGTAAAGTTCTATTCGCACTTCTTCCTCAGGCTTCTAACATATTTTTTCATATAATTAGTTGCTTCTATGAATGGAAAAACAATTTATGTTGTTTTTACAATAATTATACTTAGTCAGCATTATATATAAAAATGCTTTCAAAATATTCAAGGGAAAAGATACATTACTTTTTAATTTTTAATTTTGTAAAATAAATAAATGGAATACAATCACATTTTTAAAAGTGAGCCTAATGAACCAATAAATGTAGAATCAGGTTTATATATATGCTATAGTATATATATATACACTATATTTTAGGCAAGCATATAATTTTTTTAAAAATAACAAAATATACACTAAACTAACAAATCCTTCAGTAGTCTTTTATAGGTAGAACTCAACCTATGACAATTGGGATAATTTCTATCATAAATTATTATTATTCAGTTGGCCCTATCTGCTGAAAATTATCAATTATTAGTAATAACTAATACTGTGGATTCACTTCTTTTCTATAAAAAAGTTACCTGTCATTTATGATCCAATTCAGACACAGATTGAGAGAGGTAAGGTTTCTGCATTTTTTTACTATCTCCATCACAGTTTCATTATCCAGTTCTGTGATATGACGTAAGTCCAAGCTGGAAAGGTTTCTTAGCTATTAAGATAAATAAAACAAACAGTAAAATATAAGCATACTTAATTATTCTTATTCTTATATGCAATGTTCTACCTCCCATTATAATTTAATTCTCTTTTTTGTTGAGAATAATTCAAAGTTCAAAAAATTTCATTCCAACTGAAGATAAAATTATTTTGTAATTGTATTATAAACAATTCCAACGTTCCTGTTTGCCAATAATTATGATTGAATTAATATAAACATATTTATTAATGCAAATATTAACAGCATAACAAGCAGTAATTATATAACATCCTGGTTTTTTAAAACAATTTTTTTTCAGTATTTATCTCCCATGGATGAAAGGTTCCTCAAGTCTGTGGAAAATCTCTGATACAGCAAGGTTTTCAATGGGAGGAAATGTCAAACTTCTAATGATAAATTAGAAGTAATAGAAATTAGAATTAAAATTGCTGAGAAAAACATCAACAACCTCGGTTATGCTGATGATGCCACTTTAGTATCTGAAAGCAGAGCAGAATTAAGGAAATTCTTGTTGAAGGCAAAAGAAGATAGTCAAAGGCCAATTCTGCTATTCCAATATTTTGGGGGAAAAAATACGATTATGTAAGTCTTGACCAGTTTTCCTACTTGTAGTGGAAAAAGGCTAGATCAGTGGTGGCGAACCTATGGCACGGGTGCCAAAGGCGGCACTCAGAGCCCTCTCTGTGGGCACGCGCGCCATTGCCCCAGTCCTAGGCCTTCAGCTGGGTTTTATAAAACCTTTTCGCTTTAGGCCTCCGCTGCCATGTGCAAAAAAAAAAAAAAAAGGTTCGATCAGTCAATTTCAACTTCTCGCGGGAAAAAAAAGATCTTGCAAAGTTGGAATTGATTGATTGAACTTTTTAGTCCCACCCAGTCTGCCGTTACCACCGCAGCCACGCCCACCCAATTGGCCACACCCACCCGGCACTCGACGATGCATAAGTGGGTTTTGGGTTGCAGTTTGGGCACTCAGTCTCTAAAAGGTTCGCCATCACTGGGCTAGATGATCAAAAAGGCTGAATGAAGAAAAAAATAATGTCTTTGAACTGCGATGCTAATAATGAAGCTAAATCTGATATTTTGGACATACAATGTGAAGCAAAGAATCACTAGAGAAGATCTTGATGCTTGGAAAAATTGATAACTATCAAAAAGGCGACCAAGAGAAGACAATAGAGCTACATAGCATGGGGCCAGGCTACCTATGGAACCATCTTCATTCCAATACATCGAACCATCCCACCCAATCAGGCAGGGAAAGTATGTTATAGACACCATCGGTTACAGAATTCTGATTGGCAGGGTCTAGGAAGAAAACCTTCTCTGCCATCATCAGTGCCCTGTGGAATATTCTCCCTCTGGAGGTGAGATAGGCCTCCATTGCCCTGGCCTTCTGAAAAGGAGTTAAACATGGCTCTACAGCCTTGTGTGGGGAACCAAGAGGGGTAATGCAGCCATGGGGCTCATTAGTCCCCTTTGCCTTTTGACTAATTTTTAACATGGTTCAAGCATCTTTAAATTCTAAATTTTTAATTCTTGTATGCTGTTTTTATATTTTAACATTTTTTGTGCACTGCCCTGTCTGAGAGATGGGCAGTTCAAAAAATGTGAAAAATAAATGAATAAAATAGATACTAATATTTATAAGCATAAACCCTATAAAAAATTTAAAAAGCAGCTATTGACAGATTATATTGGTGAAATGATATCCTTTTAAATATCTGAACTAAATAAATACATAATCTTCATCCTTCAACCTTCACCCTCAAAATACATAATCAAATTTGGCATAATATAACTGAGATTTTCCCAGAACAACAAAGCACTTCCATCGGTTTTAAAATACATTAAAGTTATTTCAGTTTTGGTGAATAGAAATGAATTTGAAAGCTACTATGTTTAATCGTGGAATCCTTAATGCTTTTGAAGACTACTAAGGATTCACAGTTAAGCTCTGAGCTACATATATTTACTTCTATTGGAAACATATTTAATTTATAGATTGTTTCTATTCTTAATTGTTTATGCTTATTACTGGACTATAAAGATTTTACCACTTTTATAAGAGATGGACACTTCAGTGCTCTGCCTTTGATTCAGCTTTGTCCTACTTTTCACTTACAACCTTGTCCATATAATTTAAATTCTAACTATGATCTTTAGTATTATTCAGGTTGCCTACTAATGCTATAGTTAATGTTCAAATTTCAAAGTCACATTATTAGCAAAAACCAAAGAATTAGTTCATGGAAACAAGTAAATGTGGAGTTAAACATCAAGATTAAAACTGCTCATTTGACACAAAAAAATATAACATTGCAGTAGTTTAAAAGGTAATTTAATGATGTAATACAATACATTATTATTCTGAATAATTTTATACTACGCTTTCCTTGTCAGAGTTGCTGGAATTTGAAACAGGAGAATTCTAATCTTAAGTTTATTTTGATGACCAGGCTGAACATGAGCTGAAAGGTTTTTATTTCTAGCAAGATTCAGGATACTTCTAGTTCTAGATAGCCTGATTTTTCTTATCTTCCATTTATAAATGATTACAGGTAAAGGCTGACCTTTGTTAGTGTAGCAGCAACCTACAGCTTTGCCAATCTGGTTCTCCTCTTCTTCCCTCATCCACTTTCTTCTATTTGTACAGTGTTCTGATCTTCCTGGATTGGACTCCCCCTCCCTGTTGACTGACACTGCTAGAGCCATTCCCTCACCCAATGCCACCTCATTAGACCATAGAAGCAGCTGATTAGAAAGTCATTATTTTTCTGTTAACTTGTTACTGTTTGGTTTGCAGCACAAAGAGTAACAATAAGAGAGATCTCTGAGCCCTTCCCTATTGCAAAAATGGTCAGAAGAATGTAGAAAAAAATACAGTTATAGAATAAAAGCCTACAACATTACAAAATTATAATACAACACAAGGACTAACACTGCCTTTTCTGATATAACAGAAAATACATAACAGATCCTATGCCTTAGTGCAAGGGTTCCCAGCCCCCGGTCCGTGGACCAGTACTGGGCCGCAGCATGCCAGCAACCGGTCAGCACAAACAAGCGAAGCCCCATCCGCAGGATGCAGGCAGCACACAAAACCATGCACTCTCCAGTCCGCGGTAAAACCTCTCTCCACAGAACCAGTCCCTGGTGCCCAAAAGGTTGGGGACCTCTGCCTTAGTGGATGGTTGAGGAAGCAATTCTGAAGAGCTGAGGCAAACTATGGTACACATCTTAAGCTCCAAACTGATAAACCAAAAAGAAAATACAACGTTCTTCAACTGTTCTTGAAGAAGTCAAAAATAAAAATGTCCCTCTTGTAATATATCTTTAACATTAGTCTCTGTTTTAGAGGATTAGCAAGTGGCCAATATAATTCACTTAAAAAAAAGTGAATCAGGGAAATTACAACTGGTATGATCTCTGCTGTGTATTAGTGGAAAACAAGATTTATTCACTAATTACATTTATATTTCACCTTTTGTCTGGAGCTCAGGATGGCATTCCTCCTCATTTTAACCCTATAAGAATCCAGTAAATTATACTGGGCTGAAAAAGAAGAGAATGGGAACAAACAGAAAGGTCTCATAATGAAGGGAGGTAAACAATGAAACCCTGCATAGATAAGTATCAGAAACATTCATTAAAAAATTATGGATGAAAAATCTAGATCTTGGGGTGAAGTTTCCTAATTTGTTGTTGTTGTTAGTTGCGAAGTCGTGTCCGACCCATCGCGACCCCATGGACAACGTTCCTCCAGGCCTTCCTGTCCTCTACCATCCTCCGGAGTCCATTTAAGCTCACGCCTACTGCTTCAGTGACTCCATCCAGCCACCTCATTCTCTGTCATCCCCTTCTTCTATTGCCCTCAATCTTTCCCAGCATTAGGCTCTTCTCCAGTGAGTCCTTCCTTCTCATTAGGTGGCCAAAGTACTTGAGTTTCAACTTCAGTATCTGGCCTTCTAAGGAGCAGTCAGGGTTGATCTCCTCTAGGACTGACCGGTTTGATCGCCTTGCAGTCCAAGGGACTCGCAGGAGTCTTCTCCAGCACCATAGTTCAAAGGCCTCAATTCTTTTGCATTCTGCCTTTCTTATGGTCCAACTTTCACAGCCATACATTACAACTGGGAAAATCATGGCCTTGACTATACGTACTTTTGTTGGCAGGGTGATGTCTCTGCTTTTTAGTATGCTGTCTAAATTTGCCATAGCTTTCCTCCCCAGGAGCAAGCGTCTTTTAATTTCTTGGCTGCAGTCCCCATCTGTGGTGATCTTAGAGCCCAGGAAGATAAAATCTGTCACTACCTCCATTTCTTCCCCATCTATTTGCCAGGAATTGAGAGGGCCGGATGCCATGATTTTGGTTTTCTTAATGTTGAGTTTCAAGCCAACTCTCCTTCTTCACCCGCATCAAGAGGCTCTTTAGTTCCTCTTCACTTTCTGCCATTAGAGTGGTATCATCTGCTTCCTAATTATATCATGTTATTTATTTTAAAGTTGACAGAAGCGCAAAAAGCAGAGCAAAAAGTTTAATAGCAATTCACAGAAAGATTTTTAAAAAATGAAAATGGCAAATCTGATTCACTATAAACATTAAAAACAAGTAGTCTTTGATTTACAACCAGTCACTTAAGACTGGTCGAAGTTATGATGGACCCCCAAAAGCTACTTATGGCCCAGTTCAGGATTCCAACAGCTGCACACACCTCACAGTCACATGATCGCATTTTGGGTGCTTGGCAATTGGCTCAACTTTACATTTTTCCAGCAAAAAACAACCATAGGAATACACTAGTGACCCTGGCATCTGCTTAATGACTATGGCATTCACTTAATGACTGCTGCAAAAAAATCATAAAACTGAGTCTGGTGACGTGAGCACCTTGCCTTATGACCATCTTAACTTAAGAATGGAAATTCCAGACACTGGTACAGTTGTAAGTTGAGAACTATCTGTAATGAACATAGATCTCTAACATCATAATACGCTGATGACTCTGCTGGGAATAAGCATATAAATTTAACATATCACTATTAACATCATCTAAGCTGATGTGATTGACAAGGAAAGGAAGCTCTAAAGAAGGAATATGTTTATTTGAAAGAGACCTGAACAAAACGAGTTCCACTACTAAATAGAAAAGACTACAAAAAGAAATTTGTTTCTACGTTTTTGCTATGGGAAGGATTCTACAGCCTATATGTGTCCTTTGTTTAAATTATTAAAACCATAGTTTTAAGTATTCTTGCAAGAACTTCCATCCATTACAAGACTGATCCCTGTTCCTTAACTTATTTCTTAATATGTAATTTAATCAGTGTTGATGCGTCTAGCAAGTGTTCATCTGTTTAGAAATATCAGTAAATAACACCTAGTTAATATACTTACATTGGTAAGATGTATCACTCCTTTAGATGTAACAGAACAGCCCATAAACCCAACATACTGTAACTCAGGACAATGTTCAGCAAATGCTTTAACAGACTGATCAGTTACCTAAATAAAGAGAGAAAAAAGAAGTTTACATTATTCTACATTCTTAAATAATCCAAGTCCAAGAAAACATTCCAAAGGAATGCATGATGACTTTCAGGACTATTTTTTCTTACTACAATAGCATTAAAAATAGATCTTAAAGAGCTTTGGGTGACAAAGAGTAAGATAAATCTTTCCCTTTCCCAATAAATATCAGTAAAATACACATAAACAAAATATAAAAATTGATTGTACTTGTAAGAATAAAATAAAAATCAATTCTCTAAATGTATTGAAGCCTAAACTAGTAACCAAGAAGATAAACACTTAAAATACCTAAACATTCAATTTATTTTTTTTAGAATCCAAAATATACTGAAGACAATACACATATATCTTCACAGTTATTTTTGAGAAAGGATAAGCAGGGCAAAGCTCTTGCAGGCAAACCAGATGAATTTGCTCGCTTTTGGATGGTAAACTATTTTGGTAGTATCTTGTATAAAATCAGGGATTCTTTTGAGTCTGTGAAACCCATGGAAGTATTGAAGGTTCTCTATAGCTTGAACTCTGCTACCCATGAGCTAGATCTATTCTATGCCATTCCTTGCTCCTTTGGGTGAGTAGGCAGGGTGTAAATAGCTGAACCAGGGAAATCATTAATGCTTCTGTCTGCTTTGAAAGAGACAGCAGTGCAACCTTTTCTCTCTCAAGCCTTTCCTGGACCTAATCCTTGTTGAAAACTCTCACCCTATCTAATGTTTCACTTTTTAAAAAAACCAAATATCCTAATTATCAGTCAGGGTTTTAGTATTGGTCAGTCTGGTAGATGATCTTTGTTAGGACCTCAGGGGAATATGACTCTCTTGTTCTGTCAGATTTCTCAGTGTTCATCATCATGACCATGGTATCATTCTGGACTGCCTTAAAAGTTTGCGCTGGAGTTGCTGTTATAATCAGTGGTCATGTGAGGGGAGCACATAATAATAATAATAATAATAAAGTTGGAAGGGACCTTGGAGGTCATCGAGTCCAACCCCCTGCTCAGGCAGGAAACCCTATACCATTTCAGACAAATGGCTGTCCAGTCTCTTCTTAAAAACTTCCAGTGTTGGAGCATTCACCGCTACTGGAGGCAGGTTGTTCCACTGGTTAATTGTTCTAACCGTCAGGAAGTTTCTCCTCAGTTCCAGGTTGCTTCTTTCCTTGACTAGTTTCCATCCATTACTTCTTGTCCTGCCCTCAGGCGCCTTGGAGAATAGCTTGACTCCCTCTTCTTTGTGGCAACCCCTGAGATATTGGAATACTGCTATCATGCCACCCCTAGTCCTTCTTTTCATTAAACTAGACATACCCAATTCCAGCAAACGTTCTTGATATGCTTTAGCCTCCAGTCCCCTAATCATCTTTGTTGCCCTTCTCTGCACTCTTTCTAAAGTCTCAACATCTTTTTTACATCGTGGTGACCAAAACTGGATGCAGTATTCCAAGTGTGGCCTTACCAAGGCATTGTAAAGTGGTATTAATACTTCACGTGATCTTGATTCTATCCCTCTGTTAAGCAGCCAGCACTGTGTTGGCTTTTTTGGCAGCTGCAGCACACTGCTGGCTCATATTTAAGTGATTGTCCACTAGGACCCCGAGATCCCTCTCACAGTTACTACTATTGAGCAAGGTACCCCCTATACTATACCTGTACATTTGGTTTTTCTTGCCTAAATGTAGAACCTTACTTTTTTCACCATTGAATTTCATTTTGTTAGATAGCGCCCAATGTTCAAGTCTGTCCAGGTCCTCTGTATCTTAAGCCTGTCTTCTGGAGTGTTGGCTATTCCTGCCAGCTTGGTGTCATCCGCAAATTTGATGAGTTCCCCATCTATCCCCTCGTCCAAATCGTTGATGAAGATGTTGAAGAGCACTGGCCCCAGAACAGAGCCCTGGGGCACCCCACTGCACACTTCCCTCCATGTAGATGCGGTTCCATTGAGGACCACACGTTGAGTACGGCCAGTCAGCCAGCTATGAATCCATCTGGTGGTGATGCTGTCTAACCCACATTTTTCTATCTTATCAAGTAGTAGGTTGTGATCTACTTTATCAAATGCCTTACTGAAGTCCAAGTAAATTATATCCACAGCATTCCTCTGATCCTCTAATTTTGTCACTTGGTCAAAGAATGCAATAAGGTTTGTCTGGCATGATCTGTTTTTGACAAACCCATGTTGGCTTTTAGTATGAATTTTGTTTGCCTCTAGGTGTTCGCTGATTCGTTGTTTGATTATCTTTTCCAGAATCTTCCCAGGTATTGAGGTCAGGCTGATAGATCTGTAGTTTCCTGGTCCATTTTTTTCCCTTTTTTGAAGATGGGAACTACATCAGCTCTTTTCCAGTCCTCCGGTAGTTCCCCAGTGCTCCAGGATCTTTGAAAAATATAGTTCAATGGTTCTGAGATCACATCTGCCAGTTCCTTGAGAACCCTGGGGTGTAATCCATCTGTCCTGGTGATTTGAACTCGTCTAGGCTGGACAGGTGCTCACTTACCATTTTCTTGCCTATCTTAACTTGCGTTTCTATTCTGTTTTTTATGGCACTATTTTTGGTAGGTTGGTCTGTTTTTTCCCTTTGTGTAAAGACAGATGCAAAAAATGAGTTAAATAGTTCTGCTTTCTCCCTGTTGCTTGTCACCTTTTTTGCCACTTTCACCCACTATTGGACCAATCATTTCCTTCACTTTTTTCTTGTTTTTTACATGTTGAAAGAAGCTTTTTTTGTTATTTTTTGACTTTGGTCGCAAGCCTTAGTTCATTATGAGCCTTAGCTTTCCTCACTTCATCTTTGCAGGCTCGGGCTATTTGCTGATATTCTGTCTAGTTATGTGCCCCTCTTTCCACTTTCTATACTTGTCCCTTTTATCTTTCATTTATCAGAGAGTTCTTTATGCAGCCATGCTGGTTTCTTTTGAGAGCTGTAATTTTTCCTCTTTGTTGGTATTGTGCTAGACTGGGCTTTTATTATCTCACTTTTCAAAATTTCCCAAGCTTCTTGAGTTGTTTTCCCCTTGAGGATTCTCATCCATGGAATCCTTCCCAAACCCTCTCTAAGTTTATTGAAATTAGCTCTCTTAAAGTCCAAGACTCTAGTTTGACTGTGTTTTATTGCTTGTGCTTCCATAATGTTGAATTCCAATATTGCATGATCACTTCCTCCCAAGGTTCCTGTGGCTTCAACACCTTCTATCATTTCATCCCTGTTAGTGAGAATTAGATCCAAAATGGCCAATCCCCTAGTTCCCTTCTCCACTCTTTGGGAGACAAAGTTGTCTGCTAGGTTTGCAAGGAATCTGTTTGACATGAGTCATGGAAATTCCAGTGTGGGGGTCCCACTGGTTCAGTATTCTGTCCCATGTTTTTTACAAATACATGAATTATCCAGGAAACACCATCTAGCAGTTTGACATTGTTATACATTATCACCCTATAACAGTGGTGGCGAACCTATGGCACGGGTGCCAGAGGCGACTCAGAGCCCTCTCCGTGGGCACACGTGCCGTTGCCCCAGCCTTGCCTCCCCCTGCGATCCCCTCACTAGCAGCCCACCTGGAGGAGAGTTGCCCCCGAGCGTGGCCCATGTGGAGCAGTGCAGCCAAGGACATGGCAGCCAGGCAGCGTGGACAAGACTGCCCTCATGCCCCATCACGCACAGTTGATGCTGCAGGGGGCGGGCAGAGGGCGTGGCCACCATGGTGCTGCTGGGCTGCCTGGGTGATCTGTGACGGGCCCTGGAGGCAGTGAGTGGCCCTGCGGGCAGGCAGGGTGGGGCGAAGCGGGGACGGGGCAGGGGGTGGAGCAGGGGTGGGGCTAGTTTTTGAGCACTCGGTCTCTAAAAGGTTCACCATCACTGCCCTATAATTAACTGGAGATGCTGTAAAACTAATGGCTGTAATTGTGATTAACTGGAGGGACACATCAAGTTCAGAGTAATTGATTCCAAGACAATGTTGCTAGTAATCAGTAAACACATTATGACAGTAGCAGCTTGGATACAGGTGCAAGGGGACTCGCCCCATGATGCGCAATATTATGGCACCCAGGAGCTTCCATTATCGGTGCGAAAAGCATTTCCAAGCCGACTCTCCTCTCCCTCAAAAGGAAAGAAACTGCAGCAAAGAGAATTTTTGCAAGGTAAGTGAGTCCGGCGCAGCAGGAAGGGAGGGGGATGCATGAGCTATCTTAGTTGGCCGGGGAAGCTTTGGGGGCCTGTTCCATCACTAGGCTCTCCATGGCCTTCCTCACCCTGAGATACCTCATGTGCACTTAACGAGCTGCATGCATCTTAACAAGCAGGGAGTGATCTCGTTCGAGGTTCACTCCGAGTTTTCGAGTTACGAATGGAATGGGCAGGCTCCATTACATTCGTAACTCGAGGACTATCTGTAAACACTCTTTATTTAAAAAAAAATATAAAAGAAATTGACCTTCAGCAAAGCAAAGCAAAGCAAAAGCATCTAGCATCATATTTATTGATTTTGCCCCCATAAAAAAGTAAAGTGTCTTAGAGACCCACAATTTGGAAAACAATTTGTGACTAACCAGCAACTATTTTGTGAACAGGAAACTCTCCCAAAGTAATCATTTTGTGAGTGTGCCTATCACTATATGCTCCCAAATTCTAAATATATTCTCAGCTCAAAAGGATTGCTTACCCAATACAACTGGATGTCAATTAAAGAATTCATTATGTTTTTTTCTTTTGTCGATTCTTGAAAATATGTTTTTTATAATCTGCTTGTATTGATCTTTATTATAAAATTATCCATTTATTTTAATTTTTTAAAGTATAGCACTCAGGTATTTTTATAATTTTTTATAATTATAATAATTTTATAATTATTTTTATTTATTTATTTATTTAATTTATTTAATTTTCCTAATTAAACATGGTACAAATTTCAGCTTTTCATAGCATCCTACTAATATCAAATATAGTTTTGTACAATTGGGGATCTTGGACTAATTTTTTTCCGACCAGCCAGAAATAAAGCTATAAACTGTAAATATTAGTTGTTTCAGTAAAGAAAAATAGTCTGAAAGTCTCCTCAGTCAGCACTTGCAGTGTCCATGTCAGCATTTCTTACCACTTTAATATAAAATATTAATGTATTTTCACAGCCCAAGTACCTCATAGCAATGGCTATTTTAACTCTGTACTGTCAAGTAAAATATCAGGGGATTTATTAGATTTCCAATGTATCATCTTTTTATCTCCTAAATGTAATTTGCAAACTTCCAACTGACAATATAATTTTTAAAACTTCAAATTGTTTTAATGAAGGGAGACTGTTATGAAAGAAAATTGGTAAACTCTGCAAGGATTGAGACTATATTGGGCTTAATGCTGGAGTAATTCTTTTACGGTTTGGCTATAACTTTTCATTCTACTGGTTTCACTATCTTTCCAGTCTTTAGCATTTGAAAACATTTACTTGTTATCTTGGTATAGGCAGCTGGTGATTTCACAAAAAAAGTTTCAGTGCTCTCTAGAAGTTGCATATTTAAGCAGTTGTTTCTAATTTTCTGTTCAAGCACAACTTTCTTTTGCCAGGCAACTATCAGATCCCACTAATTCCTACTGAATTTTAAGTGGAGAACTAGATAACTATTTATAAAAATAAAAATATGGGTATTGCTATCTTTGACACAAAATAAAGCTATGTCCAAATGTGCTTTTTAACAATGAGCATGCAAGTTGAAACTCAGAATGCATATTACTTTATGTTTTAAAATAATTTTTGTTCTTTCATATGTGATACAGCTCAATTCTAAGAAGCAAATATATAGATAAAATATTTTTAATATACAGATAAAGAATTTGCCTATAAATTCTCCATTTCCAAGCATCTGTCCAGTGCTAATAGCCTTCAATCATACCAAAAAATAAATAAATGCAGAAATGCCTCAAATGATATAAACTATAGTTAAGTTGTCTGTTCATTTATTTTATTTCACTGCAGCTGGACTCTAGTGGTCTACGTGTATGTTATAATAAAATTATTATTGAGTATAACAATTACATCCAATAACAGACGCAATCGTTAAATAACTGCATAGGTCATTAAACAGAGCATAAGGTGCCTCAAGAGTGGGAGAAGCCCTGGGAGGCCTAACAAAGACTTGGGTCCATCTGCCCAGGCCTCCCAAGGCCTGCTGCACCCCTTGAGAGACAACCCGTTCTCTGCTTCCCACTCCTCAGAGTCCCCACAGGCCTTGACCCTGCTTCCCACTTACTTCTCTTCACTTACTTTTTGAAGATCTCTGCAGCTCTGGGTCAGGGTAGGAGGAGGCCATACACAAAACAGTTAGGGGTTGGAGAGAAAGAAAATAGAGCAAAACAATCCAGTGATACTTCTGGGTGGAAAACATGATGGTCTAGCCAGTTTCCAAGCATTGGGATGTATTGAGGCAAAACTGGCAGCCAGGTGGCAAAACAGCATCTCCAAACAAGATGATGAGAGATTACCCACTTTAGCTCCAGAAGGCAGTTTCTCACAAGGAAACACACGGAATCATACAAGATCTGAGGGACTCTGTAGGTATTTTGCTAATAGAATATTGAGAGTTGTAGGAGAAGAAATTAAGCTCATAGCCTCACATGGAGCAGGGAACACTGGGTTCGCCCAATCCACTTCCTAGAGCACATTGGAATGGAGAAATTTTAAAAGTGTATAGAGGTCTTCCAAGCAGCAGAGCATTTTAAACTGCCCAATGTGTGTACCTTTGACCCATGGGAAAGATTATTCAGGAGTGATACTATTTGGCAGATCTGGACATTTACTCAATGTCATTAGTGGAAAGTAGTCACTTTTCAAGCATGGCTTCGCTTCCAAATTGAACAGTAAAGATGTTGTGTTATGGGAATACATAGACAACAGTGACTGTCTGCCGTTTTCCCAAAAGATGTACTCAGCCATGCAGCAAGGGAGCCATTTAATATACATGAGTCCAAGGAAAGAGCCACTTCTTTAACACAAAGATCAGCCAAGTTTATTTCCAGAAGGCTCTGGTCTTTGCCTGCATTCTAAATGGAAAGGCATAGATATTAAATATAATAATTCACATCTCTTTGAGATATAGTAAAGAAGTTACTACCAAGAGTTCCAAGGGCAGAAGGGATATGCATTTTTTTCTGACTCATTGCTAATTAGAATTGCTATACCATCTTCAGATGTCTTCTCTGAGATGTCTACAATGGTTGATAGTCAAGTCATTTGCAGAAAAGGAATATGAAAATCAGATAGATACTTGAAAAACAGATGATTTTTAAAACAGGCAAACCATCCTGCTATGTTCCAAAAGTAAATTGGCAGTTTCTTCAAAGAGATTATGTGATCCCTTGTGTAAATAATGTTCTACTTCAAACTTTTTAGGACAGTCATCCTCAAATAAACCTTATCTAATTCATAGGTAATGATGCAGTCCTACAAGCCAAGATCTGCAACTTGAAAAAGAATCTTGGATGTGTTTAAGCCCTGGGGTTCTGCTTCCTGATGCTTTTGCAATGGCTCATATGCCTTGTCAATCACCTCAATTTTTGCATGATTTGGCGATGTCATAGGATTTCAGCAGGTTTCAAAATTATTATTTACATTAAAAAAAGAAATAGTTCAACATGTACTTTGACACTTCATAGCAGTCACACATTTGCACAACTTGTGAGGAGGATGTATTTAAAAGACATTCGTGCCAACTTTTGCATTGCTTAGAGCAACAAAATCCCTCATGATTGTTGTGTCCTTCAGATATCAGCCAACATTATTTCTATATAATATTTTCCCTCAAATGTAAATAAAGAAATGCAGTCATTTAAAACAATTTTTCTTTGTTCTGATGATAATGATGAAACCTTAATTTTATTCATCAGAAATTTTATAAAAATATTGGATAATTATGACTGACATGGTTAATACAATATCAGAAAGACAGTGATATTAGTTTAATGTTAAGGGTAGTTTAGATATAATAATTAAAAAGGCAGTATGTTGCATTCAATTATATATTCTTATATCACCTTGTTATACTTTACGAAGATACAAAATACAACCTCTTATTTAAATTATTATATTGCTTTTGTGCCAAATATTGTTTATTATATATTGTTAAAATACTGCTTGAAAAGCATAATATGTAAAGTTCCCTTAGAGTACAATTATATGGAAACCTGCTAACTTTTGAGATGGTAGAAAAATTGTTTTAAAATTAAATTGCAGGTGGCTGGCAGCCCTGTGTTCAAAATGATCTACAGAGACTTGCAAGCAAGGTATATGATTTATTCACCATGGAGTTGAGGGATACAATACCTGTAAAGTGAATGCTTCAGTTAACACAAACACTCAGTGTAGTTATATTAAAAAGTACATACTTGTTTTAAGTATTCTAAGTTCTAGTTTTGCTTACATAGTCAAACCAGACAATATGTTCAAAATAAGAAATATTCTCTAATGGTTATTTTCTAATTTAATTCATCACTTGCTGACCTAAAAATAACATGTTGCCACACAGATTGAGAATTCAAGTGTTTTATGCTACCATTTAAAGCCCTTGGTAGAATCCCAAGAGCTTTATATTCCCCAAACTCACAAAAATATGAATACAATGATTGTACATAAATATATAAAAATGCTTATATATACAGAACTTTATTTTTTTATTTCCAGTGAAGGGCTAGAATTTCCTGTTTATGAGCTATGGCATCTAAACTGGCAGAATTAGGAGCAAAAAGTAAGAAAGGAGCTAAGGAATATATTACCAGAAGCTTAATGAAAGAAAAGAAAGAATTATTCAAGAGTGTTAGAAACATTCAAAATAGAGCTAAGAGACTCATATAGAATTACAGCTGCTTCAAGATATAACAAAATAGTAAATATCACTACTAAAAGTAGTATGTCAATAATTAGAAAGCATTAATAAGAACATAATCCACAATACAAAGATATTTGCTTAATGTAAAAAATAAATAAGTTGAAATTTCACTCAAATCAGCTCAAAGTACACCAGATGTTATTAAATTAATTCAGTAAAATATCAGCAAACGGTATCCAAATAGCCCTAGTTTATCATATACTTCATGCATTTATTTATAGAGATGTTCATGGAAACGTAATAATGTATATCTTACACAAAAAATGACATTCACATGAGCATTTATACTCAGAAATAACATATTTTTAAATGATATATAATAGTATTAGTATGATCCGAAAGTTTGCAGCCTGACATACATATGATTGTTATTTCTCTTTTAAAATGTTTAAAAGGCTATATTTTGCAACCTAAAAAGAAATAAGGAAATAGAACAAGTGAATCAAACATCATGATTACATCAGACTACTGTATACCAGTGATTTAAAGTCAAGGATATCAAGTGAGCTTCTGAACTGACTCTGCAAGTGAGCTCTGATGCTTCACTTGCATGCAGTTCTGAGAAATCCTATATAATAGGATCAAATTTCTGAATTAGAAATCTGCATCAAAAAGATTGTAAACCAAAATCAAATCATTAAATCATTTCTGATTTTGCCTATTTTCATCCTTATACCTTGTTAACAATGACTTTTTGCAATGGTATATAAGAAAAGCAGGTCTACCTCTGTATGAAAGAATGAGGAACATAACCCTAACTTTAAAACAATGTTAGATGTTGTTAGAACATCTGTGCAAACACTCTACTGCTGATCTGAAAATTGTCTTCTTTCAACAAAAGAACTTCAAAGAGGAGATAAAAAAACTTCTAAAGAAAAAAAAGACTAAGATTCAATTAAAACTAAGGTTCTCTTTTGCAGTGGAAGTATTAAAAAGTCTGGCAAAGATAAGGCACTTATTTTATCAGCTGTTGCTGCTGATAAAAATGTTTGTACTTCTCTGTAGGAAATTTAGATTAAAAGGCCACAGTGTATTCTTTATACATATCACTAACTTTTTACATTAGTTCTATATTCAAATTTTAAAAAATGCAGTTTGCTACAGCATGTAGGAGTCCATTCCTCTCTCGGAGTTTGTCACAGAGAAATTCAGACATCCAGATACCCTATTTTTGTTAGCCGAGAAGTACAACCCAAGTACAGGAGAGAGAACAAAGTTCTTTTACATGTTTTATGAACAGAATTTCTCACAGATGACAAAAAGACTACTCTGACCTAGTAAGGAGATAAGAGTATTAGAAAAGAGACTTTTGGAAAGAAGAAATTTGGGGAAACAAGAGTGGTGGAATGGCTGACAAACCAAAATGACTCTAGACAGCATAGGCTATTGAAGTTTTACAGTTTCCAGGTGAAAATCTTAGAAGTGGTGATGAGTAGAAGCTCAAAGACCTATTGAAAAAAAGGGATTCATAGAAGAAAACAATCACCAATCCCAGAGGAATAAAATCAGTCACCATAATTATCCCTTTCTTATACCTAAGTAGGAAGTGAGGGGGAAAAATAGAAGTACCATGATTTGCAGTTAGCTGAAATGTGTACACATATAATGAGACAGGTTTTACCAGAAGCAAAAGGTTTTACATACACAGTAAAGAGCCCTTTATTTCATAATGCTTTTGAGTAGAGAATAACTCAACCTTTTGATTCATTATTTCCCTGTTGCTTTCTCTGCTGTCGAACAGTCAAGTAAGTAGACGAGATGGAGAATGGAGTTGGCTATCTAGTTGTAAATACCTTTTGCAAAGAAAAACTGAGGAATCAGTACAGGTAGTCCTCCACTTATGACAATTGAGCCCAAAATTTCTGTTATTCAGTGAGAAATTTGTTAAGTGAGTTTTGCCCCATTTTACGACATTTCTTGCCACAGTTGTTAAGTGAATCATTCCAGTTGTTAAGTTAGTAACTCGGTTGTTAAGTGAATCTGGCTTCCTTATTGGCTTTGCTTGTCAGAAAGTCATGAAAGGTGATCACATGACCCTGGGACACAGCAACCGTCATAAATATGAACCAGTTGCCAAGTATCTGAATTTTGATCATATGACCATGAGGATGCTGCAAAGATTGTGACTGTTTATTACCATTTAGAGTTACACTGTTTCTTGGGTAGCCTTATAAACTCATGAAATAAGGTCCTTCCTTCCCTCCCTTATTCTTTAAACCTATGAAATTGTCTTGCTTTTAGGTATTATATCTTACCAGTCATAAACTAGTTTATGTTGCCTAAAATCCACCTGGATTATAGTTTATAAATATTCTAAATAAATTCACAAATTATAAATAAGAGCTTCTTAACCTGATAGATAACCTTCTAACCTATCATTGATAGATTTGGGGGGGAGGAGATGAATTTGAATAGAATAAATACAACATTTCACTATTTTGTTTTATCCATTTGAACACATTTTTCTGAGAAGGGTCCATAGATTTCACTGGACTTAAAAGAGGTCCATGACACAAAAATATTTAAATTAATGTCAGAATAAAGTGGCATCTACCAGTTAATAAAAAACAAGATACAGACAAATATTGTTTTTCTTAGCTTTAATTTCCCTACAGGGAAATTTCTAAAAACCTATAATTGATTTTTAACAATATTTTATAATAGTTTTGATATAACACTCAATATATTATGCAAAATGCCATTATTTACAACAACAACAACAACAATAATAATAATAATAATAATAATAATAATAATAATAATAATAATAAATAATTGTAAGGGACTTTGGAGGTCATCTAGTCCAACCTCCTGCTCAGGCAGGAAACCCTATGCCATTTCAGACAAATGGCTGTCCAGTCTCTTCTTAAAAACTTCCAGTGTTGGAGCATTCACAGCTTCTGGAGGCAGGTTGTTCCATTGATTAATTGTTCTATCAGGAAATTTCTCCTTAGTTCTAGGTTGCTTCTCTCTTTGGTTAGTTTCCATCCATTGCTTCTCGTCCTGCCTTCAGGTGACTTGGAGAATAGCTTGACTCCCTTTTCTTTGTGGCAGCGGCTGAGATATTGGAACACTGCTATCATGTCACCCCTCGTCCTTCTCTTCATTAAACTAGACATACCCAATTCCAGCAACCGTTCCTTATATGTTTTAGCCTCCAGTCCCCTAATTATCTTTGTTGCTCTTCTCGGTACTTTTTTTAGAGTCTCAACATCTTTTTTACATCGTGGTGACCAAAACTGGATGCAGTATTCCAAGTGTGGCCTTACCAGGGCATTGAAAGTGGTATTAACACATGTGATCTTGATTACAACTAGTAATAGTATTTTTTTTAAAAAAATAAATGAACTGATCGTTAATATTTTAAAGTGTCCATATCTACTTTTAACAGATATTTTCATAGAAAATTCTTATTTTCTTATTTTCTATGAACCATTCAAAACCACTTACAGGATTAAAACACCTACAATTTTAGCATAAAATATAATTAAACAGTAAAACCATGTAAGAGTAAATAAACTAGCATATTGTTTAGACAGCACTTATTTTACAAATAATGATTAATATGAATAATATAAATTTGAACAAAAATAAGTGCACTAAATGATTGAATTCTCCCTTCTTTTGTGTTATTGTAGTTTCTAAGACCCCAAAGAAAGCCTTTCCTCCATGGGTGGAGATCACAGGCTAAAAATCCTAGGATGGACTGCTGACAACAATAGGAAGACAACTTGAGGAATTCCACTTCTGTTAGTATTTAATCTTTCTGTATGTATTAGAATAGTCACAAACATTCAATCCAACCTGTTGTCTGTGTCTGCACACAGAGATAAGTATAAATATGCAAGCACGTATTTGCAAGCACAGGTCTATTAATTATGCTGACATATATAACATAGCATAATTTTTATATTCTGAAGGCAAATTTTCTTGTGCTGAAATTTCAATGAACAGAAAAATGTTAAAAACTATTAAAAAACAATAAGAAATAAGTTGTACTTCTGCCCAGTTGCATGTATACAGAAACAACCTATTTTTACCAACTTATACAAAATGTACATGTGTGTGTGTGTGTGTGTGTGTATAATGTGTACCTACCACTCTATCAGTTACTAGAGAATGGAAAGGATACTATTTAGCTACCTGACATCTTTGTATCCAAGAAAATCTGGTATGTTCTTATGTAAAAGATTCAATACACTGGAGAAACTTCATCTAAAAAATGTAGTCTCTGAGCCCATACAATTTATTGTATACACAGTAATAGAATCAGAAAATTGTCCTATTTTATAATAAACATAAGTCATATTTTGTTATAAAGACTTCTACCTGGTAAAACTATAAATTATTGTTGGAACCAATGCCAACATGCTTTGCTAAAGCCCATATGAAAGTCAAAATTTTATCCCAGAATATACTGTGTTGAAATAGAGTGATAAGATGCAATTACATATCAAAATTGTCTGAGTTGTGCAACATGCAGAACTATATGCAGAATGAAATGTGGTGTATATATTTGCTCATTTAACTTTGAAATGTCTCAAGATTTAAAAAAATAGTTGAATACGATTTAATAGCAAGAGAGACATTTCTCTCAAGAACACAAAATTTAAGAGATTGCACAAACTTTGAATTCTGATACAATGTCAAGCCAAAGCCACAAAATAAACAGAAAGATATAGCCATGAATTCAATAGTCCATTATTATTATCACTGTTATATCTCAAAGTTCTTAAGTAGCCATTAGCAATCTTCTAAATGGAGAACATAACTAATGTTGAAATGCTGGGATCTCTGAGTTTTTGAAAATAAAATATAAATTCATCAGAGAATTATTTTGATGCTACTTAATTTTTTTCTGAATTTGAAGAAAGTGTTCTGTCTGTTTTTTGTCTCCATTATAGAAAAAATGCACAAAATATCACTAATAATAGTAATCATCATTCATTACTGTGAATTTTAAAATCACAATAACAGTGCAAAAATACTATGATCAAATAGATTGCTTACTGAACATACGTGAAGGCAACGCTAAACAGCTTCATTCAATACAAATTGCTTTCTTTACATTCAAACAAAAATAAGTCAATGGAATGAAAATGTATAAAGAGAGTTAGAAAGACAGCCTAATAAGAAAGTTTTATCACTGCTATGCTATATCTAAAATGGAATGAAATGTAAATTAATCAGGAGAAAAATTATGATAGGTTCTATCTTCCTTAAATGAATTACCATGCTATTTCTTTGAGTTATACAATATATTTTCCTTTTATCTCAATATCCCAAGGAAATAGTCTAAAAAGTAAATATTCATTTTTAAACATTATATATATCATAAACTATATCTTCACCAGAACTGAATTTATGAGCATCTGAAGTAAGCATATTGCATACTGTTGATTTTTATTTTATTTTGTAAAATAACCTATGTTATTCCTATCAACATATGAAATAAAACCTATTTCATTTCAGCAAAGGTTTGATAATATATAGCATGTATATTAAATGTTTGATGTTCCATAGAGATGTCTTTCCATTTACAATTTTTGAAATAAAATACTGACATATACTGCCAGGATTAGAACAATGGAAAAATAAAGAAAACATTTTACTTTGAATAAATACCAAAAAAATCTATATTGTATGCCATATATATCTCCAAAGTCATTGGCCCAAACCCTATGATATTGCCGATTTATTTTTTTAAAACTATGTATTAAAATATCACTATATATCAATAATATTAATGACAAGAACACTATGAGTTTTTTCCTGTAAAAATGACTTGGCATAATGCTAACCAAAGCTTTCTACAATCCCCCCGATTCTGTTAATACATTAGAAAAAAGAGCACATTTCTTAATTTGTTCATTTTCCTGGGAAATGTATTAAAACAGAAAAATCAACTGAATGCACATAAATAGACCTGAAATTTGGCACTCCAGACATAACTCTGTAATTTCTTCTAACAAAGTACTTTCTCTTGCATAATACTGTTTCTATAAAAAAACAAAAATCTGCCATGGCAAGAGAAAACACATAATGAATGCCATTATAGTAAAAACAGTAAAATAATTCTAAAATTAAACAGTTCACTAACATTTTGATACAATTTGACCATTTGTTGATCTGTTTGACAGCATTTTCTATGTGGTTTTCTATTTTTTGTTATAGCACTTAAGTTATTCTTATTTACTGAAATTAAATATTTATTATTTATTAAAACAGGACAAATTATTTCATATTATAGGAATTCATGTATCTAAAAGCATATTATATGAGAAACTGTTATGTTTTTTAATGAAAAAGTAAAACTAAAATAGAAGCAGCACCTTTCTTCAGTATAATTTTTTAAATATATTAAATCCCCATCTTGCATTCTCTTGGGAATGGAAAACTGCATTTTAAGGGCAAAATAATAGAATGCTGAAGATGATTTACAGTCTTCAGGAAATCAACTGTGCCCTAACTGCTGTCTTACACAAACACATCACAATCTATTCTCTCAATTTACTGACATATCTACTTTTTACTGAATCTGTCTCCTCTCTTCACCAGTGAGTAGCTATGAGTGAACTTTAAACTGATATTCTCTTTCCGTTGTGTGCTCTGACAATATTTCTCCATATTGCAGCTACTTTGATTCTGCAAGATAAATTCAGAAGAGTTTTCTTCTATGTAGTAGAAGTACAATTATGGTAGCAGAGAAGAGTCAAGGAGCTTCACCCCTTTCAGTTAAAACTAAATCTATCAAAAGTTTCTTAAAATAAAATAATACTGAAGACTTTCAGTTTAAAACTTGGATAAAATGCTCTGAAAAGTGCTAAAGTGAAGCTACAGTCTCTATGCTATTCTTATCTGTACTTAAAAAGTTGAAAAACATATATGCTAACTACATCATTTATTAGTAATAATTGAGAGTATTGTATATATCAAGCGTAAAAACAAAGGATAACTGTAAATAAAATACAACAAATAATGGTTTCTGATTTCTGGAATATAATCATTTCTAGGTTTTATAGACCTGAATATGGAAATGAAGACAAAAGATTATTACAGCAATTTTACTGAACATAGTTCTTAGAAAAATCTCATGAATAAAGCCAAATGAGAAATATAAACTAAAAAAGAGTATTTCTTATGACACTCACATGCTTTAAAATATCACTGCATGTATATAGAAATAATGAAAAGAACTGTGGCAAAAAAGCACATACACAACAGCTAATTTTGAGATTACATATCAAACTATAATTTAACTAAGAATGTACTGAATATTTAAGGCCATTAGGATTTACTTTTTAAAAGTATATTCTATTCTGCTCTATTAGCACAACACACACAGGATTTATAATATATCTAATGAAAAAAGGATATACACATACACAAACATATATTAATATTTTCCAGAAGGAAATATATGCTTGATATTGTATTTTATTTAACTCAATCACTTGGCATACTATATAGGTAATGTGTTTGTCAATGGCATATGAATTTAACACAATTATTTTTGTAAAATTCTATCTCTATATAAGAAAGCTTGCTCATCCTTGTTATCCTAAACTTTTATATTTTCCTGTATTTTCCTTTGTTAAGCTTTTTCATTTTCAAGTTCCTTACAATATGTGAATATGAAGTAACTAACATACTAAATCTCATGAAAGAATGGTGTATTACTATTATAACATCAGTGTAATGAAAAAAGCTGTAGCCAACCAGAAAAGCATCCAACAATCACTTCTGAAACACATATATATTCTCGAAACCAATCCCAACTTTTATAGTTAAATAACAAGGCCTTCTAAAATGAGATGAATACATAGTACTCTATCAAACTGAATGTTTTCATAATTTTTTTAATATTTTGTGTAAAATACATTTCTTTCATTATGGGTTACAGTACTATATACATTCTAGCAGATTTGCTACGTGCTTCAATAACTGTCCAACAAAACTATATGCTATGCATTATTGTTGCAAAGGTGAGTTTTTAACCACTACATATTTCTTAATTACCAACTTTTTTAAAAAAAGTTTATTTTTCCTGTACACTAGAAATTAGGCCACCCCTATCTACATATCTTACTATGAACAGTGCATAATGAGAAATTAGACAAGTACTGTTAATACTAAACTGCAATTCCTTCAGTCCCCTATTATACTACAATATTAAATTGAACATAGTTACAATGCTAATTTGAGTGTAATAAACCCAAGTTAATTTTCCCTAACTATAAATGTAATAAAGCTATTACAAGCACTACAATAAAATAAGGTATCCCATGTCGGAAATATTATTTCTAAAGAAAAGAATTACAAAAATTACATAAATAAAATTCTTTGGATACATATTGTTGATTTTATGCCTTCTGAAGCAATGATCAAAACTGAACAATCATTCTAGGTTGCTGCTTTTTTCATAGTAGCATTCTCTTTTTTAGGACAATTAACTAATGATCAGTATCAATTCATCATATATTATTGTCCTCATGCATTTAAAAAAAACATTTTCAGCTGTTTCCCTCTACTTTGAACAGAAATAGTCTATCATGTTGCATTGCTGATGTCTTTTCAAAGTCACTTGTTTCTATAACACTAGGTAAAATAAACACTCCAGATGCAGGAACTCCTCTCTAATCTAATTATTAACCTAGTTCCCTAAGAAAACTAAGCAAGCAATTATTGTTTTTTATTCTCTTGCAGATAGAAGCATTTTGATTGTGAAGACCATGGGGTCCTTTCTCTCGGTTTCTCACCTCCTTATGCTGACAGGAAAGATCTATAAGGATAGTGTAAGAACATCTGGGTGAATACTTGCAATGTTCCACAGAACTAGAATAACCCCCCCCCCCCTTAAATCTTCTCTGACAATACAGGAAGATTAGAGAAAAGGCATTTTTGTTGCATTTGTTACTTTCAAAAATTAATTTTGTGGGCTAAACTGAACAAAGAACAACTGCATTACTTTCTCCTTAAGCATCTCTGATAGCTATAAATATTTATTAGCCTCTACCTCTATATCTCATAGCTTTTCATTCTTAGTTGCTTGGAAGCTATCATAATTATGTAAAATAATGATTGCATTTATACTCTGCTTACAATTAAAATCCAATTAAAAGCATAACATTGCTATGTCATTTTTATGTTATCTTATAGTGATTTTATAGCAATCTCCTTGGGTTTGTGCACAATTGATTGTTTAGCAATCTTCCAGGATCTTCCCTTCAGGGATGGTGTCAAGGAAAAGCTACAGGCAGGTGAGTGGTAAAGATATCTACTCACAAAAACAGATCCTTCTTGTCAAGATGGCACTTAAAATAAAGCAGCAGGATTCTATAGCAATAAGGAAAAGTTGGCAATATTACTGGATCACCATTTTTACTCCTATGTTATGCCGAGGTAACATAGAATATAAAAAAAAGATGTAAAATATATTTAAAATATATTCTTTTCGGTGATAATGACAGTATTTTTATAACACTGGCTCATAGCATGCTATTATTCTTTGATTCTGCTTTATCACCTGAAGTTCTTTTACCATCTGGTTCACTAGTTACAACTATTTCTGAATAGGAATACCCTGCCAACAGTACTTCATGTCTTAATAAGCTCCTAATTAGATAATTAGAATACCTTAAATTTGGAACTGCTTATATAGAAAACCCAGAAACTAAAGTGATTGAAAAGGATGGATAGAAGGACTTTAATTAGTAATAACAAGGTGAACAACATTGCACTGAAGTTATATTTGCTCCTACGCCCAATTAAAGATGATACTTATCGTCAAACACATAAATGCTTATTTCCAACAGAATAAGTTGATGTAACAAAATGCAGTAATTACATCAAAAGATGAGATATTTTGCTTATTAACCCAAAATGTGGGGTTGGATCAAGGTACTTGCTCATTAATAGAAGGAAGCAGAAAATGGTTTTCCTTTCCCTTAACTCCCACTAGCCACAGAGGGCTAGAAAACTCACTTAAGATCTGAAAAAGAGTGTAATGGGGGTAGCATGACAGCTCAATGGAAAGAAAATAACTCCTGTAAATTAGGAAGAAGAACCACATATGAATGGAGAGTTTATTTAATTTCCCTTGCCTAAGTGACACATTGCACATATGGTTTTCCAATTCCTAGATTCTAGAGGATAGTAGGGAAAGGACCAGATAAAAAAAGTTAGTTTATTGGATTTTTTTCATTAAAATTTACATCAGAAAATATTTTCATCAGATTATGCGGGATTTTTTTTAATTCACTAAATGTTTGGGTTTTAATGACTTTCGTGTACTTTACAGTATGTTTTGCATGATTACGTAGATGTAAAACATAACCTCTGACACAAATCTACATAGCCAAAGATTTCCTCAAAAATGTAGTTTTACAAATTAATTCCACAACACTGTTCCTTCCTCACAGCACAAAGATATCAATTATTATTTTCTTAAAAAATTATATACCTTATTTTCAGGGTGGATAATAATTGATGATTTTTTAAAAAAAATAAAACAAAAATCAGATTTTTTTTATTTTTATCAAATTTATTTTAATAAAATGCTTTTGGAGTAAAAATCTATCTAAAGATAGTTTTCTATTTAAGATACATTAATAATTTAGTTTATTCAGCATGAAATGGAGCTTAGTTATGTAGCATGAGGCTGTATATTCTGCAATATTTACATTTTTGATAAACTTATTCAATGAATCCAAGCTCTGCAAGCTGAGATAACATGCACTGCATTGATGCACTCACACAATTTCACAGTAACCATGAGATAAATCATAAAACAAAGTTCAGGAATATTCCTTTATCCCATTGTTTTGCAAATCTATGTACACTACAAACTGTATGATTGTTTGAAGAGAAATGCATCTGTACCAGGCTCTAAGTGTTTTAATTAAATAAAAGAATTTGAGTAGTTCTCCAATGATGTGTGATTAACCTATTAACCTAAAATCGGTTCTGATATCGCTGTTTTACTAACCTGACAGCTTATTATTCTAAATAGGAAACCATTTTGTTTGCAAATAATATTAAAGATTCTAACTACCAGCAAGAATGAGTCCTTACATTTAAAGAGCACCTGTCATGGCAGTGCCTGTTAGCGGGCATCCACTCACCTGCTGCCCGTCACATCCCTCACCTTGCTGTGTCACTGCATCACCAGCCGTCCCATTAAAGTGAGTGGGACTGTTGGTGAATCATTAGCGGGTCAGAGGAGTCACCGCTGCGGGACAGAGATGACAGTTGCTCTTTAAAAATTATGATTTAAATCAAGTTGATTTAAATCAAGCCTTTTTACTAGTGATTTAAATCGACTTGATTTAAATCAAATCCACCCTGCTTATTTTCATCAGCAACAAGAGTATGTATAATTTTAGTTAGCATTTCCAAGGCACTTTAGGTATGCTGCCCAAGCATGAACATCTCACAATTTATTGAGGGGTTATTCACAAACCTTACAACAAAAGCACAGCCAATATCAGAATCATGTAACAAAAGCAGACTTAATAGTTGCAGAAGAAAAAGGAAATCAGAATCTTCCTGTCTCCAATTCACTTTCCATCTTTTCCCATTCACTGTACATCAAAGAAAATCTACTTCACCTGACACACAAGACACATTTTCACCCCTGATCAGGCAGGTGTCAAAGCCAGAAAGCAAGCCTATTTTCCACAGACCCTTTACCTTGTTTGATCACTGGTTACTTTTGATCTGACATTGCCCTCACTCGAGTAATGACTTCCACCTCATAGAACTTACCTCACATCTGTCAGAAAGAATAAAGGACCTCAAACTAAGTCCTGACAAGGCCTATGGGCCATGCGTTGCACTGGCAATGGAACATTCCCCAGCTCCCACAATTTCCAATTCAGTTTCTTTTGTTCTGGTGGGCACAGGGGTTATGGTACCATTGAGAGCATGAAGGATTATACACACACTGTGAAGCCAAGTCTTCATGAATTACTATCTTTTCATGTCAGCTTCTCTGTCCTCTTAAACGCTGTGAATGTTATGGTAGTTACTATGAAACACAGTCTACAAATGCTGTTATGGAAAGACTGTTTAAATCTTTCAGATACTGAATATCCTGTACGGAGCTTTTTAAAAAGATTTCAAACAGAGTACTGGAAACCAGCTGGCAATGTTGACTGAATGGACTCTTTTAAAAACATCATTAAATAAAAATCCAGATTTAAAACATTTCCTTTTTAATTATGAGTAAATAAAATATATTTTAATGAATAAAACATTTTAAACCTCCTGTTTTAATATTCATATTCGTACTTCAACTCATTTTACTTTCAGACAAGCATACCAAAAAGTAAAATATTAATTGCTGATAAGTTTAGAGAATTAAAATTAGATGTAACAAAATTTGGGCAGATCAAATCAAATTTAAAAAAACTCATATTCTTTATACTCTTATTTTCTATAAATAAATAACAAAGGTTCTCTTTTCACTGCTGCAAATATTGCATTACAAGCAATTAAGGAAAAGGAGAACCATGCACTTTGACAACAAGAAAAAAATTAAATTACATTGACAAAAGCATCTCACATTTCATTTAATAACCTTAGAGATTCTAATACCCCCTGAATTTGCTGTAATTTTCAGAGATGGCAGAGGTTTTAAAAATATTATATGTTACTTTTTATATACCAGTTTTTAAACTATACAATAATTTATTCTAACTTCATGGAGAAAACGTAAAAATACAGGTATTACTTCAAACAGTACTGCTTCATATTGCAGTTTGTTAAAACAATCTTAATGCTAGAAACATAGGGGGAAAATGCCATTGTACATATATTTATTCCTAAGTAAACATGCCAATATTTAAGCCATAATATAGTTGATTAGCATAAGGCACAAATAATGGCTTTTATCTGCATTGGCTGCATGGTCACAGATACAAATTATTACATGATTGTGCCTTCTTTTAGAATAGCATGATTTGTGAATTCACAAGTAAACACAGCGCATTTAAGAAGCAATCTTTTTTAAAAAAAATAAAATATCCTAGCTTAATATATGTGAGAATTAGACCTATGTTTAACTGTCCTTTATTTGGCCGTATACAGTTATTTTCATCAAAATACCACTATGAAGCATTACAAGAGGAAAATATTTTAAGCTTTTAAAAACTAATTCAAACATACATTTGATTTATTAGCATAAAATAA
Organism: Azemiops feae; assembly: GCA_023970755.1. NCBI lineage: Eukaryota > Metazoa > Chordata > Lepidosauria > Squamata > Viperidae > Azemiops > Azemiops feae. The sequence goes on along the minus strand of JALGBA010004099.1, from coordinate 1,230,437 downwards.
TATACATTTGAAAATGTTCAACATAAGAATATAAAATATGCCAGCACTTTCAGAATAATGTTTGAATTCTTTATCAAAACGCATACTAAAATTGCTAAAATTTTACAATAATTGCAAAACACTTGCAAGGCAAACACTTGCAAGATAGCTACTATTATATGTAGGAAGTAAATTATATGAAATCATTTCAATGAAATATGAAATTAAAAAAACCCAAATCAAGTAAAAGTATCTTTTTCATTTAGTCTTAATATCTACACATTAAACTATACAAAGCCTTAGCCAAATCCCCAGCTGTTTCTCAACAGTGAGGCTGAAAATTGATAAATAACTATATGCTATGCATTTTCTAAATGCATTAACATATCACACAGTATATGTGATTTGTATAGCACAAAGTATACAAGATCCACAATGAACACAAGATATAAACAAACTATTATGTGTGCATTACAAGAGAAAAAAGAGAGTATTGACAGAACATATATGCATAAAATGTGAGAAGCGTGTTACAGAAGTAAACACACTTGATAAATATAAGAGGTATTGCCAGAACTCATAAAAACTTCAAAAATCCACATTAAAAAAATGACAGCTGTGATAAAGCATAGCAGTTGCTGTGCTTGGAATACAATGTTTACGATTGAATTATACAAAAGAGCTGGATACCAAGATATTTGTCATTTCTGAAATACTTTACTTAAGTATTTTATATTACATCAAGCTTGTGCTCATATGTTTTCTACTATTTTAATTAAAATGTCCATATGCACAAGTAACATTTAGCAAAGATACTCTTATTTAGAGTGTTTTATCAGTAATAAGATTACATGTATGTCAACAACTCAAACATATGGACTACTTATATTTTTCCCCATCAAGATGGCTTGTCAAACCAGACAGGTCCAGATATTATTATAAATTTCTCAAAATTAACTTGCACCTTAGAAACCAACCTCTTTCAGTAGTTAAGAGTGAATTTGGCCAACTCTATTCTAGCCCATTCATTGTTACATAATTTATTAATTCACAAAACTCTGATCTTACAATAAGTGTTCCAATCTCACTAGAAATGTTTTAAGCTTAAAATGTGTTTTAAGCTGAAACTCTTCCAATAAAATCAAATTTGTATCAAAATAAGACAGAACCCACTTCAAATTTGAAACAAGGTTCTCCTAAATAAACCCCTGCCACAGTGCACAAAGAATAGTATTAAGGAGAATCCTCATTTAGTGATCATAATTGCACCGGCAACTCGGTTATTAAGTGAAATGGTACTAAGTGAAACCACAACTGTGCTTAGAATCTTACTTCAGATTTCTTTTGCTTTATAGACCGTATAGGTCATAAATGTGAGGATTAGTAACAAAGTTACTTTTTCATCACCATTTTAACTGCACAATGTTAAAGACTACCTATAATATTACAAGAAAAAAATATTTTATTGCATTCTTGATATGGAACATTTCTCCAAGCCGGAAGAACATTTTGCCTGAAAATGAATGGCAAACATACACAAAATGAAATTGATACAATTTTAGGAGATAAGGAGAACCTAAAGGTCAAATATATAATGATCATAAAAGAACCTATACCTATTTCTCTTATATCTGGAACACTTCATCTTTTCAGTATTTGTTCCTAAATCTGCTAAAGTATAACTTCTATGGAACAAATAGAATAAAGTATTATTTGTGCATTTATTTTTTATTTACCAGCTGCTGTGTAAAAATGAGCTTTCTATCTTTCTTACTTGGATTTTTAAATATTTTAAATATTTTCGTATCTGTACTCTTCATATTTGGTTTTGTATTTTTAATTTCTCATAATTATGGAAAACAGTATATATGTTTACATAACAATGAATGGTAGTTAACTAGCTAACCTTATGAACTAATTAGCAAGATTTCAAACATTTATGGAGCATACTAATAAAACCATTCATGCATTTTATGTCTTCTCTGACTCTACTTGGAAATTTTGGATGAGAATATTGCTGTGATTTATTCTAATTTTGATTAAATTTATCTTTGTAAATGTTGTTTGTATATAATATTGTTCTATTAGATATATTAAATTTACAAGCACTGTTCCCTCATTATCACTGAATTAGTCAAGCTATTAACTTTATAAATTTAGCCAGTACATATTCCCAGCAGAATCTAAAGAACTCAAAGTAACAACCTTTATTGTGTGTTTTACAAAAAGTGGAGAAACGAAACATAGGTGCAGCTGAATTTAATTTAAATCTCTGAAATAAAGCAATAATATAAGAGTGCCACCTTAGAGTAATGTCTTAACATATTAGGAAGTAAATCAATTCACAGAAAGAAAAGTTAACTATAAATGTACACTATAGTTGTACTTCCAATTACAAACTGGTTATAATTGGAAACTTGAAACTATCCACTTTAAGTTCTTTAAAATAAAAGTACCATTTTAAATGTCTGATATAAATAAAATAGTATCTAATTATTGAAATTTTTTACTCCTAAAGTTAGATTGATAATTATTAAAAATACATAATTTTTCAGTCATATAGTTCTATTGTTATAACCAAGACTACTGAACTAGTATGTAAGGTAAAATAAAAATATATGCTGAATTCTGTAAATTATAGCCACACAATAACACAATTTAATCAAAATCTACCATTTCTGGCATTTCTATTATCCACCAAGGACATAAAAGCACATATAAGAATCTCTAAAGACATACTGCCACCTAAAGGTCAACTGAAACTATTTTTTCCTACTTATTTGCAGATAATAACTAAGAAACTTTATGTGTGCATTCATAGTCATCTGAGAAATTTACTGGTAACTCACTTAAAGAAAGAAAAGAATTTTAACAAGAGAAAATAAAGAAAACAAGTAGAATATTAGACAAGACTGAAAAATAAGAGGCATTTTGCAGATGCGCACTGGATATTTGAGAAAGCAAAAGAATGCTAAAAATTAATATATGTCAAGCTAAGGAAATTAATACATGTCAAGCTAAGAAATGTTCTTAGGAAAATGGGAATCCTAGAATCCCTCATTGTCTTCATGTTAAAGGACAAAGGACAAGAACCCACAGTATGGATTCATTTCTGTTTCCTAGACCACACTAATTCTCCTCACTATTGCCAACCTTGGCATTACAGAATTCTACCATAAGGAATGTTCTTAAGAAAATGGGAAACCTAGAACACCCCATTGTCATCATGTTAAACTATACACAGGACAAGAACCCACAATATAGAAAAAACGTGGTGAAAAAGACTTCAAATTGTCAAAGGACTGAGTCAAGACTGTATACTTCTCCTTATCTGTTCAATGTGCTTAATATATACCAAGAGACGATGGATTAGACGACAATAAACACTGGGAGCCTTTCAGAGTTGGTTAGAAGATGGGTGGCCTAATAAATGCTTTAAATAAATAAATAAACATGGCTTTAAAATTGGAGGGATAAACATTATTAACTTGTGGTATGCTGATCAACTACACTATTTGATAGCTAAAATGCTAATGATATGCAAACTCTAATAAGTGTCAAGGAGCATTTATTACTAAAATTATATATAAAGAGGGTAAAAGTAAATATAAAGGTGGAATACAAACAGAAGAATGAAACAAATGATATTGCTACAGCAATTAACCTTAGAATTGACAATGAAGATATTGAGCAGGTAGACAACTTCAACCTTTTAGGTCTATCAATATAAAGGAATCAGTACTCAATAAATAAAGTGCAGAAAGTACTTAGTACTGAAACAATGGAAAATATAGATAATGTGAATGTCTATTCCTAAAAAGATCAATATCATGCAATAATTAATACCATGCAAACAATCATTTTTCCCATTACAGTGTCATTATTTGTGAGTTGGGCAGCCATATGCATCATTTAAATAAACAAACTTTTTATATTTTCATATGAATATTATTGTTCTTGTTTTTGCTACTCTTGGGGAGCAAGAGAATTAAAATCCAACTCCGCAGAAACTATCTGCATTTAGAGAATCTATATATTTTTTTTATTAACTGAGACTACTCAGCACTCCTGCAAAGCTAAATTGCACAGTGACTCAGCTGGAAGATCTTGCAGAAACATTTTTTTTAAGCCCAAAACAACTGGGTATATCATTGCCAATGCAGGATACTTTCCATGCAACTAGATAAGCTGCATTGCCCTCAGATCATGATATCTTGACAATATTCAGCTGAAAAGCCTAAGTGTCTTCATGAAATGTGTTCATGAAGCATTGCATTTTAATTGCCCACACTTTTCTATGCTTATAGCATAGCATTAAAATCAACAAGTAAATACCATATGAAAGCAGCATGCAACAGCAACTACTTCCAATGTGAAGAATGATCAATTCCAGAAAGCATTCCAATCTCACAAGATGGTTAAAACAATACTGAGTCATCTGTAATATGTAAAACAATAATCGAACTTAGGACATTACAATTCCTTAAGTCAATGTAGTAGGAAACACTGAACCAGAAAGGCAGTGATTTTCCTTGAATCAGAAGCAGAAAAGATAACATAACTAAATGTATGCAATGGTTTACTTTAGATATAATAATCCAAGATATATAGTCATGAGAATAAACCTCACAGCTCAAGCACTTGGTCTTCTCTTTGTTAGAAATGAGTTGAGACGAAGATTTCTAGGTTTATTTTTCAATAAAGTATTACTTCTTTGATATTGATTTATTTCAATTTTGATTAGTTATGTGAGGAGATAGATACATGTAGGTGTCAGTTCCTAAGAAGCACAGAGACATGGGCCTAAAATTTTCAAAAAATGTGGCTTTCTGCATCTGGTAGACCAGGAGTGTCAAAATGGTGGCCTGCAGGCCGGATGCATCACCATAGGCCATGCCTCCGCAAAGCAAAAAACATCGTGATACATCACAATACGTCACGATATGTCATGTGACAGATCGAGTTTGACACCCGTGTTATAAACACTTAAAAGACACTTACTTGGTGTCTTATAGAGGTGAAAACTTACTATATTTTAAAATGGCAGTTTTAACAACGTTATCACAGAAATCCACAAGGGCAGAAAAATTAGAGCTAAAAATTTCAGGGGTCCCATGGATTGCCTACTCAAATTATATCATGATTTATTTATTATCTATTAACATAAGCATTTCAGTGCAAGAGAACTACAAAAAACAAAACTCATATACAATAGCTATACTTTTTATACTATGCCAAGCAAATAAAGGAGTTTCTGATTAAATCTTCTATTATGAAATATAGATACTTATATTATACATACACATCCATATTGGATAATTTCCAAGTTTAGCTTTTCAATTAAATTAAACTTGTTACAGAAAACAATTCTCACAGAAAAATAAAACTGGTTAAGTGGAAGGCAATTAAATGGCAACAAATTTATCTATCTATCTATCTATCTATCTATCTATCTATCTATCTATCTATCTATCTATCTATCTATCTATCTATCTATCTATCTATCCTTCACTCATTCATTCATTTATTTATGCATGCATTCATGCATTCATCCCTTCATCTATTTATCAAAGGTGACTCTGGGTGATTAACAAGTATAAATAAGAATAAATAAAAACAAAAAATGTATCTGAGGAGCCATCTGACCCTGATGGGATTAGCCCAACTCACTCATTTCATTCCAGCCAAAAAGGCCTATTTTGGATCCCATCTGCCGAAGAATTTTAATTGGCAGAGTCCAGGAAAAGAGCCTTTTCTGCTGTGGTCTCTTGTTGGCAGACCTCACCAACAATGTTCTCATTGTTGGTGAGATCCATTTCCACAGGAACAACCTGAAAACATGGGTCTGCCACCTGGCCTGGGCCTTCAATAGTGGCCAGCAACATTGGGGGTGGCTGATGGGATAGAGAAGATAACCACTCACAGGTTGCCCATCATCTTGGTTTTTAACTTTCCTGCAGGATCTAATCCAAGTCAGCCACTAAAACCAGAGGTTTAGTCTTCTGAACTTTGGACTTGTGCTGGAGCCCATCTTCAGGGAACTTCTTTCTACCAGAATGTGTGCTTTGGGCTATTCTATGCATAGTATTTATGTGGTGCCTAGTTATCTGTGGCTTTTTAATTGATTGGGATGTTGATGGACTACATTTTAAGTGCAGTTGGTCAGCCAGTTATGAATAAATCTGGTGCTGATACTATCTAACCCACATTTTTCTATCTTATCAAGTAGTAGGTGGTGGTCTACTTTATCAAATGCCTTACTGAAGTCCAAGTAAATTATATCCACATCATTTCTCTGGTCCAATAATTTTGTCACTTTGTTAAAGAAATGCAATAAGATTTGTCTGTTTTTTGACAAACCCATGTTGGCTTCGGGTTATGACTTTGTTTGCCCCTAAGTGTTGCAGATTCGTTGCTTGGTTATCTTTTCCAGCATCTTCCCAGGAATTGATGTCAGGCTGATAGGTCTGTAGTTTCCTGGTTTTTTTTTCCTTTTTTGATGATGGGAACTACATCAGCCCTTTTCCAGTCCTCTGATAGTTCCCAGTGCTCCAAGACCTGTGAAAGATATAGTTCAGGGGTTCCGAGACCACACCTACCAGTTCCTTCAGAACCTTGGGGTGTTATCCATCTGATCCTGATGATTTGAACTTGTCTACAGTGGATAAATGTTCTCTTCAACATTTTCTTGCATATTTTGACTTGTATTCCTAATCTGTCTTTTACAATATTGTTTTTGATAGATTGGACTTTTTTTTTCCCTTTTGTGTAAAGACAGATGCAAAAAAGGAATTAATCAGTTCTGCTTTCTCCCTATTGCTTATCACCTTCTTGCCATTTTCTCCCATTAATGGACCAATCGTTTCCTTGACTTTTTTTTTCTTGTTTTTTCATGATGAAATAAGTTTTTGTTGTTGTTATTTTTGACTTTTGTCCCAAGCCTTAGTTGATTTTGAGCCTTAGATTGCCTGACTTCATCATGTTGCTTCCTTGCACTGCCAAGTCCTCAGCTCCTAAGTACCTGATAAGCTGGTGGTAAATCAGCACTCCTTTTGATTGACAAGGGGCCCATTTCCCAGGCTTCAATCATTTCCCTGGCTATCTTTATACCTGCTTGGCCAACAATCTTAATAGCAATGAAACTGAATGTATGTCCTTGTTCATTGCAATGTGAGGCTACCAATGAGTTTGGGTCTCCTCATCTGATTACTCGCTTGTGTTTCTGCAATCTGGTGGTTAGCTTCCTCCTATATAGTTACAGGGGCAATCCATGCATGGGATATGATAGATTACATTAGAATGCAGTAGATTACATTAGACCGTAAAAGCTGCATTCTATTGCTTCCAAAATGTTTTTATGTATGGCAGAGTGTGCCATACAGTTGGTCTTATACCTTCTTTCTTCCTTTCTTTCCCTTGCGTATTGCACAGATATCTTGTAATAAATGCTTGTGCGTACCCATTCTGCCTGAATTGTTCACATAGATGCCTGTCCTTAGTTGTTTAGCTTGCTGTAGGTTCTCACCCTGCCATATAGTGTTCTGACACAACTCTTTTTGTGTGATAACAGATGGTTACTTTTGAAACTAAGAATGCATGGAGTGTGGGTGCCTTGTGACAAACCGTGTTTTCTAGGTTTCCATTTTCCTGCCTGTTGACAAGCACATCTAAAAACAGTAACTGTCTAGTCATTTCTTTATTGTGAATTGTATATCTGGGAAGATAAGAGTTCAGTAAGGTATGAAAGTCTTTCAGTCCATTTCTTTTGATGATGACAAACGTTATCATCCATGTATATTCAACATTCATGATTTTATTTTAAAATTTAAATATGACCATGTTGCTATCCTAAACAAAATTCTAAATAACTGAACATGTTCACCAGTTTACTTTATTGCATTGTAATATGGAAATGTGAAAAAATAAGAGAATACAGCAAACTATTGGACCATTTTTCAAAAGGGAGATATTTCACAAACTCCTTTACTGCCGGGATAGTTTCCTTCAAGAAATTACTGCTGGTGCAATCAACTGATATTTTCAAAATCTTCTAGCCAAAGAATTTATTGAAAATCAAGCTAATGTAATTTATAAATCCTTGTATAGGTTAGAGGGAGGGCACCGAAAGAATGTATGGACAATTTCAATTTAAAGGTATAGCAGAAAATACTTACTAATTTGTTTTCCTGCATGTATATTCTCCGTAACTTCAGGCACCCTTTAGCTATAATGGTCATTCCTTCATCTGAGATCTTGTAACACTGCCCAAAGTGAATGTCTTTCAATTCTCTGCATTCTGAGCCCAACTATAAATGAAGTTAAAATCTGCATTAACAACATACTTTAAACCATTTGTATTCTACTTATTACCATAGAACTACCAAAACAATTTACAAGGATAGGAAAACATCCAGCAAGAAAAAGAATTTCACTGAAAACATTATAGGCAGTTAGCAACATATATGTTTTTGCCTATATGCATATGCACATAAAATGGTTAGATAATGAGATTTTAACAATGTTTTAGCAGCATATTGGCCTCAAAACTTCTATTACAGTAATCACTGCAGTGCTTCAGAAGTTCACAGTGGCTTTGATTTTCTACAATCATAAAAGAAACAGGCTTATTATATTAACTATACACTTAATAGGATCTTTAGAAATTGTTTTCGAAGTTACTTCCAAGAATGTCATCCGAGACAGATCTTAATTCCTAATAATAAGTTCTTCATACAACATTTAAAGCGGTGGCATCTGATAAAGCCATCAGTTCTACCAACTTATTGGTAATCAGCACAATACAGTATACAGTATATAAAACTATAAATATAATACTAATGTTGCATACAGATGTTTCAGCTTCCATTAAGAATTCACAGTGCTATAGTTTTTACATTAACCTCTGTAGAAGGTAAATAGTAATACTTCTTACTAAGTGAGTAATAATGCTTTTTTACAACTGGAGCTGGCAAAAATATTACTACCCCAGATAGAAATAAATTAATACTGTGTATCTTTCCTTCAGATAAAATAGAACTCCATTCAAAACTAACTGTATATTATTGTCCATAGCAGTAAGCTTTTTAACCAGTACAATTTCAGTGTTTTTAGGATTTAGTAGGTTACATTTCAAGCCTCTTCATAGACGCATCCAGAACTGAATGCAGTTACCTTTCACAAGGTAGAGATATGTGTCATAAGTGAGAGTTAAATAATAGCTTTAAGCCAACCAAGTAGTGAAATGAAAGTTGAGAATATGGAAGGTATATAAAAAGTATAACATGTAGCTTATTGCAAACCTAAATTTAACAAACACTGTAGAGATCAAATGCATTTTCTATTCAGAAAAAGCTGTGCATATATACAGACAACTTTTTAAAATGTACTTCTATTATAAGATGCATTACTTTGGGTGCTTTTAGGAAAAGGGAAATTTGAAGTGTAAATTTTATTTTCAAACCAAGAGTCATTTTATTCAGTTCACTCAAAATAATTCCCATTTTACACTGGTAAAATAATAGCAGATCACAAAACAAAGCTAAAGTTATTCAACTTGTACCTTGTCGCTGTCTTCTCCAAAAAGAGAGGAAAGTTATAAAGAGCAGGATGAAAAAGCAGTTTGAAGACTGATTTTAAAAGAAACATGGTCAGAGAATATTCATTTAATGTGAATGACATTAAATTTCCACATTCAAGGCCTCTTGCATAATGGAAAGGAAAACACTGATGGTCTGCTCAAATCTCTGTTATTTTTCAGAAACCATGGACACCAGTGAAGTGTTAAAGTGGCATATGACTAGAACTGGACAAATGTCACTATCTTCAAAAGCAAGTTTGGGCAGAATTACAGGTCAACCAATGTGAGTTAAATAAATACCTTGAAATATTATACTGCAAACTGATTTATAAACACCAAAAATCAGTATGGAATGGATAAGACCAAGTGTTATCAACTAATCTTATCTCATTTGATTATTTATTTGTATCCTGTCTTTATTATTTTTACAAATAACTCAAGGCAGCAAACATATCCAACACAGCTTCCTCCTTTCCCCCCACAATATAACCATGAAAAGATAAAGAAATGGAATAAAACTGCTATTTAATAGAGCATCATGATCTATTCTAGCCAACGTCTATCCACTGCAGGATGAAGACCTCTTCTGCATGTTTCCAACCAATACGGTCCTGAGCTATCTTTTGCCAATTGGGCCCGCCATACTTGCTGATGTTGTTGATCCATCTTGTTTTAGGTCTCTTTTGTGGACACTTTTTATCAAGTGGAATCCATTCTATGACTGCCTTAGTCCACCTGTCATCATTTCTTCTTGCTATGTGACCAGCCCATTTCCATTTCAATCTTTTTACTCTCTTGATGATATTGTATAATTTTGTTTGTTCTCTAATCCATGTGCAGGTCTTTCTATCTTGTCTTGTGATGCCAAGCATGTATCTTTCCATGGCTGTTTGCATCACTTGTAGCTTTTATATTGATTTGAATTTAATAGATACAAATACAAAAATATGCTCTTAAGAATGAAAATGGTGACACAGTGATTAGAATGCAGTATTGCAGGCTAATTCTACCCACAGCCTAGAGTTCAATTCTGACAGGCTCAAGGTTGACTCAGCCTTCCATTCTTCCAAGGTCGTTAAAATGAGGACCCAGATTATTGGGGGCAATAGGCTGAAACCACCCAGAGAAGGCTGTAAAGCGCTACTAGACGGTATATAAGTCTAAGTGCTATTGTTAGTGCTATTGCTAAAATCAAAGGCACATATATATCATGGAAAATATCTGGCATGTTTGTGAATATCTTGGAATTATAACTGATTGGTAACTGGAGGAATGAAGATGTGGATATGGCAGCAAAACGGATAAATGCAATTTTTAGGCTGCATTAACAAAAGTATAATTTCCAGGCCATAGGATTTTATCCTTCCACTCCATTATGCAGGCTCTCTACCAGGTTCTGGGCATTTATTTTAATTAAATTAAAATAATTTCTCAGTTTCTCAATAATTATAATTTATGTAAATAAAATCTTGAAGAATGATTCTGCCAAAAAAAAACCTAATTTACTTGTATATTTGCTTTAAAACAGTAGTTATAAAAATTGAAATATTATGTAAAATATAAATTAATCCCCAATTTATTTATCTTGAAAACATCTGACTTACCTCACATACCTGAATAATTCAAGACTATTTGTCTAGATTTTGCTCATTCGTTGTAATTGAATTTAGCAATTCAATTACACGAACTTGTAAATTGAGATGAATACAGCTCTGAAGATTATTACTAATAGCATTGTCTACCTATTCCAATTTATAGTGTAACCAGGAAGAATGACACTTTCATATCAAAGAAATAAGATTAGGTATAGAATTTTATGGTGTATCTGCAAACTTAAATAATTGTCCACAGACAGCAGTATCTCACACTCTGCCTTATCTAGTTCAGCAAGTTTACTTTTAGAATGTCTTCTGGAACAAATACAAAATTCTAAGACCGGAAAAGATAGGGCATCCTTGATATAAATCGTACTATGTATATTAAAAAGTATGTAATCCCTCATGATGTAGGAGGCAATGTTATCCAATGTTCAAAATACTGTGAGAACTTGCAAGAAATCACAACTTATTTCAAAAGTTTCCAAAACGCCATATTAAATTTTTTTAGTAGCATGCAAAGTACTAATAACTGTTGGATTTTGCATATTTTGAATTAATTACATTAATTATATACAAAGTTTAACAGAACTTAGATGGTCCCATATAAAACTATCAACAGCTGAATTCTAAATACAGTATATTTAGAATTATCTAAAGTCACATACAGCGGAACTTAAATGGTATGAAGAAACTTACCTGCTTAAGTCCTTCATCAGTAAGACGATCTTGGTTGCCAACATGAACTTTCTGAAGCTGAGGACATTGTGAGGCAACAGCAGACAGAGATGTATCAGACAGCTGTTTACATCGATATGCAGTATATTTTAGAAGTCCGGGACACTTAGATGCTAGCATACATACACCAGTATCTGTCACATTACGACAATCAGAAATGTTGATTTCAGTTATATTCTGGCTTCGTGATGCAATTCTTTCCAGTAATTCATCAGTGACCTGTCAAATGATAGCCAATATATAACATTACACTTGTCTTTATCAAAAATTATACAAACAAAACCACATGATAATGTCAACAAATATATAATTTCTGACTTTAGAACTGACTGCTTGGTACTTCACTGTAAATTCCTCTATTATGTAGGAAAAAGCACTTTTTAGATAATCTGCATTTAATTCTTTTAGAGCAAGATTCTATATTAGTTCTTATTCTTAGCTTGTGACATGAAGAATTAAAATTGCTATTATGTAACATTGTACATAGAAACATTTCCAACTCCCTATAACCTATGTCTAACTTTCACACAAACACCTCAAAAATTCTAGTTCTCAACATAGATGTCCAAGACTGAGCACTTATGCAGACCTCCAAATCTAGTACTTGCACTAAGAAATATTACTTTTGCACTAGAAACAATCCCTTGCACTATGCCAACATTCAAGCAACCAGGATCTAAGCTTTTGTCTGGAACAACAAAAAAAGTCCATGTCACGAGTTTGTTTACAATGTCCCAATATACATTAGAGAAAAATCACAAAGAAAGATCTTAGGTAGCTGAGCTGCATAAAATGCTTTATTTACATCATCATTCAGCTAGCTTATCTATGTTAAGCCATACCGTGGTTCAGCACACTATGTCTATAGAAAATCTCAACCACAATACAAAACCATGCCATGGCTCTTCATGTTTTGGTTTGAACAGAGATACTGGCCTAACAAATAGGCCTTTTTGCACCCAAATATAAAACCAGAATTGCTCATGCAGCAATGACTCCATTGCTCCATTTGTTTCTCCAATGTCTTCAACCACCACCTGGATCAATTTGAACAGCATAATATATAAATTATGTAATAAATTATTGGACTGGATGCTCAGTTTAGAAACAATAAGTTTATATAAAAGCAGGTATTGCTGAAATCATGGACAATTCCTTTATCCCCAATTGAGCCACTGTACTTCTGTACTGCTATAAAAAAAATGAAACACAACAAAATAGAAGTGACATTCAACCACAGTGAAGACCTCTGCAAAGATTACTTTGACGATTTTTGCACTATGTGCATGACATGACTATCTTTTCAGGAAAGGGGCAACATATTCTACATACAATGGAAGAGAACATACGTAACTCAGGGATGAACTGTGCAGTCAATGTTCTCTGAGCTCTCAATTAAGTATCACTGATGATATTACCTAATCAGGTAATGAAACATCTACAAGCAAATAATCAAGCTCAGAGAGTACCAAGGACTCCACATATTTTGTCTCAATAGCAAAACACTTCATGTCTCTCTGACGCTTCTGTATTTTTCTTACTATAGTCACTTGTAAAAAATTAGTGCCTTTGAAAACCACTAAAAAGATTCTGGCACTGATGGATATTGCTAGAAAATGAAGAGAGTCTCTTTTCAATATTTTCCAGCAACCTGCACCTCCAGTTCTTGTGTTTCAGAAGATGGCTCGTAAGAGACTCCCAACTTGCTCCAGGAAAATGTGAATAGGCTAGAAGAATGCAACTGTTAGGCATCTGCAAAAACTCTTAACTTTTCCAAGTGCCACAAACCACTGAGAAAATGTTACAAAGTCAGCAAAGGAAAAATAATAGGGTCATATTTGTTCACTTTTAGAAGTGACAGGACGACATGGCTTCACTCACATTTTCATTCACAATAAACATTGCATTTGATACTCAAAAGTATTTACTACCTAAGCAATGATCTGACATAGCATACATTCCATGTTTCAAGCATCACTTTTTATCTGAAGAAAAAGACATTCATATTTTAATATTGCCTACTCCATACCTGCTGACGACTACTGAGATCCAATTGTTTCCAAAATTGGAAATCTAAACAGAGGTCACGCCAGTATTTACAAACCAATGATGCTGAAAGACATCGCTCATTCAAAGATAAATTGGAAAATATCTATGAAAATAAAAAGAGAAAGTCATATATCTTCAGAGTTCCTTTTAATGACATGCCAATGATAGAATCTTAACAGTTCTTCAATGCAAGCATCAAGCATCTTTTTCAATCCTAGCTGTACATCTTTCACAGCTACTCATTAATACTCAACATCCACTCCAATGGTTGCTATGGTGGCTATGAAAAATCATTAAAATTAAAAATTGCACACATTCAATGTGTTTATTAGGCCATTTTTTATAATAGTTGCAAACTTCTGACTTTAAGCCATTAGACTAAATTTAGTAAAGAAAAAAAAAGGGGTGTGTGTAAGAATTATAGATAAAAAATGTATCTGTAGCAATTACATTATTAAATGGAATGAGAAAGTTTCTTTGCAGTGCGTGAAAATCTGAGATGGAGTGGTACAGAAATTATATTAAGTTACAGTAGAATTTGTCTGTCAGAATGCTGGGACAAATCCACAAGCATTTGATTTGCTTTCTCCCCCATTTTTGTAAATACAGATTCCACACCATTTCCATTAAGAGCCAAGATGCTGGAAAAGAGGACAAAAATTAACTGGAAAATGTCTATGTTTACAAACCCTTACGTAATGCATCGTTTGAGCACTCTTTCTAGAGACTCAACATCTTTTTTACATCGTGGTGACTGAAACTGGACACAGTATTCCAAGTGTGGTCTTACCAAGACATTATAAAGTGGTATTAACACTTCACGTGAACTTGATTCTATCCCTCTGTTAATGCAGCCTAGGACTGTATTGGTTTTTCTGGCAGCTATTGAAAGTCAGTTCTAAATGAACTGTTGTAAGTCAAGGACTACCTGTAGTACAGTTCAAGCAAAGCCAATGTAAGGCTTTATTTTCTGCCATGGTAAAAGGATAATGCAGCACTATCCAAATTTTTAAAAAAGTAAAAATAAACTGTCAGTGAAGAAACATTTAGAAGGTGCAACTATTATTTTGATAGCCTATTTCTTGGAATATTGTTTTAATTATTTCACTGCAAATTACCCACAGTAATAAGCATTTAACTTGAATTAACTTGAATATATGACATTTAATAACTGGTGAATTTGGTTAATAACTGTAAATAGCAAGTTGCTGTTTAAAAAAATTGGAAGGTAATACCTCTGCTGTATTAAGTAGATGAAGTTATCATAAATTCTGTCATTATAGACAGCAATTACAATTAGGCAGAATTCTTTGCAGGGTCACTTAAGGAGTTTATTCATCTATTTCAAGAAGGACTAAAGTAACTGCAATAGTGTAGGATAAAGAAACAAATTAGGCAGTTTTGTAAACATCAACATTTTTATACTTCACCAGTGGGTAAACACATAATAAGGGTCTTTAGATTGGATCTTTACAATACTCCCTCATCTCCATGTAGAGAGAGATGTGTGTTATTTTGGTATACAATCTTCCTGAATGCCACCTATGCATTTTATATGATTATTCTGCTTGATTCTGCTCAGACCATTGTCAAGGTAGCAGAGAGCCAAAATAAAATCATCTAAAACTTTCAAATGTATACTATAAATGCCACAAAATAGGCTTGTTTTGAGAAATGATATCTGTGAATCTGCTATTAAAGTCCTGAGCTATTAGGGTAAAATTTTAAAAAAGCAAAATAAAACCTCGCAATGTAAGAAGCAGTTGAGCAGCTTCCAATTTCAGACTTACTTCTTCCTGCAATTCCGGTATAACAGAAATGAAAACTGCAATTATCAAAGCTACATTAAATAATTCACTTTAAATATCACTTATTCATATGGAATAAATTTATTTATTAAAAGATATTTTTGTTTATAAATAGAGCAGGAAGAGGAATTTTCCACGTCAAGCTGAACAGTTCTGAATTACTTCATATTACCTTATGAAAAGACAAAAATCATCTCATAAAAGCATTTAT
The DNA here is from genome assembly GCA_023970755.1 of Azemiops feae. Lineage (NCBI taxonomy): Eukaryota > Metazoa > Chordata > Lepidosauria > Squamata > Viperidae > Azemiops > Azemiops feae. The sequence goes on along the minus strand of JALGBA010004099.1, from coordinate 1,214,480 downwards.
CATCCTCTCAAGTCAGGGATTCAACTTCACTTAAGACTCCTTGTCAGCATTGCTGTAGCTCAGTGCTTTAAATGGATTATAAATGACACAGAACTCAACTAAAGTCTTCATCCCCATCTCTATGGCAAAATAGCGCAGCAAAAGCAATCTAGCCACATGTTTGCAACCCTGCAATGGGATTCCAGGCACTGCTGCCGATTGTTTTCAACACATGACTGAACCCAAAATAAGAAACAGGTGCAAGGTAGCCAAAGCAGAATGCAACACAGGTATCTAAGAAATCCGCAAAGAGCAGTTCTTGAAGATCAGGAGGAAGAAAACTTAAATGATAGCTTTAAAAAAAAAGATAACCATGGCATACCTTGGAAGTCTGTGTATCATAGCTATGACACCACCACCCTTGACAGTCCATGACCACCAAACCCACCTTGAGAAGTATGGAGGGAGGCAGCTGGTTAATATCCAGCACCGATGACTGCAAGTCTTGGCAACAGTCCTCCGGGTTTTCGGGGGGTTCCTCACAGTAGGGTTCGCCCGGCTCGTGCTTCTCTCTCCCATCGAGCTCCGGCAGCTGCGAGGGAGAGCTACTAGGGATTAACTCCTTCCCATCCTCGGCGGCCGAGTCTTTAGGCGAAGCTTCCCTGGCACAGTCTACGGCGCGGGGCAGAGGGCAGAGGTGCTGCTCGGGCAAGAGCACCTGTTGGCATTCGGCGGTGTCGGTCGAGGGCGGCGAAGGGGCGCCGGTCCCCGCCGCATTTCCCCTGAGGGTGGCGCAACGGGGCTGTTTCCGGGGCGGACAGGCGCGTAGCCCGATTCCTTTGCGCTTGCAGACCATCTCCACGGGAGCTTCGGTGCTCTCCAGCGCAGACCCGAAGAAGCCCCGGCGCGCTGACGACGACGGCGGCGAAAAGAGCAGGCCGGAGAAGAACAAGCGGCGGCAGCAGCGGCGACTCCGCTCTCCCCAGACGGGCACAGGAGGCCAGCGCAGGAGACGGCGAGCGTTGCGGTTGCCGGGGGGCTTCGCAGCCGTGCAGAGGAATGAAGGCGACGGCTGCTCCTTCGTGGCGGGTGGGCTGGGACTGTGGACCAGGAAACACAGCATGCAGGGCCCACGGAGGAAGCAGGTCCGGGTCCGTGGCGGCGGAGGGACCTTCCCCCTCAGGGGGTCCCGAAGGTGATTTTTCTCCGCCTTCGAATTAGCGCTTTTCCTCGAAAAAATATGGCCCATATAGGAAGCGGAGCCACGATCACCCTGCTCGGCAGGGCCTTTTGTGAGCGGTGTCAGCGCAGCTCAGTGAGCCTCACGACATGGCTTCCCGCGCCTATTCCTTACTCTCCAGGGCCGGCAACAACCACAACGCCTCAGTTTCCGGGACATGGAAGGAAATGGCCAAGACTTCCGTCTCCCTGATCCGCCCCCAAATAGTGTTCTAAAAATAACCGCAACAAACCGGGGACTCCATGGAAGCCCTTACTTCCGGTTCCGCTTAGAATCTTCCCACGTGATGGAGGCACGTTAAACGCCTGAAAACGCCGGTTCTACTTGGGGAACCTAGAAATAAGTCAGCCTTAGACTCCACCTTTGTCCCCTCGCCCAAGTCATATTAAATCGAATTAGTGTTTTTAAAAGGAAAGGGAAGACGGCAGTATTTTAAATTATTTGTTTAAAACAGACTTAAGTGCGTTGCATAATGGATGCCGAGTTCTTTTTTCATTAAAAGGCATAATTTTCTTCCCAGCTCGGCCGCGCACACAGAAGTCCCTGCGATCTAGAAACCGGTATTTTGTAAAGGAACGTTAGGGTGTATTTTATATTTTCATTTTTTTTTTTTTTGTATTTTCATTGATAGAACAAGGAAGCGGTGACGAGAGAGAGAGAGTTCCATTGCTGCTTCCTTGTTGATTTTGCCTCTCCCAATCCAAATGAGATAACGTTATTTCTTTCAAAGAAGATATCCTACCTTAGTAGCTACAAAATATGCGCTCTCTGAAAACGGCAACATTTTCTCAGCCCTCATGATTATTTTCCTAATGCATTTGAATGTTACTGACGTTCTTTTTTCTTTCCCTCTTGGTTTTGTTTGGATTTAATTCTAGGAAAGGTTATCATTTGCATGTAAGCATTCAAAGAAATACCAGTGACTTGTTCCTTGTAATCAGGGAAAGCACACTGTTAATTAAATTTTAAGTGTTTTCAGACAGCTATAAAACTGAATTCCAAGATACTCAAATGTAAAAACTTAATATTTGTTCAGAGCTGTCCAGTTCTTGACGTATTTTAAGAGTGATGATTAGGAGAAAAAAAATAGGATCTTGGTGATGCTACTACAAAAATACTGCGTGAATTTTATTTTAAAAAATAGCACTTTTCAAATACTGTTAATGGTAAATGAAAAAAGTTTAAAAATGCAGTATATGTCTTTGATAAATGGAATAAAAACAAAGTTAACATGTAACCATGTGAAATTCACATCATCACCATCATCATTCTAGCCATTTTCTATCCACTGGAGGATGAAGGCCTCTTCCACTTATTTCCAACCAATATGGTCTTGAGCTTTCCTTTGCTATTTGCACACAATGTCGTCACTCCATCTTATTTTAGGTCTCTTTTGAGGATGCTTTTTATCAAGTGGAATCCATTCTATGACTGCCTTAGTCCTTTTGCCATCAGTTCCTGTTTTGTGACCAGCCCATTTCCATTTTAATTCTTGTACTTTTGATTGCATTTTATATTTTCATTTTTTCTATAATCCATGTGGAGGTCTTTCTATCTTGTGTTGTGATGCCAAGCATGTGTTGAAAGAAAAATCTTCATCAAGGTCCAGTCCAAGCCGGGAATAAACAAAATGGAGACTGCTTTAGAAAGAAGATTGTAGTTTATTGAAGAGGAGAGCCAGACAGAAAGATGGCTCTGGGAAAACTGACCACATGTAGTAGGGAGTGGTGGGTTTTTATACCTTCTTGAGCTTTTGTTTGGAGTTGTTCCTGTGGCATGAACTTTGGCCTGAGTCTGAGTGTGCCTTTCTGGTATTCTGATGGTGGTGGGTTAATCCTATTATGTCCCAAAGATCATATCCTGCTTCCCTGGGGCTGGGGCTGATGACTGTTGGATTATTTAGTGTTGATTCTAGGGATCTTTATCTTTCTAATCCCAGCTTCTGGCTCCAATCTTTCTGACAAGATTATCACATCTGCATTTCTGCAGACCTGGTTTCTGTTTGGGGCAGAGAGACTTTGGAGGGGGGTTGGTTTCTGCCTTTAAGATCCTTTTTAATATTCCCAAAAATATTTCTTTCTCGGGAGGGGGGGCTGATTTCCCACATATGTATCTTACTATAGCTTTTTGTGCCACTTGTAGCTTTTGTATTGAGCTTAGTGTTCATGTTTCACTGGCATAGGTTAGAACAGGTAAACACACTGATTGAAAACTTTTCAGGCATGGGGGGGTGTTCTTGAAAATTACGTTTAACTTGCCAAATGCCTGCCAATTACATTTAACACGCCATTCAATTTCCTTTTTTGTATCACCTTCCTTTCAGATCCTTTGGCCAAGGTATATGTAGTGGTCTACTACGTCTAAATTCACATGTATTAGCCAAGCCATAAACTGGTAATAATTGACCTCAGATTTATTTCTTCCCATTTCGCTCAATACTTTTATGCTATAATTTATTTATTTAAACAAATTTATATAGCCACCCAACTCACTCTCAGTGGGCCTGTGTGACTTACAACAATAAAAGCAAAATATAAAAATAACCGCTACCACCCTGCCTGGCGACAACAAACAAACCATTTGATGGGTTCCATTCTGGGGTCTCCAAGCTTGTTGGAAAAACCAGGTCTTCAGGACTTTGTGAAAAATTGTCAAAATGGGGACCAATCTTACTTCTGTGGGGATGATATTTCACAGGGAGGGAGCCACCATGGAGAAGGCCCTTCTTTTTGGTCCCGCTAGATGGACCTTCTTAGGAGAGTGGATCCATAGCATTCCCTGCCTCCCCATTCTGATGTCACTGGGAAAAGATGCTCCTTCAAATAACCTAGTTCCAAGCCATGCAGGGCTTTGAAGGTGACAACCAGCACCTGGAATTGGACCTGCAACTTCAGCAGAAAAGGTGATACATGCACATCTAGGCCTGCACAAAACCATGCAGGCCACTGCATTTTGAACCATTGAAGCTTACAGATACTTTTTAAGGGCAGCCCTATGTAAAGCACATTGCAATAGTCAAAGACGGGAGGTGACTAGGGTGTAGGTGACTGTGAGTAGGGATGTTGGTACAGGAAAAAGATAGCTTGTGCAAAGGGACTACCATCTCCTTGAGCAGAAGTTATGAGTCCAGGACAACTCCCAGATTACATAGCCAGTCTGCCTGGGGCAGTGCTACTACATCCAGATAAAAGGTGACAATTCTCCATAGATCAAAAAACTCCAAACCCAGAGCCATTCCATCTTGTCAGGATTCAGTTTCAGCCTGTTGCTCCCCATGCAGCCCTTAACAATCTTCAAGCACTGTATTCTCTCTCACTTCTTTCTGATAAATTTAATCTTACCCTTATACTTAAAAGGGTAGACTTCTCCCATTTGATATGCAGATTCTTTTAGAGAACATCATAAGATCACCCTAAATTATAGGAAGTAGAGTTGCAGATTATATAATGGATTATGAACTCAGTATCCCAGTCATCATGGACAACGGCCATAGATATTTCAAAATTCCTGCATTTTATGCTTATGGTAATGAAAAAAATGCAGTATATGCTTGAGGACAACCCTACACCAATTCAACCATCATAATTTGCCTTGATCTGGAAATTATTTCAAATTACTGCACATTTCTTATTTTCAAGATCTATCTATACATTGAAGATGGGCAAGGCTACTGTGGTCCTAATGTGGGAATCAGAAGCTAAATACAGTCTTGTCCCTAGTGTGTATATACTGTATATTGGTCAGTTCTTTTAATAATTTGTGATGAAATACTTGAGAGTAGAGCTATTTACTGCCTGAGTTCAGTTTGATGCGGGTGTGTGTGTGTGTGTGTGTTAATGTTCCATTTTGGTTGTTTCAGGGACAAAATAATGTATTTTTTCTACCAGGAGCAAGGAAATGTTAAGGTTTTTACAATCTGCAGGATTTTTTTTAGATTTGTATAATCACTATTCTTTTGTTCCCAGCCCCTTTAACGACCATGAACTAAAATGATTGTATACTTACTTGCCTCCTTGTAACCAAGCCTAATAATAATATTATACTATTGATCTTTTAATTTTTTTCAAATGGATCAACATGATATCCTGCATTTCTTATAAATTTGCTTTTTAGGAAGATCAGCTACAAAATACAAAACCATAAATTGGAATTTATCTGCTTTGTCACTAGATGGTAGCATTGTTTCAGGTAAACTGAAAGCCTGTGTCAGAGGAATGTTAACAATTTTAAAAAATCCATTGCTGAGAGAAGTTTCAATTTGTTATTGCTTTAATTTGAGTAGCAAATTTAATATATACCTTCCTTATTAATGGCCAGTCACTCTCTGAGGAAAGCACTAACAAAGTTAGAACTGAAAAAGTTCATTTGAAACACATGGCACAATAAATAAAGCTTAGCACCATTTGAGAAACCAACTTAAGCAGTGTTTGCTAAGAGCTCATATCATAATACCTATTTTCAAAAGATTTCTAATAAAAAATAGAAAGTAAATGATCTTTAAAAAGTATTGTGGCAGTGCACAGGAACAATAACAACCATAACATAAATGACACTTCTAATAAAAAAGGAGAAAAGAAACTATATTGACAAAAAAGAGGAGTTAGAATAATGCCACTCCTCTCTTGCAACCTTAAGCCCGGTGGTCAGTAATTGGTATCCCCAGCACTACCACATCTCTGGGTTAGAGTCCTAGCAAATTGAACTTAACTCCAGTAAACATTTCACTACACAGAAAAGACATAATAAATAAATAAATCTCTGAGAAGCCTGTTAAGATATAATCAGCTAGCTGTTGATCTGAGAAAATGGTTTTGCATGCAAACCTCTTGCTCTAGAAAAGGAATCTTCTTAACTTTGGACAATAACTTATTCCAAAAATGCCCCTGCATATGAAAGTTTTTTGGCCACCTTCTTTATTACTTCTATAAGTTTTTAAAGATCAACTCTCAGCACAGTTCCTTCTAGGCAGAGGAAACAAGAAGAAATAGGTTTCCCACAGGAGAATCTTTGACTTTGCAGATGCGTCTTGTTCAAACCTGGTGCCTCAAGTATCCAAACTTGTTCCATACCCCTTAGCATGACGTAGTAAATGTGAGAAGATCACCTTGTGTAGTATACATTCTAAGTCATTTGGGAGGTAGGCATGCAGAGATGCACTATTGTTTATCTTAAGAATGTATTCCAGACTTTAGAGAAGATTTGGGAGCTGGCAGAACCTTTAAAAACCTACTTGTGATAAATAAAAAAGAGCTTTGTTGTTAAATAAAGCAGCAAGAAATTTAAATGATGTTTTAATCATCCTCATGAGCAAAATGATTAGCACAGTGTCAATCAATGTAGAGAAGTAAGGAGATGACTATGACATAAATATGCAAGAACTGTTACCTCTGCAAAGAAAATTTAACCACACTAAGTACTAGAAAGTAAGATAATGTTTAAAAGCGGCTCAAGCAAATGCCTCTCTAATTTACTAAAATATAAGAAAATATGAGGAAGGGAGGAATAGCATAATCAGACTTGCAAGATTATGTTATTATAGCCTTTCTAAATAAAGTATTACTCTGGTCTTCTTACAGAGTTGGTTTTCTGGTTTGGTCTGCCTAGTGGGGGTGACAATGAAAGAAGTGGCTAGTTTATACCATAACAATTCATGGGGAGTCAAAGATAAGAACACCTTAAAGCCAATGAACATCAGGATCCTAAAAGGTCATCTAGAATATTTTTCTACCTAAACTGGAGAACAATATCTTGATCAGAAATTGAAAAAGGGCCAGAAGTTCTAAGCACATGTCTTTATATTATATGCCTAGATTTATCTTCGTGGCGCTTCTCTGAAATTAAGTAAGCTATAAGTTTTGGAGAGTTCCCTGTTTTTACAGTGTTATCGTATCCATCAGTAAGAATTGTTTAACCCCAAATAAACCGATGATTGTTTGGGGTTAAAACCTTATCCTGGCTCTCTATTGATTGATTATGGTGTCACATACTTCCTCTGTTGGGTCAGTTAACTACTGGGTGAACACGAATGCATGTAATATTGTAGAATACTGGGAAATTTTGAAATACTGGGAAATATTCTACAGTATTGTAGAATACTGAGGCAATAGTGGGCTTCCCAATGTATTTCTTGCTGCTCATCAAGTTTCAAGCCTTACCTAATCTTATTTCATTTTTTAGATTATTTTAATTTTAAAAGATAAATTGGAAACTGGCATGTAGTAAAACAATGCAAAGCAAAGCAAATTTTGTTGAATTTAATCAACAGTGCTTCTAGGTTCCACATAAACCCAAAGAACATTGCATAGAAAATTAAATTGGTGTAACTGCAGCCAGAGACTTTGTTATCTAGTATGTGGGTGTTTTGTGATCTGCAGTGACAACCTTTTAGTCAGAATGTCCATAAAATACACACAACATTCCAGAAGTCAAAAATGGTTGGAGATAGCCACTATATCCTTCATTTGTTAAAACCTAGAAGGACAATTTTTTTAAAAAACAACAACTGAACTACATTTCCTATAGATAACTGTTTGCATATTACAAGTTAATCATTCCTCTCTGCTAAATTAAAAACTTGTTCAGAAAATATTTCCTACAACTAACTTCTTTAATAAACAGCTTAGATTTTTCTTACTAAGTTTTTACAGTTACAGTCTTCACACATACATAAAATATTTATGCAAGAGACAGTAATTGTCTCCATCTGTCTCTTAAATAAATATGTTAGATACTGAAAATAAGTTAGATATAACCAAAATGTTTTTATTGTACTTATGTCGTGGTTCCGATAGATGAAACCCATCAAAAGAACTTCAAGGCAAAATTCTTCCTTAAAGAACATTTTATTCAGGAAACAAAGTATCAGCACTACATAGTTGAACCCAAAAACTAAATTCCCTTCCCCCGGATACAAAGTAACAAAGTACAATTCCCACCCTCAATGAACTGTCATAAATCACATTCCCCAATTAGAGAAAAGCGTGGGCTTCCTCCGCAGCTCCTCAGCCCGCCAAAATGTTATCAGCTTGTCCTTGGGTTCCCACAGCAGTGTTATCGTTATGACTAGCTGAGCTTTCATTCCAACCCCCTCCCTGCTGCACCTGATTCCTAAAAGCAAGAAAAAGCATAGAAAAGGAGAAGATAAAATGGCTGCGTTTTCATCAGTTGTCAAAGCGGGAACATCCAATGTTAGCAGCGTTGACAACTTACTTAAAAGAGAGAATGGAACTATGAGCAACATTATTATTACTGTTATTGTTATTGTGTAATCTTTTTCTGACAAAAACTTAGCAAATGCTGGTAGTTTAGATCAATTTAAGTTTCATACCAAAGGTAAGAATTGTCAAAATATTACCATAATATATGTCTGATTTTAAGAACACTGTTTTTAATAAGCTATATTGTCAGTCAAATAATTCAATTTTTTCCATCTGTTTGGACAATCCCATTGTTATCACCTGGTGCTCTAATAATTATGGGGAAAACATTTGTCAATTTATTTCATAATCTCTTTTATTTCAGTTGCTAAGTCTTGATATTTTAAAATCTTTTTGAGCTGCTCTAGTATCATTGCCAAATCTGTAAGTTAAGCTTGCTATTCTTCAACTTTGGTGATGTCCAGCGTATTATGTTCTAGATATTATCTGTCTGAATTTGGAAACCTCATAACATATTTCTGGAGCATTTTATCAACATTATGATCAGATTCACACTATTTGCATGAATATCAATGTATCATTTTTATTTATTTGTTGCAAGCTATCCTTTGCCTCCTTGTAGCAAGATAGGGGGCAAACAAATTTAATAAATAACAATAAATATTTATTTTGCTTTTAAATTAATAACAGAAAAGAAAAAAGAACAAAACACAATGGATACATTCTCAAAGGAAAAAATGTATAAAAACAGTTTTTTTTAAAAAAAAAATGCAAAAAATAGAACAGAAAAAAGTATCAGAAAATTTGCTCCTGGTATTTAATACTTCACGATAAGTAAGCATTGTGATATAGTACCAGATTTAGAAAACCAAATCCTCCCTCATTAACTGGTTTGTTTTAGAATTACAATTCTTTTTTAAGGTTTGCTTGTTTCCTTAATGGACATTGAAGTCAAAGAAAGAAAGGAATTGCTCTTTAACAGAATAACAGGTTGGAAGGGACATTGGAGGTCTTCTAATCCAATCCCCTGCTCAGGCAGGAGACCCTATACCATTCTGGACAAATGGCTGTCCAATCTCTTCTTGAAAATCTCCAGTGATGGAGCACCCATCACTTCTGAAGGCAAGCTGTTCCACTGGTTTATTGTTCTCACTGTCAGGAAATGTTTCCTTAGTTCTTGCAATTACATTTCCTGTAATGATATTCTCAGAATCGAAGAATCCCATAGAAAATTTCTAAACAAAGGATCTATTTTCTGAACATATTTTCCAGATATATACATGGGATTTCCTCTCAACCTATAAATTATTCTGGGAATAATATTCATTTTGAGAGCACCCACCTTTCCTCAAAGGATGAAGTTTAATGATTCCCATATCTGAAGAAATCTCTCTATGTTTTATTTATATTGCATTTTGCTAGCTGAGTTATATCCTTTGGCAAAGATATAACTATATGTCAAGCCCAATCTAGAAATGACACAGTGAATTCCAGTTGCATTCAACCCTTCATTTGCTTATACCTATTGGACAGAATCTTGCCAAACTAAAGCTATAAATTTCTAACCCAGAGCTCCCCAACCTTTTGGGCACCAGGGACCGGTTCCGTGGAGAGAGGTTTTTCTGCGGACCAGAGGGTGCGTGATTTTGAGTGCTGCCTGCATCCCATGGATGGGGCTTTGCTTGTTTGTGCGGATCAGTTGCTGGCATGCTGCGGACCGGTACTGGTCCACGGACTGGGGGTTGGGGACCCCGGTTCTAACCTACTAGATTTATCCTGAGAGATTCTAGGGTGTGGCTACCCCCCCCCCATCCAGCTCAGGACAGTGTAGTTTCATAATCCAGGTCTATTTCTGGATAAGCTCTGTAATGTCAAAACTCTCCTCCACTGCTTCTTCAGGTGCACATTCCATCACACTAAATATTTAATAGATTTGGTGCAAATATGGAATTGATATTCCTTGAATGGTTGGGTAACCTAATTTTAGACATCCTTGTCTAATTCCTATGATTAAGGGAAAAGTAAGAGAAAACACACTGTTAAACTTTATTTAGATGTGGGTAACTACTATTGCCTTTTTGAAGTCTAAATACACTATTACCACAGCATTACCTTGATGCACTTATCTAACTTTATTGTCAAAGAAGGCAATAAGATTTGCCTGGCACAATCTGTTTTTAACAATTCCAAACTGGCTTCTAATAATCACTCTGCTTTTTTCTAAGCCACTACTTGACTATCTTTTCTAGGATTTTACTATGTACTGATGTCATGCTGATTAGTCTGAGGTTCCCTAGGATTTCTAAGATGACACTAAAAACATTAAACATAAATGTATTTACAGAAGTCCAGCTACCATATGAACAGTTTTGAATAGTAATGAGCAAACCTCTTTAGAAAAACTACTGAGAGACATTCCTAAGCACTTGTCCTATTGAGTTTTGTGAGAATTACTTCCAAGTAAATACACGTGGCATTAGACTTTCTATTTTGCTATTTTTGTCTGACAATATATCTGCATGATTTTTGTAACATTAATGTAAAAGATAACATATTAATGTAAAATATAAACATTGTGCTAGATATTATGAATCATACTTAAATGATTGATGAATTAATTGAATAATTAATTCCATACCTGTCTAAGCTATTTTTTACTCCAACTTTCAGATTTGGTGGTATTCCTTCCTGACATTTTAGGTTTAGCAGAAGGTTAATTAGATTCAATTTTAGCACTGCTGAGATGCTTTTGGCTATATAGAACCGGCCAGGTTTTAAATGGCTGTATTTTTTAAAACCCCAGGAGATGCCAGCATGAAACCTGTGACAGATTGAAACTACAATTTCTTCTGTGCAAATGTACTGAGCAGAACAGGATGTAGTTCCCTGGTATACAGTCTAATTAGACAAAGTTTTGTTAATGAAGTGTTCCTGAAGGGAATAATGAAAAATATGACTTTGCAAGTGTGATTTTATTTTAACATTGCAACTCACAGGCATAATAGAAATGTTAATATCCAGATGTCTATAACCAACAGGGATCAAACATTTTCATGTTGAATACAAAATGCTGGCCATCATGGTTTCTACTATTTAGTTAGTACATTTATATTTGCCTACTTACACATATCAAATAGTATTCTGCTTTAACATGCTAATTTATAGTTTTCTATGAACATGTTGAGACTTTTATCACAAAGACAGAAAGCTCATAAATCAAACAACTCTCTTGTGACACAAATTGCAATAATATATATGGTTAAACGCAGTAGGGGAGGAAAGTTCATTTTATCAACTTTTTCTAGAGCAGAAAAAGAAGTATTGAAAGAATATGGCTATGCTGTGCTACATATCTAAAGCCAAAAAGGTGCTTCAGAGAGGATATGAGCAAGAAGCTTTATCTTTTCCTGGGCTTGCACAGTAACTATATGACCTTAGGCAAATATATTATGTGCATAAGAGAAATGCCAGTAGGATGCAATCAAAACATTTTCCATTAAAATATTTTGAAAGAATAAACAAAAATAATTAAAATAAAGCAATGTTTCTTTTCAGAGCTAATTGAATAGGCACCTGGTTTTGAAAAATTTGTTACCTGCAAATGTCAGGCTACCCTTCCTACCTGCTAGTGATTAAGCAGACATATTATAACGGGGGCAAGGGGAACTCTGGTCTAAGGATTAAATCCATCTCTGTTCCAGGCTTTCACATCTGACTTGCAAGGCATCGGATGAAGCATGTTCCCAAAGCCCAATCCTCTTCGTCTTCATCCTTGTTTTACCTTTCTTGAGTATATGTTAAGAGGAACAAAAAATGACCACTGCCCAAACGTGCTGACGTCAATTCATGGCTGCCTGAGGAATTCTGTGAGTTGAAGTCTACAGATTTCCAAGTTGCCACGCTTGAGAAACACTGTTTTAGAGTATCAATTGCCAGCACAAAGTAAGCTAATTCTCAGGTTAGGGTAAAAAAATGTTAATATTAAATGTGAAGGGTAGCATGTTTATTCAAAATGCACATTAAAGGCTTCATATTCACTACTAAATATTGATATAAAAAATGCATGTTTGGCCCCAGGTAGAAAAGTGCAATGGATGTTTTCTTCATGTTCTGAATGAACCAATAAGGGAACATGTGTAAACACTGGATGGCAGCCTGCCTGTTTCCCTGTTTACTTGGTGACCTGTCTGCTGAATTCACAAAGTTGCTTGAAGAAAGCTGTGCTATGTGTAGTACACACATCACACTGAATAATGTGTCTTTTTCTTATCAAGAGGTTATTTCTATTCTAGAAAATTGCATTAGTGCAAATCATGATTACAATTTCAATTTAGAATGGAGATACTGTGTGCAGATTAGGTGCTAAGCGAAAACTGAAAATGTAAGATGGTTGCAAGAGCTGATATTAGGAGCTGAGTAAAGACCTAAAATTATATTCTGTTTTATACTGTGGCCAACCACATGCCTGTGGGAAGCTCAAAAGGACCCCGTGGAATTCTTGTGGAATCACTGCAATCAGATATTTCTCACCTATCATTTCAAATGCCTCAATGTGACTTCTTTTGTTAAGCAGCCTCACTATTTCATTTAAAGTATTTTCACAATTGGTATAAAGATACTTGAAATTTCTGTGTTGTGAATAGCTGGTTACCAGTTTTAAAATTCTGCATGCCAGCTTAAAATTACTTAACTATGACAAACTGTACTTCAGACACCTTCTAAGAATTATCTTTGAATTTCCTTGGGTGTTTGCCATAAAATTAATTTTAAAAGTCTCAATAGTATTGCAAGACATATTTTGCAATCCAACCATTGCAGCATGAATACATAAATGTGATGTTAGCTATATTTCAATCCTTGTATAACACTAATTCTGATCAGAGTTTATTAAGATTCAGACACTATTTTTCTAACAGTTGAGTACCCATAAGCTAAATTGATTTTAGTCCATGGACATATTAACAGGTCAGTTTGCCATTTAGATAAGTGTATATTATTTAAAGGTGCTTGTGAAATGATATCCATTTGATTTGTAACTGAACTTGATGGAATAAGCTTCCATCCATATTAGCATTTAAATGTGCATATATTCATTTCATTACTAAGTGAGGTATATATGACTTCTTCATAATTATGCAATTTTTACTTAGCTTTTTAGTGATATATACTAAAGGTTTTAAATACTAATGGCCAGCTTAGCACTGAGAGCCAGTTTGGTCTAGTGGCTAAGGTACCCTTCTAGAAAGCAAGAGACTGTGAGTTCAAGTGCTGCCTTAGCTATGAAAGCCAGCTGGTTGACCTTGGGCCATTTGCTCTCTCTGTCAGCCCAGCTCACCTCACAATGTTATTGTTGTAGGGAAAATAGGAGGGTGAAAGATGTGTTGGATATGTTTGCTGCGTTGAGTTATTTGTAAGAATCATAAAAATGGGATATAAATAAAAATATGAGTTTGTTTTGTGAAAACCTTTCATTTGTATTTCCATTCAAGTATGAAATTAATTAGGTGGCTTTTACTTTGTTTACTTGACCTCACTGATTTACAATAGTGTGAATATTAAACAGAATGAGAGTTAGTGAGAGCTGACCATATCACAACAACCTGCTAAAAAGAAGGAATCTACATTTTAGTTCTTTCTAATATTGAGCAAAAAATATTATTCCAATTTTTTCAATGTTTTCTTTCCTGTTTCCCCCCACCTCATTTCACTTTTATTCTTATTTTCAGGATGCATTAGAATTTCTTTAAAATTTGTTTGACTTTATTGTTGAAGATGATGGCAAGTATTAATGTTTGTGCCTTGATACAAGACTCTAATTCATTCTGCAACTTCGATGGAGACTCTTCTTCTGAAATAGCTGAAAGGATGGAATTCTTTTATGATTTCTTTCTTTTGGAATAAATTTAAGCATGGAAAACAAGAAAGACTACAAACTATTTGAGATATGATTGTCCAGCAATAACAGAACTTTCATACATACTCCCTGGTTGTTTTTTAAGTGGGTGGTAGAATGCAAAATTTCAGACATGGGAATTTCAGTAAATGTTTATTTGAGACCATTAAAAGGCTAAAAACAATTTTCCATCTCTGAACAAACTAACATG